>JAZGUH010000375.1:1800000-2282275 GCA_037893225.1 Hippasteria phrygiana
AAAAGCTAGATACGCTACTGGTTCGTGGACAGCAGGAACGGCAAGCAAGCCTAAGAGCCGGGGCTCAGAATTATTACCTACCGTATTAAATTTTCGTGCCTAATGTGCATGACTGAGAAATAAACGGTATTGTTGAATAATTTCCGTGCTCGCTTATTTCATGTTGGTCGTAAGGGAGGTTGTGTATTGTGTGCCTGTAGCTGTATATTATAGGGACTATTAGATTTGATACACGTACGGGATACGTATGCGGCTCGAAAAAGTCGTCTGTTCAATCGCCATTTTTCGTTGTTATTTCATGTGGTACACTATCGGCAATTTACATCTCATATAAAAATGTTGAAATGTATAATGTGAAACGGATAAAATTATCACACAAAATGGTAATTTAATAAGCGATTTTTTTCGAGCCGCACACGTATCCCGTACGCGTATCAAATCTAATGGTCCCTAATTACCATGTTTTCCTGAACGGAATACGGATTTATATTTTGTATAGCAGATACTATTTCAAGTTGAAACTTGGGGATTAGGTATCGTTTAATCAACTACCGTGGGCCTCTGACCGAATTTTTATAAATGGAAAAGAGATATGTCCCTCTGGTATGGCCCGTATTAATTTTGAGTATGAAATGCTGCAGATTGTGGCGCCAGTTTTCCGGTGAGTATATTATACAACATGGCCATTCGTCAAATTTGAAAATCCCAACTTGAAGATCATCCCAATCAATTTTCCAAGATTTCCTCAGCAAGGCAATGGGGAAATGCAATCCCAACTTCTTCCCCGCAAAAGTCCCAAGACCTTGGGTAAAATCCCAAGGATTGGCTACGCACACTGTTGGCCACTCCTTGCGATTTTTCCCAAGATCTGGGGAATTTTGGTGGGAAAAATATGGATTGTACATGCAAAGTGCTTTTCCTTTTCCGGTGTAGCGTGAAATGTTGGCACTATGAAATACGGTAGTATTGTACATGCAAAGTGATCGATAATATCGATAATGGCCGGTCACGTGAGAAGGTTTAACCATAGAGCAAGGAACCTTGCTCTATGTTTTAACAAATAATAGGGAAGAGGAGTCGGATATTCATGGGAGTGGGAGAAAAGGCTCTATTTATTTTGTTAAGAGGGGGGGGGGGGATTTCATTGTGGAGCAATTAGGTGCGCGAAAATTGCCAACACGTGGATATACCGTGCTCTATTAAATGCATTTTGTACAGTGTTTTCACATTGCCTTGGGAATTTTACTGGATGAATCTTGGGAATTTCAAATTTGATGAGTGGCCACGCTGCACGCAGGCTCGAGCTCGACTCGAGGTGGCGCTGTTTGCACGTTACCAAGCAAGCAACCGGAGTTGTGACAAAAATTAGATTATCTGTCGAAAAACAGTACATTATGGCCGCAAAACGAATAACCCAAGAGACCTTTGATGATGTTGTTAAGGAGAGTATGGAAGAGTTCGATATGTCACCTGAGGAGGCGCTAAATGAAGCCATCCAGCAGTTTGAGTCGCAAGGTAAATATGGCCTAGTTTCCGGACAAAGTCGGATTATCCTACAAATACATTATATATACATGTACATGGCCTACTTTGACATGTTTGATCACCCCTCCCGCCAACATTATTTAGGAACAGAAAAAAATCTGACAAAGTAACCATCAATTTTTGTTCAGAATTGTATAAATTCGTGGCACAACCTTAAAGTTTAAGGACAAAGGTTAAGACTTAATTTTGTTGGGAAACTTTTGTCACTTAAAAGTTAAATTGAAGTGTATGTTCATGTTGACTCACTGTGTGTTTTCTTGGCCATATTAAATATTTAACTTACATGTACTGGACTGTGCTTTTTTTGTATGGTCACTCTACAATGTGCACCCACGTTAATTTTTGACTCATTTTTTTCAAGGATTTCACAAACCTAAATCTTGAACTATGGTTTAGCTAGACAGTTTTTATCAAGGACATAAATTGTAGGAGAGTCGGTTATGTCTGGAGTTTTGCGCAAGTTTATTGTACTCCCTCCTGAGCTAATTTCCGTTTGAATGAAATCCATTCATAGGGATATGAACTCGGGAGAATAAACTTGCGCAAAACTCTAGATTGCGCTCGACAGTTATTTTCCCAGATTTTTCTCTTCCTGACCCATTTTGGTCGGGGTATTCAAGTTAAATGTTGCATCATCACTTCCCCCGTTCGGTAGGACCCTGACGTAGTCGGCGGAAAGATGGGCTTTAAACACGTGGTGAATTCATGTCAGAAAAAAATACATTTGCCACTTCATCAGAACCAATCACCCTGTGTTTAGTGTGAAGTAAGATTTAAAACATAAGGACCGGTTCACAATTTTTGCTGCAAGGGCAGGAATTTGACATTTGTGACAGCTGTAGTGGAAACTGCCCTTTATGAAGTTTAAGTTGCTCTTGTTATTTCATAATTTAAGTTGTAGGACCAGAAAGCAGACCATTAGCCTAGGTTATTACACATACATTTTACATGTTCTTTTTGCAAAGTTGAGTTCTGCCAATTTATTGGTAGTAATTGAATGTTTCCATTCATGTTGACCTAATGCCTTAACCCTAACCCTCCAGGGTATTTTGGCTAGAAACCCTGCCAGACGCATCAGATTGCATACTTTGTTACATTGACTTGTGTGCAGAGTGCAGCAAGGTCAAGCTGTCACCACAGGTGCACTGTGCTGCGTCTGGCAGGGTTAGGGTTAAGAAGGTACGAATGTTTTCATATCATGGTTAATTGGACCTGAAATATATTTCTTTAGACCTACACGTAAAGTAGCAACCAAATTGATTTGAAAAACAATTTAATCCAGTTTTGTGGATGTTTAACTTTTCTAGTAAAATAGCTCTGGACTTTATTGGTTGTGGTGATTATGGTCTCGGTGTTGCTTCTGAGGGTGATGTTTTTGGACAACCAAACTTCGGCGACAACTTAGTGAAAGAAGTTTGACTAATTCAAAGTTTCCATTTCTCCGGACACATTAACCCTAACTCTGCTAAATGCAACAGAATGCACCAATGATAACAAGTTGTTGCATTTTTGGCAGTCAAGGCATGTCTCCTGGTCTGATGCATTCTTTTGTATTTAGTATTAGCCTCCAGCAAGGCCGGTACAGATGAGTTCACTGCACAGTGCAACATTGCACTTGGCAGGGTTCTTATTTGAGCTGTGTTGCATTCTGTTGCATTTGGCAGGGTGCTCAGAGAATACCTCGTGTGGGTTAGGGCTAAGAGTTAAAATTCTACAACTACAAAGGAAAATGAAGCATCAACTTGAAATTTCGGTGAGGGAAGCTTTGCCAATCTGACTACAAAACCTAGAAAAATGAGAGGAAAATAGTTTGAGTACAAAAAAAAAAAAATTGTTTTTACTATGGAATGAAGTACATGTAATCCTTAACATTTCTTTCAATATATCTTAGGTGTTAATCTGATCAACATACTCAAAGCGGTCCCTGTAGTCGATAGTGAAAGCGGTGCAGTCGCCAGACACCCTGTCCTGGAAGCCTTGGACCAACTCAATCGAGTGTTACAAGGGGTAGTCACGGACAACGATTCTGTCCGGACATTCTTGGCCAAGTTCTCATCGGAGTGCGGGGTGGATATTTCGCACCGAATCGCAGCGGGGAGTAACAATGCCTACCCAACTCTGAAGTCTCTGGTCCAGAAGTTCCTGAAGGACTCTAGCATGCTGCCTCTAGCGTTGGATGGCACGGCAGCTCTTTTGAACGGACAACCAGACTTGATTGATTCGGAAGGAATTCAGATGCTGTGTGATATCCTGCGGGAAAGCAGCACATCTGAAACGATCACTGTAGCATGCATCAGAACTATACGCCTGTCGTGCACTATGCACGAGATGAACCGTAGAGCTTTCGTCAAAGCTGAACTCATAACACTTTTGATCAGGACACTTGAGAACTTTCAGTCTACCGTGGTTATTAAAGAGGCATATGGTGCTTTGAGAGTCTTGACAGTTGATGATGACATCAGGGTTCCGTTCGGAAAGGCTCATGATCACGCCAAGATGATAGTGGAAGGAGGGGTATTAAAGGCGATTCTTGACACACTAAGAAGTGAGCAAGCCCAAGTGACTGATTTCTTTTAAAAAGTTTTGTTACTCCAACTTGTCTTTTAATTTCTAAACCAAATACCATTATGCGTACATTTTGCCTCTATGTACATGGGTCATTTCATAAATTTGGGGTCCAAAAGTGTGACATGTTTTGGTGTTCCTGATAACCTGACCTGTGTAATTTCCCATCAAGTATCATTCAAATTGACTTCACACTATTTTGTTTTACTTGTTTGGCAGGTACATATACTTTGCTTCATATAATCACTCTTGGAGATAGAAGGCATTGACCCTCCTATGCAAACATGCATTCTGAGCCATGTTGTTGTATGGGTCAAAATCAGTCAAGGTGATTGTTTGTGACCCTTCTGCCACATGTACAAACCACATGTAATCTGACCCTGTCTGTGTACAAAGTATAGGCAGGGGAGGTGGAAGGAAATTTTGACTGATTTTGACCTTTTAAATAGCACAATTAAAGAATGTGTCCTGAATTGCAAAATCTTATACATTGTTACTATGTAATAGGGACACCAAAAATGTCACACTTTTGGACCACGAATTTATGGAATTACCCACTCGTATGCAGTCGAGTCCCTGCGAGTCCTTTCACAAGTGCATTCAGAAGTCCTTTCGTAAAGCTGGTCACAAGTAACTGGATGAACAATGACAAAGGAATGCCTTTGTCAAAGCTCATTGGAATTTGACTGGAGGGCTTGTGATGGACTTGCAGGGACTTGTGATGGACTCGACTACATCCCTGGTATAAAGGGGCCAGTCTACATGAAAAACAAAACAAGTTAAAAATCACCAGATTTCCCTTTGGTTACATCCACCAAAATAGAACTGTTATAAATAGAACTGGAATGGTAAATACAGTTCTGACATATATGTAATGTTCATATTAACAAATGTATCAGGATTTCAAACAGAAGAATTTTTTTTTTTTCATGCAAAAACTTAAAAGACAGTTAAAAAGCGACAGGCTTCAAGTTGAGTTTCACATCCTCGTCCGGAATTTGAAGTTCTGGACCAGAAGTATGGCAGTGATCCTATCTCGTCGGAAAGAACTTCCGTGTAATAGACTCGGTTTTGCTTGGCACCATTTTTGGGCACTCCCACTTGGAGCGTTCTCAAGCATTCAATACGTATACAATTTTTACAGTAGGTACAAAATGTATTTTGTTTCTACCAGCCCATTCAGAGGAGTTATCGCTCGCTGGGGATCTGTGTCTGACGCTTAGCCGACTAGCAGTGCGCAATGAGTTCTGCCAGGAGATTGTTGACCTGGGCGGTTTGACGCTCGTTCTAGAGGTCCTGAATAGTCACATGGACAACCAGGTACACCCTTAATTAACAAGCCTGTTGTAGACTTTTTCTTTTATATAGGAAATATGGACTAGTGGTGGGACAAATTAGAGATTTGTCCCACCACTAGTCCAAGTGATGAGGTGCCACATGAAATGCCCTCCCAATGACTGGATATAGTTTGCAGGATTCAGTGACCACTAGGCCTTTACAAAAACACTCCAGAGCTGTAATGTATGTTGACAAAAATATGGATGTGTAGGCTGTACTAAGAATACCACAAGCAAATGAATGCTGTTACAATCAGAGACCATGGAGTAATTTGGAGGATGTTCCAGTTGTTTTCTTTAGCCTGTGTCACAAAAATGAAGTCTTAATTTGTTTAAACCCTAACCCTGCCAGATGCAGCACATTGCATCTGTGCTGATGACAGCTCCACTTTCCTGCACTCTCCACCATGTCTACACAAGTCAATTTGACAAACCATGCAATCTGATGCATGTGGCAGGGTTCAAGCCAAAATGCCCTGGAGGGTTAATTAGGGTTAAGGTTGCTTATATATATCCGGTTAAAACCCCTTACATACGTATGACACCATGGCGTCAACAACAAAAAGTGCCATCAGGCCGGATGACGCCATTTGCCGGCGTTTGTGCAGTTTCAATCCATTGTTGGATTATTGTTTACGATACGCTTGACTGCACAAACACATTGTAGCGGTTCGCTTGGCTGCCAGAACCGCCGCGACACCCCGACGTCTCCCGTAAAATACCTTGCCCAAGGGGTTTTAACTGCACCATCTTCACATCTGAAGTGCCCACCGACCTGACACAGGAATTTGTCTTAGAAATTGAAGAAACAAAAATCAGGCACAGTGACATGGTCAATGTCAGGCCTTCCATGATGGTAATAAATGTTGTCCATTTCCCTTTCTTCACAGTGATGCCCTAGCTCAATTGCGGCATTTTTAACTGTTCTTCGTAAAGTGCTCATCATATGTACGTCATAATGCCTGATTGGATTACATCACTATAAGGTGTCATATGAAAGCTGACATGTTAACCATTCTGATTAGTTTTCTGATCATACCCAACAAATTAGGAATACTCGGTTTCGTTTTTTTGGTTCACCCTGTAAAAAAAAATGTGCCATTGATTTTTGTCACAATACATTCAGTACCCATCAACAAGTTCAACATCTGACATTGTATTTAAGAAATTATACCTGGGATCATCTTCAAAATGTTTGTTTGTAACAGGCCAAACAGTAACATTTCAGGACAGACACATAATGTCTGTCTATGTTTGAATGTTATTTATATCACATCTTAACTTGTTGAAATACCCCAAAATTTGACTGGTAACAAATAATCCTGACAGGTTATAAGTGATGTAAACTGACCAACATTTCGGAATGTTAATCAATTCCTTTTTTTCTTTCCAGTCATAATAAAATAATGTCTGTCCATGTTGCAAACAATGTCATTAAGGTCACCGTCTAATTTCTTATATATCCAGAGTGTTGTCCATATTATTTGGTCAGTGTGATCACTTACAGCTCTAGAAAGCATCAGAAAAAACATCTGGGGTAAAATACTTGATTTTATGCCCCTCTTGCGTGTCTTACTCCCGGTGTTGATTTTTGCAAGGGGTTAAACAGCGTTATCTGTAATATGTTCTGCTTTGTATTCTGCACAGGGCATTGTGAAGCAGGTTCTGGCCATGCTAAAGGTCGTCGCTGGTAATGACCAGGTTAAAGTAGCTATTGTGAATGCTGGAGGTGCCTCCATCATAGTCCAGGCTGTCAGCCAGCACATCAAACAACCTGGGGTATGTCTAGTGTAGTAAATTAGAATTCCATCTACACATTGATTGTGCGGTACCCGTTGCTATATTGGATTCAAATAGACGAGCCGACCCCGGCGAGCTTGGTGGTCGAGTGGTTAAGGTTAACTCTGATGAGAGACCAACTGCTGTCTGCCGAACACGGTGGCCTTACCGTACTGTAGTATAAAACGTGTATTATACCCGCTCTATAATGTGGACAAAATGCATTTTTTCAAAGCTTTTGAACCCGCAACCTCTGGAATCCCGTACCAGTGCTCCCAAATTGTCAGTATCTTTGTTCGGGCGGGCGCTAGTCAGAAGTCATAAACCCAGAATGCCGTATAGCCAGGGATCACACCCAGATCACAGGGATCCCTGGCTATACGGCCTTCTGGGTTTATGACTTCTGACTAGCGCCCGCCCATTTGCAAACATCAGAAAACAAAACTACTGAATTTTTACGAAATACCATACTTGACTGTAAGTAAATAATAGTCTCAAGCATCCTGCAAAATCATGGCACCTGTCATTTTCAATAGAAATTGAATTTTTGTATCAATTTCCAGCGATGGTCGACCGACAATCATTGGAAATAGTCTAGTTCCCCAACCTGATGATTCCCTGAAGTCTATAAATTGCTCCATTTTGTATGAAGTACTTCAGAGAACAGCCTTTTTTTGCTTTGTTTTTTCAGCATCTATGTGTCAGTCTTAGAGTATTTGCTATAAAATACTAACCCCCAAATCCATTCATTTCCAAAAATTACCGCAAAAGCAAGATGTTGTATTCTACCTTTAAACAGAGTGAATTTCCCAAAAGTAACTATTTTTTTTAAATGCAAGGAGACTATTCAAAGTTTGCAGTGTTCGAATAAGTATCATTTTAAACCATTTTTATGATGATTCTTTGTCTTTCATATATTATGTTTTGATGTGTACAGGTTTGTGAGGCAGGTTTCGCTGCCATAGCCGCCATAACACTAAGGAACCCAGGCCACTGCGAAATGTTAATGGAGGCTGGTATTGCACCTGTTATCACCCAAGCAATGCAGATACACCCAGAGCAAAAAGCTACTCAGGTCAGTAGCACACATGAAAATACCTAAAGGTAGTACACAACATTTGCCTTTGCTGTAGTTTTCAGAAATGAATGGATTTGGGGGTTAGTATTTTACAGCAAATACTGTAAGACTGACCTGTTTAAAGTTTTGTGTGCATAGATGCTGGGAAAACAAAGTGAAAAACTACCATTCTTTTAGTCTGGTTCCTTGACCCTACTTCAGACAAACCGGAGCCATTTATAGATGTCAGGGAATTATCGGGTTGGGGAACTAGACTACCGGTATTCCAATGATGGTGGGCCGACCATTACTTGAAATTGATACAAAAATTCCATGAAAATGACAGCACACCAGTGTTTTTGTTCGGGGAACAAGATAGCTCAGTTGGTAGAGCACCTGTACGGTATTCTGGAGGTTCAAATCCCTATCCTGCTTGTTTTGTTTTTTCTCTTTGAAAATTCACTCAGATGACTAATTCAGTTTCCCATGTGGTTGCTTTAACTTAAAATCTGTTACTTATCTTCGGTTGATTTGTTTTGTATGTCCAAATTTTACCATAGCATTAACCCCTTGCGTACGGATGACGGAATATGGCGCAAAACAAACAGTGCCACAAGACCGGATGACGCCATTGGCCGCTGTTTGTGCAGTTTCAATCCATTGTTGGATTATTGTGTATAAGTTACGCTTAACTGCACAAACACATTGTTGCGGTTCGCTTGGCTGCCAGAGCCGCCTCGGCACCCTGACGTCTCCCGTAAAATACCGTATTCAAGGGGTTAACACACACACATGGCAAAACCATACAGTGTAATGCTATAGCAAGCTTATTGACATGGCAAAACCATACACATGGTTTTTGAATGGTAAACATGCTTCACTGTGGTGTACAGTGTATGCCAAATGGTTTTGTATGGTAAACATGCTTCGCTGTGGTGCACAGTGTATGCCAAATTGTTTTGTATGGTAAACATGCTTCACTGTGGTGCACAGTGTATGCCAAATTGTTTTGTATGGTAAACATGCTTCACTGTGGTGTACAATGTATGCCAAATGGTTTTGTGTGGTGAATATACTTCATTGTTGCTTATCAACAGACTACTTGGGGCTATAATGTACAAAGAGAAACCACCCTAATTCTTGGAGTTGGTTCACCATACAAAGCCTTGCACCTGCCAGCAGACACAGCCTGTACAACCATACAAAACCTTACAGTGCCATACAGAGGTCAAGTTGATTTACCATTCATCACCTTACATAGTTCAGTACAGGCAAGTCTTTTGACCATACAAAACCAGACAGCTGTCAGGTTTTGTATGGTATACCTGCTGTACACTTGTGACTCACTGTATGGTTTTGTATGGTGAATAAACTTTCTAATAAATTGCCTCAAGAGTAGGAGGGTTAAAGGAATATTAAAATAAAACAGCCAATTATTTCTGCCATGAAATAACAAAAAAGTGACTCTTGAGAGCCATTTTTTGTTCAAGTGCCCTCTAGCCCGCTGGTGCCATTTTTCTAAAAGTCATCGCTACGGGCAGCAAACAAATCTGACGTGCTGGAGGGGACTTGATAAAAATAGCTCTCAGAAGTCACTTTTTCATGGCAGAAATAATTGACTGTTTTATTTTTACCATACGCAATCTACATAAAACTGCAAAATGACGCAGACTTCTCTCAGCATCCTCTTTAACCCTCCCTCTCCAGATTAACATTTGCAATCACATTGAAAAGTTTCACAGAGGTGTCCTTTTTGTCTCGCCTGAACGAAGTTCAGAAAGAGACTATGCAATCACTATTTCTGTACATAGTCCGTCCGTACGTGGTCTGTACGTAGTCTGTACGTAGTCTGTACGTAGTCTGTACGTAGTCCGTATGTGTCATTTTGGTTAAGTTAAAGTCCAATTGCAATCAAACTTGGGTCATTCATTCAATAGTGCAACCTTTATATAATGCTTGTGTCAAAGGTCAAGTACTGAAGTCAAAGGTCATGTGAAGTCAAGTTGTAAAAGAGGCTGGAATTGTAAAATTGGTCATTGTGCTATTGTGCCGATTGAGGTGTCAAAATGTACAGAGAACATGATTAACGTTTAAGCAGGCGAGATGCGTGGTTCGAGAACCACCTTGTTTGATGAAGCAACTATGACCCTCAGTATAGAGAAGAGCCATTTACTTTGTATAGGCGAACTTGCATTAAAAAAAAAATAAAAATAAACACTCCATTCTAAAACAATTGCTTGCAAAGCTTGTATTTTCAAAGTGTGTTGGCATTTTTTTGTACTCCATACCCCAGAAACAAGCCTGCATGGCTCTTCGTAACCTTGTGGCGCGGTCCCGTGAATATTGCTCTGCCATCCTAGCCCTAGGGGCCGAGCCACTGATACAAAAGGCTCGGGCTAGCTGCGAGGATGAGGCCAAGGCTGCTCTACGAGACCTTGGATGCGAGGTGGAGCTTAAGGAGCTGTGGAAGGGAGAGAAGAACCCAATCATAAACTGAAGACGGGGGAAGCAGAATTATCAGTCATGCAAGATGAAGAACTGAATGTAAGATCTTAGGGCAGTTCATTTTCGAGTAATTTAGTATTTGATTATTTAAAACTGGGTTTGACCGAATATTCGATATATACTTTAATTGCCGACCAAGTTTGTCACGTGTTGGCTGCAACTGCATGCCGCGCCGGTAAAAGGTTGCACCGGTAAAAAGTTGCACCGGTAAAAAGTTGCACGCAAAGCATGCCAGTGTTTTACTTGCGATTGATATTATGGACCGCCCGACCGACATTATGTTGTATCAAGATCCTTTCGGGTACTTACAATGTTCTGATACTAATAGTGTCAATGGTTTTACTAATGTCCACAAAAAAAGTTACTGCGAAAAAAATGCGGCATTTGACACTGCTAAGCGGTGTAACTTTTCGATTAAAACAGCATCAGAGTCTTATCTGTACATGCATATATTTTTTTCGAATATTTGAGCCGGAAAAAAAGGTATTTGAATATTCCATTGACAATTGAATATTCGGTATATTCTGGAGAGCCCTATAAGATCTGTTGATAGATTGCAGCGTGTGAAATGACGATGATTGCCGATTCCTTGCTTGTGACGATTACAAGCAGGGGCCAATTTCACGGAGCACAAAAATTTGCTTAGCATGAAAAGTCTTCATCGGTAAAAACACGATTACCAACATCATTTTCACGTGATGTACCGGTATATTGCTTGCGACTGGTACTCGGCTGTTGTTTGCTTAGAATGAAAATAACATGGAGTTTGGGCTGGTAACCTGTTTTTACTAAGCAAGACTTTTTTGTGCTAAGCCAAATTTTGGACCAGCTCCATGAAATAAGCCAGTTCGGTATCTCAAAGGTCAAAGGTTTTTCGGGATAAAATTGCTGACGTAATGTCACGGCATGTTACACGAACGGTGATTCTGATTAAATAAGCCAGTTTGGTATCTCAAAGGTCAAAGGTTATTCAGGATAAAATTGCTGACATAATGTCATGCCATGTTACGTGAATGCCCATTCTGATTTAATTTAACATGTGCATGTTGTGCGACCACCTTTTGCAAAATATAATAATCGTGTTTTCCTATACTACTGAGGACAATGCTTTGTGTTTCCTATTGTTCCTTTAATATAACACAACCTCATGACTAAGCACGTATTTTTACGCCTGAGGACTGATTTTAACAAAAGACTCCTTTGTATTTTCTCTCTCCTCTTGTCCTTGAACGTATATACAGTACATGCACACATGCGCAGTTGAAATACCGAACTGGCTTATTGGTCCCAGGCGATTTTAGAGTCCGATGGGAGAAGCGCATGTGAAATACTAGTCTTGGTTCCAAGACGTCCTCAGCGGTCCGACGTATAGCACGCACGGCCGGCCGACAGCGCACTCTAGCTACACACACGTCAAGGCCAAATCGCAAAGAACGTCTTGGCTATTTCGCATGGAAGCGCGCGCGACCTGCTTATGCCAAATTTAACAGGCGGGTCAAACGAATAATCGCGCTTGCGCACTGGAGGAAACTCATGTTTTAGTAATAACTTACTGGTCAGTTAACGTACCTTGTACGTACGTGTGCATGTACATATGTACGTACAGAAACTAGATTAGTGAGTGTTTGCGATTTATATGCGATAATGCAGCGGCTACGTCACACGTGCATACAAATGCAGCGCAGTTCTGCTTGCGATTTCGCGAGCAGAACTTGCCAAATAGCCAAGACGTTCTTTGCGATTTGGCCTTGGCGTGTGTGTGTAGCTGGAGGGCGCTGTCGGCCGGCCGTGCGCGCTATACGTCGCACTGCTAATAAGGACGTCTTGGAACCAAGACTAGTGAAATAAATGTACAATAGAATGCTACTGTTAAAAACATCATGGTAACATCATGTATCCACAAAGTGTTCATTGTAGTGATGGTTTGGTATATGGTGCACAGTAACTTGCATTGATTTCAACACTTTGGGACCCCTGTTGGTTATAGCTAGATGTTTGTTTATAGCAGTGTTTGTAACAAGCATAGCTCTACTGTATTTCGTGTTGGAAAGGCCTTGACACTCAGTGGTTTAAACTCAACTTTTTTTTGTTTGGATATTGTGCAGACTGGAAAATTGTGTAACAAAACTGATATGGGTTGCATTAGTACTCAGCGTTATTACTTTTGGAGCGCTGGGGCCTCATGGCTTAGTGTACCGGACTCAAGATCATGATGACACTGCAGATTGTGGGTTCAAGACTGGCTGGGGTCATGGTGCTTGTGTCCTTGAGCAAGGCACCTTGTCACAAGTTGCTTCTCTCCACCCAGGAGTAAATGGGTACATGTGAGGGCAGTGATGGGTATGTGTTTGATTAGCCTGTGTGCGCGCCGCTTATTAACTTGCAGCTGGGGCTGTATGCTCCCCAGGGAGCTGAGAAGGTTGCAGGAATGATAAATGGGCCCGATGAGCAGGGGTAATAATATTCTAGCACCTTGAGAACCGTGGTCATGGTGGATATGTGCACATTACATTTGTCCATTATTATTATTATTATTATTATTATTATTATTATTATTATTATTATTATTATTATTCAGCATGGGGAGGTTTTTTACTAGGAAGCAGGAGATTCAGGTTGGCCAAGTGAGTTTCCTCGCCATCCACCTGTGACCTGGGTTCGAATCCTACCCGGGCTAACGAGTGGATAGGATTTGCAGTCCCTGCCTGATTCCGTGGGTTTTTCACAGAATATCATTCTGATAGACAAATACTATGTAAAGCAAATACTATATAGCCGGTATTCCCACAGCATTATTGTTGTGCCGTTGTGTCAGCGTATGAATTGTGTGAGTGTCATTAAAATGTCCATTATTAAAATTGCAGATTAAACCTGCAAATTATGCCAATATAAATAAACAGCCAACCCATGTTTGAAAAAGAAATAAGGTACCAATACAGAAACAAAAAGGAATTTTACACCCTTCAGGCTCTTTATTCTTTGTTCCCTCAAAGAACCTCTAACAGAAGATTCTCTGGAGCTCAAACACTTCACAGTAATAAACAATATGACAAAACGTTCACATATACAAGAAACTTGCATGAATAGTGAAGTACGTTATACATGCAGAGAGAATCTAAATCAGCGATCAGTTTTCCTACTGTTCATCACAGGTGAATTACACCAACTGTTTAAAGTTCGAAATTGGATGGGGCTGGGATACACAGGGGGCCGGGTAACGTGAATTGTGGTACCTTAGCGGTACGGGATTGGTCATAACGGAATATAATACGGCTTGGCACTGCTTGGGGTTGCCAAGCTGGGTCCCTTCAGGTGGGTATAATTCCTCATCATCTGATTGGTCAGATCAAGAGCCGCCAAAAGTGTAACTGTGCAACGGGACGTCCATTTACCAAGGAATGAAGCTTCCATTTTTGCCAAGCGACTGTGCCATGCATTGAGACAAATAATTGAATGGCACATGATCAACGACCCGCCAAGCAGATGACGTGGATTTATTCAAAGTTTGTATATTCAAAATGTTTGCTCGTGTAAACTTCAGATTGTATCAGTTGAATAGTCAAAGGTTCAACATGCAAAGTGTAAACGACAGTGTTGGAGGTCTCGAGACCGGCCTCGGCCTCGAGGCCGATTTTTATGGCCTCGGCCTCGGCCTTGGCCTCGGAGTGCAAGGCCTCGGCCTCGGCCTCGGATCCTTCCGACTCGATGATCTGGTCGAGGCCGGCTCGAGGCCGCCCACTTTGTCAAATTTTCCCACCAATTCACAAGCGTTTTCTGTTTCAATTAATTTTAATTTTTTACCTCATCAAACTTTCGAGAAGCTGCCACAGTGGGTTCCGTATAACGAAATAAAGTTTCAAGTAGATACGCACGAATGAATGAACTGGTATTTGCATTATTGCACCATGGAGCTATATAGATAGCTCTCCGATTGCACGTACTCACGTACGTACATGTACATGTGTCATCTTCTTGTAGAACCAGTCTACTCCCGCTAATAGACTAGTTCCTGGTCGAGCACTTCACTCGACCCATGAAGCGCCACTATTGCATTACTCGTACTCAGGTAGCATCTAATCTGCTTGTTAGATATTCAGTCTATTTCCGCTATAGACTGGTTCCTGGTCCACCACTCGGCCCTGAACGAGTGAACGTTAAAGCGATAATCATAATGGCCGGTAGTGAAGTTGAGGGAACCAACCTGTTATTCACGCGTGCTCGCGCAACGCGAAGCCTGTCGCATGTCTACTAGTCTATGTACCCATCACTGCATGCCTTGCAAAGACTGTCCTCTCTATTCCAGCTATTCTTGGTTCCAAGACGTTACTATTGTACTTTTTTACTTTCGCAGTTGCAATGCACAGGCAGCGCGATTAGGTAGTTGCAATAATAGGCCGACAGCGCGATAAGATTTTGGATATGTCTGTAGCATGCGCGGAGATTTCTTGTTACATGTGGGGGGATGATTTTTAAAAGGCCATCCTTGTGTGGAGCGCGACACGGCACGGGGTCGATCCAAGGGACCGCTTAAGGGCCCCCTGGTGGGTTGCAGGCGCAAAGCCCTTGCTAGGGGTTGAGGTAAAGCCCCCTGGAGCCCCTGGGGTTTACACAATTTTAGGTGCAAAATTGTGTCAACATTTTACCTTTTCTTGAGCTTGAATTGCAATAAATGACAATAACACCTTCAAGCATTAAAAAATACAAAAGATCTTCAAAACTCAAATTTCTCATTCAATGTATTGGAAGCGTAAAAAATCTCTTTGCACAATGGAGCTCTGGTCACCTAGCAACACAAATGATGCCTATGCATTATATTAGGATAAATTATTTACAAAATAATTATTGCAAAATAGTGCCTAGATGCATTTCGGTAAGGCATGATTAGAATGTGATTTGGTCTACACTTGACAAAAACTATGAAAACATGGTGGACAATGATGTATACTTGACATTATAACCGGAATGCCGGAAATGCAAAACTCAGGCTCTAACAAAAGTTCCCAAACACTTGTTTGCAGGACGCGCAAACGTTTGTGTGTGAGTGCGCGCCGATTCCCAGTGAATGTCAGTTGAAGTCTGCTATCGGTATTTTAATTACATTGTATTACATGCGCCGCACGTGCGTTCATACCGTCTGTTGGCGCATAACAAAATCCGTTTGCCGTTGCAACTTTCTATTACCTTTGTTGGGTGTGTTAGTTGAGTGAAAACAATAAAATACAAGGCCATCATCTTTGTTGGGATCTGAACTTCCGCGTTCTAATGTGGCAAAGACCGACTATTCCCCACCTTACTGATCTTGTCGTGAGGCATAATTAACTGTCTCCCCACCAACCAATCTACCTTCGGACATCAGGCGCGGATCGAGGAATTTTGTAGACGGGGGGCACACCCAAAACGGACAAATGCGAGCACGAAGCGCGAAGCCCTTACGGCGTGGGGTCCGGGGCCCGGTTAAGGGGCCCGTAAAATTTTGGATTCTGGATGCTCTGTGGTGCAATCTGAGGCGATTCCTGGCCACTTTCACCTGACTTTTTTTAAACAAAAGTTTTGACGATTTTATGGAGACTATATATATCATGATTTTAGGCATTATTTTCTAGCCATTATTTTAGCCATGTCATGACTACAAAAATCTAGACGGGGGCAAACCAAAACGGATAAATGCGAGCGCGAAGCCCTTACGGCCTGGGGTCCGGGGCCCGCTTAAGGGCCCCAGAAAATTTTTGATTCTGGATGCTCCGTGGTGCAATCTGAGGCAATTCCTGACCACTTTCACCTGATTTTTTTTAAAAAGTTGTTAAGATTACATTGTATATGGAGAATATGTGACCCGCTCCAGAAAAAGGTGATATAAGTCGGGCTATGCAAATACGTGTAATGGCCCTTTCAATGTTGAGAGGGTGAAATTTTTCGTCGAAATTCATTTTTTGGTTTTTGTCTTCAATGACATCTTAATTATCTGAAGTTTCAGGTTTGGTGCACAGCAATGTTGATTTCAGTGAATAAAGTGAACAAATAACCTTTTTAGAGTGCATTGTTTCATTGCATTGTATAAGAACTAGCTATTTCAAAGCCTGATTTCTCTGTTGTGCAATTTGAACTCCATAGAACTAATTAATATGCAAAAACTTGATATCTCCAGAACGGAAAGGGCTTTGGAGCTCTATCATATACCAAATGAAAGCTTACATTGCGGGCTTTCCAAACATACATAAAACTTATTTTTCATATTTTGCGACATAATATACCTTATTCCAGAGCGGGTCACATATATATATCATTATATTAGCCATTATTTTTTGGAAATTTGTTAGCCATGTCATGCATCACTACAAAAATCTAAGTTTCTCCCTCCCCCATTTTTGGCGTCTAATTTGCAGTTTTTCCCCTTCATTTTTAATTTATCCGGAATTTTTCTTGGTTTTAATTCAGTTCAGTTGAAGTTTTCAAGAAAAGGGCTTCATTTCAGACTGTTCCTTGCCCTGTGTTAAAACCATCGGCAGATCGGCTGCAAGACATAAGAGGATTTAGGCACATTTAGTATGTCATTCAGTCAAGTGATCCATTGTTTCCTGCTGGTTGGGGCCATTTAACCTGTAACAAACTCCCCAAGGGGATTATATGTTGAGATGCACCGCGTTTACACTAGATCCGGCAAAGGGATTAAAATAGGATCAAACCCAGCAAGAAGGATTGAAGGGGGATCGATGGACAGAGTTGAAATCCCAGGGATCCGGGAAATACTCCGGTTTTCTCTTAAAAGAGGGATTAAGTTCCATGGCATGATTGATAACCCTTTTTTTCTTATTGCATTTTTCAGTAGTTTTATGCCAAAGAGTAGAAACAGCCTAGTTTAATATCGGCGGCAGTATTTTTTTTTAAGGAGGTTGCCCTCCTCCTCCCCTCCTTTTCTCTCACCTCCCCCTCTGTTTTTCCCGCTTCTTTTTTTCTCTTTTTTTTTTTTTATTTTTTTTTTATTTTTTTTATTTTTTTTTTTTGGACTCATTTTACCGGGGGGCACGTTCCCCCGCGGCCACCCCCCACCCCCCTGGATCCGCGCCTGTACATACCGAGCTCTTGCCCACAGTGCGTTTAAACTCAATACAGGGAAAGTAAACGAACGACACCCGCACTTGTTGGGCTGCGTGGTGCTGGCCTGTCAAGGTGTCATGGTATCGCATTACACGCGAGGACAGAAAAAAGGGTATAACAAAGGGAACAATACTGTCCTCACATTTATTTCTTTGTTCCGGAAAAAGTGAGGACAGGCAAACTAGTGCTTAGTCTATGGGGATGGGTTATATTAAAGGGAACAATGGAAAGTCATCACGTGTATAGCGAAACAAAAATACATGTATTGGCAAGTTACGGACTCTGCGCAAGTTAAGTTAGTACGCCTACCCTTAAAAAGTGGGGGGGGGGGATGATTACATTGGTCATCCCCCCCAGGTCAAAAAGTGGGGGGATATATCCCCCCCCCCCCATCCCCCCCGGGATCTCCGCCCATGGTCTGTAGTAACGTCTTTGATAAGTTGGCATTTCGGGGGCACGACCAGACTGTGGTAACTACAACTGTTTTTATGCAGTATTCATATCACGTGATAATGATGGAGGTTATGCAATCAGCGACCGAGTTTGAGCACAATAGACCGTTCAGATTTTGTAAATTGAAATGAAAAATAATATTTTGCTAAAAGTTTTTATCTACCTTTCAGTAAAAAGAACAGCGTCAAAACAAATTATTTCAAGAAAACTACTCGCTTTACACGTTGAAGCTCCTATTCGAGGTGCCCCGAAGTTCGGTTTCTCGTAAACTCTCGTACGTTCTCGAGGTCAACTTACACGCTCTATAGAACAATCCAGTGAGCGTCGCCTCATGGTGTTCTGACCAATCACATTCGTGGTTTATGTCCAACATGCGTGCACGCGCATGTGACGCCCGCGGCTGGAGATCAATGGTCATGATGCCTTGTCATGTCCTATGTATTTGCGTGTAATGAATAATTTATGATAAGGCTCAAACTCGGTCGCTGATTGGATCCTTCGGAAAAGCGGGGGAGAATCGTCGAAAAGTAAAGAAAAAGTTAAGAATTGCCTGCCAACTTATCCAAGACCCTTGTGGCGCGCGATCCAAAATCATGCACGTTTGACAAACACCGGCTGCGGATCCGGCTGCGGATCCGGCTGCATTTTGTAAACTACGCATGCGTGAGGCCAGAACGCACGTACGAAGCCGGGATTTCGAGAAGACACAACGTTAGTGAATTTGGCGCGCGGGCGCCTCCGAAATAACAACAAACACGTTCATATTTAACTGTTGATTTTCATGTTTGCCTTTTTAAAGATATCGTATCAAAATGTGGCTACTTTTCCGTAAAAATGAAAAGTCTTGGCTAAAAATGGATATCAGGCAATGTAGCCTCAAATTTGGCCCCAAATAGGACATGCATGCAAAACCACGAGTAACCTAACAATAGAAAAGTATTTAAGAAAAACGACAGTTAAATATAAACGTGTTAACACAAAGGTCTTGGGCCCAAGACTATGTTCCAGCCAGCAATGCTCCAGTGGAGCGCATTTTTAGCAGAGGAGGGATTATTATGAGGCCCCACCGTGCAAATCTATCCCAACAGATGCTGGAGACCCTTATGTTCTTGAAATGCATGAACATATCCTTTGAGGAACCTGCCGTTGACTTAAAAATATAAAAAATCTAACAAAATCTTAACCTTGATTGAGTGGATTATTAGTTTATTACGTGTTTAGTAGCTGGCCTCGGCCTCGGCCTTGGCCTCGGACGTTGTGGCCTCGGCCTTGGCCTCGGACGTTGTGGCCTCGGCCTCGGTCTCGGCCTCGGAGGTTGTGGCCTCGGTCTCGGCCTCGGCCACGGAGGTTGTGGCCTTGACTACAACACTGGTAAACGAACCCCTTGTAAAAAATACCTAGTTTAATGTTAAATACAGGACAAAGCATACAGATCACATGTAGCTCGATTAACTTCAATGGCTTATCCCATGTTTTTTTTTACATACATGTACAATTGTTCATGTACTTCCAGTTCATTAAATTAGAGTGAAGATGTAAAAAATGAAATATTTACACTTTTAAATTTCAGCAGTACCTCGAACATGGCAAGGTGACTCTGACTCGACCTTTGTGACTCGGACTCGACCTGCATGACTCGGGACTGGGACTTTGGTGACTAATGTCATGCCATGAATGATCAATCATCCTTTCCCTGGGCCTGCTCCAGGGCCATGACTGAATCAATTAAGAAAAAATATATACCCTTTTCAGAAACGGTTTTATACTTTCGTCTACCTGGTATTCAGATATCTTATAGTGATATGTTCCACAACAAACAAACATTTACAACGCCAACAATTATCCACTGTAATATTAATTACAATGTCCATGCGTTAGAAATTACCAACTGCATATCAATATCAATATCAACTATTTTAATGAGCAAATCAACATTAGCATTCATTTTCTATTTAAAATGCTTACGGCACGTGCCCTGCTTTTTCTATTTAAGAAATACACACAAATGTACACACAAACTGAAGCTACAATACAATGCCACATTACCACAATACAGTACAACGCCATACATGTACAAGTACTTTATAATGTACTTTCTAATAGGTTTTCCCCGGCCAATTTGCGAATTTTTCTGATCATTTTCGTTATTGGTCATTCAAATTCTTGTGATTTGTACACATCTGATCAAATTAGGGTTTCTTTTTCACTGTTTGGGCATATAATTTCAATTTTTAAGCACTCAAGATTTTGTTCCTCATGTTCGTTTTCGTTATTGGGTCATTCTAGTTCGTTTTGGTGCATTCAAGACTTCACTTGTAGCATTCTTACATTTAGTTTTGTGACATCCGTTAATGGTTAAAGCATTCAAATTAGCGAACGTCGGTGTGCATTTCCTTATTCGTTTACCTTATTTCCTTATCTGTTTTTTTTGTAGTTTTCTTTGTAAAATGTATGTTGTAAAATGTGTAACATTTATAATTTACCATCTTAACTGATAGGAGGGATGGATGATGTAACGAATTGAAATGAAAAGGGCTAAGGAATTATCCTTTTCACTGTCTGTATGTTTAAAAGTTGAAAAAAATAGGGGCATCTGTTTGTTGACATGTTTATGAATATTTTAACTGTTTACTGTTCTTTTTGTTCTGATTCACCCCTCGATCTCTTGACGTGCAAGACATCGGGGCATGTATGTTTGGCAATGGTTGTATCATCGTGAACATTCTCTTGGGTAATTTGTCTCATGTTTTCTTGGGCCAGTTCCATCAGACGATTGAACCTCCCCTCCTGTGGGTTCGCCATTTTATGTGTCTGAAAACTTTAGACAGAGACGTGTGCATTTGTGGATTGAAGGCGTTAGATATTATTGATGTTGAGAACTTGAGATAACTCCTTTTATAGGAATGTGGACATGCAGGAAAAAATGCTTGAAAAAAGGTGAATATGTTTGACCATTAAAGAAAATGAATGCTCGATCAACCCCTCACTGATGGTCAGACGAAATTGAATGAACAATACGATACTTTTAATTTGAATGCATCTTTTACTGGGACGAGTGAAGCTAAAAGAAAATAGAATGCTCGGATAGTAAATTGAATGAATATTTTTGATTGTCGAATGACGATCTGCGTGATTATTCAATTTCAATCTAAATGGAATGAGCCAGGCGTTAAAATTAACGAAATCATGGTGAAATTGGCCGAGGAGAACCTATAATATAAAAAAAAAAAATAGTAAATACAATTATGCTTGTTATCTTCAACAATTGTGTTATTCCGTTACAAAAACTAAAAGCATACATCAGGTACAATAATGAAACTTTTCAAATAGCGTCGTCCACAGTATGATCATTTACATTTTGTTCATCACTTCTACATTTATAGGGGCTCTTAAAACACCCGCATAATAACAACTGGTGCGACATGAAAGACTAATTTTTTAACGGCGCGAACAAAGCTCATCGTCCATTATGTAAAATGTACAGATATACATGCAAACAATTTATTGTTGACTTTCGATTTTCCTATAAATGTAATTGAGAACATTTTAGGCATACGTGAATACTGTTAAATTTATCGATTAAAGTTACCGAAAAACCAAATACAACCTCGGCTTTCTGAGGAGTGTATAGGGGAACTTGGGGTAACTGGTCCATCTAAGCTTTTTTGTGGAATAAAAACATGCTGTGTGACTTGTAGTTCTTTTTTACAATTGCTATTGTCAGATGGCACATACAATCATTTTTTAATGTTCAAGTGTTGATGGGGATAATTCCATTTAAATAATTTAATTAACACTAATTACAAAATGTCCATTTGCGTGGACCATTTGCCTTATAGATTGGGCAAGTGGTCCAACATGATCACACAGAATTAAAATAGACAGACAATACAAACTGACACAGGAAAGATGTGAACTTTTCTTTTTAACATTTGCAAATGTCATTTTAGAGTAAATTAATTGAAAAAAAGTCATGAGAGAGCTCAGTTTCATTACTGTTAAAGTGAATCCGGAGTATTCACATTTTTTAGCAAAACGTGTCAATTCTTCTGAGAAAAGTGGAGTGGAGGATCATGTCAAAGGTCAAAATAGTTCACTTTGATATACGTGGGCAGTATGCTAGAAATCCCCTGAAAACTTTATTGGACCAGATACCTCATGGACCAGTTACCTTAAGTTCCCCTAGGTCAATTAATGTCTGATGGCACATAACGACAACTCGGTGCCCTGGTGCAGAGAAGCAGTTAGTGACAACAGGACCACATCACCAAGGCAGTGCACCTCCGTTAGTAGTATAGGGTGTCAGTATAGATCACTTTGGACTTTGCCCTCTAGGGCAAAGGTCAAGTAGGGGAAAGGTCACGAAGTGACCTATGACCTACATGTAGAAAGACACGTGAGTGACCTGTTGAGGTCAAAGGGTAGGGTCGCGATAAAGTGACGTCACGGAGTGACGTCATGAAAGGGGGAAAAACTTAATCGCTTTAGCGATTGTGCCGCTACGTAGCGCAGCGTAGTAAGGCTGACGGAGTGAGACGAAGACGATCGGAGTTAAAGGTCACGATATTGTAAAGCGGGAGTCCCGAAGGGATGGACGCTTGAAAAACCTCCCTCACCGTCTTCGACGGTGAGGGCCAACGATCGCTTTATGCGATCGTTTTCTTCACGTCAGTGAAGACTTAACACACGTCAGGATCGCGGAGCGATCGCGCGAGATGGGGGAGTGGTGGAAAATGTAAGGGGGACTGGAGGGACCGCTGATAGCGGTCGCTGCATAATAGCGGAAACGTTTCGATCGCGTAGGACGAGTCCAGACGGGTCCGGACAAGAACTAAAAGAGTCAAAAGAGGGCCAAGACAAGTACCGTCTGGAGGCGTTGGCGGGTGAGCTGCGAAGGGCATACATCGATGAAATACTTAGGCTTTCTCCTGATGACGCCAATGCAGCATGCATTTAAGTCCTCGAACAACATCGAAGGACAGTACAATGCAATTATTTGTCATTTGTGGGAGGCCGGAGTTCTTCAAAGTAGGCCAACAATCAATAACCGTCGTGCAATAATGTACGCGACGGTTCACCGAAGAGCTCTGAGGTTGACTGAGTGCAATCAATACCACGGAGCGCTCATCAGCTTAAAACATCTGGCGAAGGAAACGGTCGTCGAGTCCCTCACGAGGAACTATTCGTTTGGAGATCTGCTAGGGTTTCACAGAGCAACGGAGGTCTCTCGGGAAGTGGATTCGCTTCCGCTTCCCGACGGTGAGGGGCCAACGATCGCTTTATGCGATCGTTTTCTCTACGTCAGTGAAGACTTAACACACGTCAGGATCGCGGAGCGATCGCGCGAGATGGGGGAGTGGTGAAAAATGTAAGGGGGACGGGAGGGACCGTTGATAGCGGTCGCTGCATGATAGCGGTAACGTGGGAGAAACGTTTCGATCACGTAGGACGAGTCCAGACGGGTCCGGACAAGAACTAAAAGAGTCAAAAGAGGGCCAAGACAAGCACCGTCTGGAGGCGTTGGCGGGTGAGCTGCGAAGGGCATACATCGATGAAATACTTAGGCTTTCTCCTGATGACGCCAATGCAGCATGCATTTAAGTCCTCGAACAACATCGAAGGACAGTACAATGCAATTATTTGTCATTTGTGGGAGGCCGGAGTTCTTCAAAGTAGGCCAACAATCAATAACCGTCGTGCAATAATGTACGCGACGGTTCACCGAAGAGCTCTGAGGTTGACTGAGTGCAATCAATACCACGGAGCGCTCATCAGCTTAAAACATCTGGCGAAGGAAACGGTCGTCGAGTCCCTCACGAGGAACTATTCGTTTGGAGATCTGCTGGGGTTTAACAGAGCAACGGAGGTCTTTTGGGAAGTGGATTCGCTTCCGCTTCCCGAGAATTTAAGGGAGTTCATTCATTTTGAGTGAACTCCTTCCCTCTCCAACCGGCCCCCTATGGGGGCCACCACATTTTCAAAAGAGAGATTGGATCACAGTGTCTGTACGTGTCGAATAAAGTTATTTACTAATGATGTTCCATTGTCTCCTGCTAGGTATTTCCGTAGAGGTAAGGGGTAAAGATGAAGAGGGTCGCGGATATCGTTCCAGAAATACAGCAATTTGGTAGATAACGAGTATGTATAATCAGAAGTGCTACTTGCATTGTACGTGTAGCGATCTGCTGAGTTAACAGGGAGGGCCGAGGTCAATCAACCTGTAGTCGTTTGAAATCTTGCAAAATAAATGGGAAGAGATAAGGGCTTGCGGAAGAGCTTAGTTTTTAACCTTGCTTTACGCTGTGCGGGTTGTTGTTATTGAGATTCACATTGACCGCCGTAGAGGAGGATTAAACAGGATAGATAAGCGCGATCGAAGCTGTGCAATTAGCCGAATATAGTTCTTAATGGATTTTATCAGCCGATATCGATTCTTTGAGCGCACGGTGTTATCTAAAACTATCAAAGGTCACAAATTGAAAAAGTTGGTAAGGTCGACGGTCAATATACGATCGATCAGAAGTCATCGTGTGGGGACACGTTTGTCTTAATGAATGATATAGAGGGCGCCAACACAAACAAACGGTCTCGAAACGTTTCGACCGTAGATGCAGTCATACTTATTTCAAGCAC
Source organism: Hippasteria phrygiana (assembly GCA_037893225.1). Lineage (NCBI taxonomy): Eukaryota > Metazoa > Echinodermata > Asteroidea > Valvatida > Goniasteridae > Hippasteria > Hippasteria phrygiana. Next base: position 1,824,970 of record JAZGUH010000375.1, read on the forward strand.
ATCATCACAGTATAATTATCGGTGCCGTAGAGGTTAGATTGCATTCACATCAAACAGCTCTGTAAAGAACGGACAAACCGCACGGTATTTAATGATGGCCGAACCCGATAAACCAAACTCGTCCGCATGACGCGAGGGTAGTGCGGATGGAGCAGCCTTACGACAGTGATGAGGATATGTTTGGATCTACCGATCCCACGGGTAGGCAGCTTATAGCCATACAACAATGTGCTGATCGGGAGTATTACTATCCATTGAACAGCCCCGATCTGTCGCAGAGAACACTCCGTGAATTAGAGCAAATGGAAGGCTTGAACCGTAATCTGGTAAGTTATTTGGATTTGTAGTAAAATTATTTCGATATACACAAAAACGCGTATATCTTACTAATTCGGCCTTAATTAGACATCTTAATTGGACTTCTTAGACGAGTATCGCTGACGTAATTGCGTTGTCCATATCTGCCAATAGGAACCCATTCAGGAATCTGCCGAACCCTGCCCGACATGTCTGGACACGTCCCAGAATCCGATGTCTCCGATTGTTTCGGCATTGGAAACGATAACCCCTTCGTCCGCCAACAAGGTGAGTTGTCATATTGCGCAAACTCCGCGCAAAATTTACTGCAATAAAATGGGCAGAGGGGGTAATTGAAAAGCGATCGTTGGTCACTCGAGACAAACGATTCAAGGTCTGTAGTATAATGCTCCGTATCGCTGTATAAAAGACTAAAGTTAAACACGCAATAACATATGAACTCCTTTTATTTTCTGTTGTTTATCCAAACAGAGTCCTGAACAGACAGGAGGGGCAAACGTCACACCCTTAGTACGAATAATACACCGTCACATAAAAGAGATCACGTGACCAGACTTTATAAGCCGATGAAGAGTCTCCCAAGTTCAACGCCTCTCTCACGCAGAAGTGACGTAGCCGGGCCTTCGACCGAAAAAGACAATTATGTCAATAGCGATGAAGACGGCGATGGTGATGACGATTTCGATCCCTATCTGACCCCTCCCCCGCGTCTGGAGTGACGATGAAGGGGGTGAGACCGATGAAGAGCCCTTGAAAAACCGCCAGAAGACTATTACAGAGAGTCTCCGTGGAAACCAAACATGTTAAGAGATTTCAGACGCAAGGGGATCGTTACGTTGTTCAGTTCAACGATATAGACCCTATCATGGGTATTGAAAACATTCATACGGTGGGCAGAGTCTTCGAATCCTTATTGGAACGTATGATGGGCGACTTTGTTCCTCGCGATTTTGTGGGAGTGACCATTCGCTTTCCTGGTATGGAGGATGATTTCTGGCTCAACCTCACCCATCGTGATCTCTTGACGGTCGAGCTTCTTTTAGAGCAACTGGAGAGTGTTCTCCAGTCGAATCGAAACGTTTCCTTAGACGGCAATGTTGTGATCGTGGTCACGAGAGTAAAGATGAGTACCGGAGGCAGTCGCGATAAGCATTTACCGAGGGGTGTTCAACCGATAGAAAAGTGGCTGAAGCGCAAAAAGGAACTCTGCTGCGCGAGAGTCATCGTCGTTGCTAGAGCCCATCACCAGAAAAAGACCATTTCCGATATTCCGTGGAACAGCATTCGTCTGGGTCGTACGTTCCAAACCACAGAAGCGCGGTTACTCCATCAGCAGGTAAACGTTCCCGAAGGTCAATGCGGGCTTGAAGAGATCAAGAAATTTCAGGCCGTCTTACTCCCTGACGGTTATCAGTTGGTCGTTCTATCGAAGTATCTGTTCAACGCGGTCTGGTACAAAGGTGAAGACGCACCCGTCAAGCTGTTCCTGTACTATTATAACGGTCACTATGCTGTCATCGAGTCCATGAAGGGATTTTTGTGCAGGTCATATTTTTGCGATACTTGCTTCAAGTGATATGCAAACGAAGAAAGACCCAAATGCACAAAGAAATGCCACTGCTGCTACAAGACCAAACCCGACTGTACATTCGGCAAGTGGATCGAATGTCCCGACTGTCGCCGGGTGTTTAAGAGCCAGACGTGCTTCGACAAACACCTGGAGAAGACACCCGTTAGGAGAGTGAAAGGGAACAACAATAAGGGCGAAGTTCAACGAGGGGGAAACTCTACCTGTACAACCGTCAGGAAATACAAATGCGGCAAGACGATATACAAGACGATAAAACGATATAAGACTATAAGACGCAAGACCACCTCTGCTTTCATGAAGCCCGTACCCAAAGAGACTGCAGTACCCTTTGAAGATCACAGGGGCGATGATGGTAAAGACGAAATGGACCTGGGGGAGCTGTTGGTGAGGGAATTATAAAAAGAGAGGTAGAAGAAGGGGTTGTGGTTGACGAAACAATTCCGACCGATCAGGACGAGAGCGAAGACGAGATGGAAGACGAGATAAGAGACGAAGAAGAAGAAGAAGGTACATCCGAGAAAGCAGAGAACAAAGACAAAACATGTTACATCTTCTTCGATTTTGAATGCAGACAAGACGAAGAAGTGGGCACCAACTCCCTTAGTCCCGTCTACAAACACGTGCCGAAATTATGCGTTGCGCATAAGGTATGCGCACGCTGCATGGATACGCAGACGATCACGCCTGCCACATCGTGCCAATACTGCAGCAAGGGGGATACTAATGAGCGCTTCTTTAAAGGTCCTCAGACACTCGGAGACTTTTGTCGCTGGCTGTTCCACGTACGATAGACACCGAGGGGCCGTGTGTATCTCGCACAGTTCCAAGGGGTACGACGCTCAGTTTCTCATCTCCTATCTGTTTGATGAGGGCATACTTCCGGAAGTGGTCATAATGGGTACTAAAATACTGTCGCTGGAAGCCGGTGGACTGAAGTGCATTGATTCCTTGAGTTTCTTCTCTATGCCTCTGTCTAAAGTGCTGTCGGCTTTTGGTCTCTCAGAATTGAAGAAGGGCTTCTTCCCTCACCTGTTTAACATCACGACCAATGAGGGCTACGTAGGACCCATGCCAGATGCAAGGTTTTACGATCCCAGCGGGATGTCGGCGCAGAAGAGAGATGAATTTCAAACCTGGTACCGGAATCAATCGGATAAGCAGATACTCGAATACTGTAGAAGTGACGTGGACATTCTGCGCAGAGGATGTCTGAAGTTCCGCGCTATCTTCATGGACCAGACGGACGTAGATCCCTTCGCCTCTACCATCACCATAGCAAGCGCGTGTAACCTGGTCTTTCGTAGTATAGGAACTATCTCAAGGAAAACACCATAGGCATCATACCGGCCACGGGGTACCGTAAGCAGCACACCCATTCTGCTGTTGCCGTGAAGTGGCTGAAATGGGTCTCTAAACGGACGGAGGCGATGTCACCATCGGTAAATTCAGAGTCGACGGCCTTTACGAAAAGAAGGTATTCGAATTTATAGGGTGTCTTTGGCACGGATGTCCAAAGTGTTATCGTAGAAGGGACGTCATTTCGCCCATGTCCTCACTCACCGTCAGAAATACGAGGCCACGGTCAGGCGCACTCTACAAATCAAACGGATGGAATACGAAGTAGAGGAGATCTGGGAATGCGATTTCAATCGGGCACTGAAGAACGACCCACGGATGAAAGCCTTCGTGGATAACCTTAAAGATAACGACGTTCAGCCTATGTCCTAGAGATGCCTTCTTCGGAAAAAAAATCAAATACGTGGACGTGTGCAGCCTGTATCCATAAGTCTGCAAATATGGAAAATTTCCTCTGGGGCACCCGGTCATTATCACGGAGAACTTTGAACCCACCATCGACAACTACGAAGGCTTCATCAAGGCCGATTTCTCCCCACCCAGAGGTCTGTACCACCCCGCCACGCCCAAGGAAAACTGCTGTTTGCCCTCTGTGGTAAATGCTGCGATACCCTCCAGACCTCCAAATGCGGATACGGGGTGCAAGACAAGAGGCACCTGGGTCTCGGACGAGTTGAAGAAGGCGCTGACTATGGAGTACAGTTTAGTGAGGGTACGTGTAGCACTTCTCCGATACATCGCAGTACGATCCTGAAACCAAGTCGGGAGGCCTATTTGCGGATTACATCAACGCTTTTCTAAAACTGAAACAGCAAGCAAGTGGGTGGCTAAAGTGGTGCGACACCGAGGAAAAGAAGAAAGAGTACACACGAGAGTATGAAAAGCAGGAAGGAATCAAGCTCGATCTTCGGGCAATAGAGAAAAACGAAGGTATGAGGGCAGTGGCCAAGTTGATGTTGAACAGTTTCTGGGGCAAGATTGGCCAGAGGGCCAACATGTCTAAAACGGCCTACTTGAAAGATCCAGCCCCCTTTTTCGAACTGCTACTGGACGAGACAAAAACGGTCAATCAAGTCAGTTTCGTTAACGACGACGTGATCCAAGTCCAGTGGCAACATCGGGAAGAATTTGTAGAAACCTTGCCCAACACCAACGTGGCCATCGCCGCCTACATCACTGCCCAGGCACTACTCAAATTGTACTCTTTCCTTGAACGTTTCGGGAGCGGGTTCTGTACTACGACACAGACAGCATAATCTATCTCTCCGCGAAAGGAAAGGGCGAATACGAACCCCCTCTCGGAGACTACCTGGGTGATCTCACGGACGAACTGGCTAAAGATTACGGGGCCGGGAGTTACATTACAGAATTTGCTTTGGGCGGGCCTAAAAATTACGGCTATACGGTATACAGTACCAAACGTGACGAGTTGGTGAGCGCGTGTAAAGTCCGCGGCATCACGCTTAATTTCAGAAATTCCCGAATCGTGAACTTCCACACATTGCGAGACATGGTCCGCCTGGAGCAAGTCCGAGATGATGCGACCTCCGGCGGCGTAGTGGCAGAAGAAGAAGCAGAAGAAGATAGACCAAACAAACAAGTAGTCCGCGAACCCTATAAGATCGCTTGGGATAAAATCGGAAGGGTCGTAACCCGTCAGGGACGCAAGAAGTACAAACTGGTCTATACCAAACGGGTAAAGACGTCCAATTACAACTCTCTACCCTAACGGGTACTGATCCTGAAGGTGTGAACTTAACGCAGACTCTTTGTATTGTATATAAATTGGATGGCATCCTTTATAATACGTTTACATTTATTCTCGATTAGTCTTAAAATATCATCCTCGTAGTTCGCGTATACTTTAAAAATTAATTATAAAAAATAATAATAACAATAATAATAGTAATAATAATAATAATAATTATAAAGCGATACAAAATGGGGTAGATACTTTTACAACCTTTTAAAAGACCGCAGCGCGGTAGTTTGTCTTCAGTTTACCTCATGGACGAAAGTTTAAAACATCCCTACAACGTGCGTCATAGCGGGACCTACGGGCTCTGGTAAAACGCAGTTTGTCAAGCGCATGTTAATGCCCGGAGTCATAGAACCGCTACCGGATCGCATACTGTGGTGTTACGGAGAATACCAAGATGTTTATGATAACCTGGCAAGCGCTGTCCCTCACATACATTTTGTGGAAGGCTTTCCGGACGATCTGCTTTCCACATTGGACCGATCACGGAGAAACTTGGTTGTAATTGACGACCTTATGTCTGAGGCGGGAAGTAACAAAAAGGTCGCCGAACTCTTCACTAAAGGCAGTCATCACAGAAATCTATCAGTCGTCCTCATTTTGCAGAACCTCTTTCACCAGGGTAAAGAAATGAGAACCATCAGATAAAATTCTCATTACATGGTCCTGTTTAAGAATCCGAGGGATGCCTCGCAAATCACCCATCTCGCCAAGCAGATGTATCCAGGTAAATCAAAGTTCGTGATAGAATCCTACCGTGATGCAACCTCGGTATCGTACGGTTATCTCTTTGTCGATCTCAAACCCGAGACGGCTGAAGACATGCGACTCAGGACGAATATCTTTCCACCTGATTACCCCACCGTGTACGTACCGAAGGTATAAAAATAACGACCGTTGAACCTACCCGTCATTTGAAGATGTCGAGGCGCGTGAGAAACCACGCTCCTTACCTGCGCGTCCTTGCCAGGGGGACCACCAAGCAGCGTCAAGGCATCATCCAAGGAGCGAATGCGCCTTAAATGTTCTGAACGGTAACATTCCTCTGAAGCCCTCCGAAAAAAGGAAACTGAAAAAGTACAAGCACCACCTGCGAACGCTGAGTAATAAAAAAAACGAGCGTACAAAAGAAGAAGAAAGCACTTCGTCAGAAAGGAGGATTCTTGGGGGCTCTGCTTACGCCCGTTCTCAGCGCCCTTGGGGGTCTGCTCTTCAAATAAATCATGCAGTACGCCAAGAAAATGATGCTGGTGCCTCAAGAGACGTTCACTCAACTCCAGATGGCGAGACGCCTGGAACAGACCCCCACAACGAGGGCTGTGTATGGCTTGGACGGTGACATGAAACGACTGATAGAGAGACAAGACGTACCGGTTGACGAAAAACTCAAGCTGTACCACCAAACCCTTCATCGTTACATGTAGCTGAATAAACAGAGGAAAGCACCACTGACTTTTACCTTTCAAAATAATACTAGTCAGGAACCGCCAGAGCTTCTACGAGAAGCCGAGCAACAAGATGACGGTCCTCCTACGTTGGAGCCTGAAAAAGGCTGACCCGTATCCTCACAAAGAAACAATGTCATTGAAAGAGGAAGGGAAGGGAGAACATCCCGGTACACCCTCGCTGTTTGCCGAAGCCTCGCACCTCCCAAGTAGCCGAAAGAAGATTAAGAAGAAGAAGAAGACAACAAGGGTCGCATTTTCCCCCTTGAGTCGTAAGTGGGCTCGATATTAAGCAAGCGCGCAATCCTCGTCTTTCATTTCACACACGCCTACAACCATAGCACGTTGTCCTTTGCAGCCCCCCTGTAAACTACGCCACGTCTTCAAGAGAATTCGCTGTTTGATAGTCTGTTGTAAGAGCAACGTCGTCATTGAAAACTCGGAGTTGACGGATGGCCGAGACGTACCTGAACAAATTGTACTACGCCCCTTAATATCTGGCCGCATTCGGGGGTGTGGAAGCTGTTTACTGTGCGGCAAGAAGAGACTGAATCCGCATCAACAGGAATCGGATAAGGGAATGGTTGAGGGCAAAGTCCAAAGTGATCTATACTGACACCCTATACTACTTCCGTTGCAGATCTAGAAAGTGGCCTTGCCGTTGCGATTTCTCTGTTGTACCATCTCAATGGCGCCGTTCTCAGCCGGCTTCACTTCGCCTGTGCCGTTCGCCTTCAAGCCCGAGACGCCCGGCTTGTCTTCGTGATGGTTGTTCGCCATCACCACCCGGTCTGGTTTCCAGTCGTCGTCTGTGTCCTTCTCATCGCAACACGAGAAGTAGCAGACAACGACCAGAGTAGCAACCAAGATGGCGACGAGGCTACCACCCAAGTAGGTGCCGAGGCGGACTTTAGACGTGTACGGGGACACGCCGGATTCCACATTGGACTTATCTAAAGTTGAATTCAAATAGAAAAATTCAAAGGTTACAAACACAAATATGACGAGACAAAGATGTCAAACGAATATATCAGAACAGTGGTTTGCTTGGGAACAGTCTGCATTGGCAATAAAGAGTTTACATGTGAGCAAACTTGGGTGTGAGAAGCAACTGAAACTCGTCCACGTTTCTTAACAGAGGAAAAAAGTATCTCCAGATCCGTAATCTTTCTCTCTAAAAGTATTTTTCCGTCAAGCACTACATACAAAAATATACTATATATAAATAAGACATATCCTGATCCAACAGCGAATAGTAACATTCTAGCTGCAAGCATACTGATGGTCAAATTTAATTCATCGGGCATCATAATTATACTCGCAGGGCAGGCACTGAAGGCATAAAATAGAATTCTCACCGGTCGGTCGGTCGGTCGGTATAAGTGTCATTATGTAATTATTTGACAGTGCCACTGTTCAATTATTTGACGGTGTCACTGTTCAATTATTTGACGTGCCACTGTTCAATTATTTGACAGTGTCACTATTTAATTATTTTACAGTGCCATTATTCAATCAATGTCCCGGTCAACCAACAATTTCATCAATTAAACCTCGGTTTATCCTACGCCATGCCAACAGAGAGCGCTGCATTTGGTGTAAACATTTTAACCAACATGTCATTTGTACTTGCCTTTGATGCACTGGCCATATCCAGACTCGATATAGCCGTACTGACATTGGCAGGAATGGCCGTTGTCGTTCTGCAGACAAACCTCATATTCCCTGGTGCATATAGCGTCTGAACAAGCTGCCACAGGAAAGCCACCAAAGAGGAAAATAGATATTTCTTCTTTTTTCTTTTTTATTACAAAATTTCAAAACGTCTATAACAAAAATTGATAGGTGATTAAGAATAGACGTCTACAGTGTAGGCCCTAATGACTGCTTTTTAATGTTTTCCTGTGACTCTAGGTTGATTCTCATTGGTATTTTTGAAGGAAAATGACAACGCTCCTGATGCGACTACCCACCCTACTTATAAGTGAGGCTCCAAGTTTACTCTAACCTGTGTTTAACCAAATTTGTCAAAGAGAGTAATACAAAACACCAAAAATAGTCAGACTCGAGCTCTGTACACCTAATCCACAATCAGACGCGTTGCCACGAAGCCTCCCGAACAGCTTGGCCAAATCGACTTAATTTGTTTTATTCAACGCCTCACTACGTGGGGTGTCCGTTGTATTACATAATACGGTAATATATAACCGCCATGATAATAGGGTACAGAAGTGTGATGTCAGTTGGCGCGAAACCTGGCTCCAAACAAATTGAGATTTTGACTGTTCCTTTGTTAACAGCTAGTCAGTCATGCAAACACATTGACATAAAATAACAAAAGTATTCTGGTTCCAAACATTGTATTGACGTCATCACTTCGGTACTCTACAGCGTGACATTTTCGATGCTCAAGCCTCACTTATAAATAGCCGTGGGTAGACGTATCGGGTGTGTCCGACACCATTAGTGTACATCGGTACTTTCCAGCAAGATCTGGAACAATAATCCATGTAATAATGCAATAATTGCCGTGTTCTTCAAACTAACAAGTCTAATAAATTAATAACCTTGCAGGATATTTGGCAGCTAGTCAATAGATCGATCCAATACCCCCCCGCCCCCACCTATTGACTTATGTCCATCACATTTGTCGGACGTTTGTCGGACCACATTTGCGGTTGTGCTTGGTTAAAAAGTCAAGGAGCAGTGTTAAATGGGTTGGTCTATAGAGTACCAAAGTCTGACATCAGTTGCCGCGGCAATAGTTCCAAACACATGCAGTTTAGAATGTATTCTGGTTCCAAACATTGCATTGATTGACGTCATCACTTCGGTACTCTATAGAGTAGGCTACCGAAGTGATGACGTCAATGCAATGTTTGGAACCAGAATACTTTTGTTATTTTGTGTCAATGTGTTTGCATGACTGGCTGTTAACAAATGATCAGTCGAAATCTACATTTGTTTGGAGCCAGTTGTCATGCCAACTGACGTCACACTTCGGTACTCTATTAAACTGAGTAAACTTTTATGGATCAAACAATTCCATTCTTGTTGTTAGATTTGTTTCATTAACAAACCGTTTTGAAATCCTTAAACTGTAAACCTACCTGCGATGCACCTGCCTTTGTATTCCATGTAGCCTGGCTTACAGACACATTTGTATCCAGGGGATGCGTCTTCGCAGACTCTAAGTGGGTCGCTCTTGCACAGAGTGGCGTCTCGACTGCACTCATCAATATCTGCAATTATGAAAATGAACAATATACCGACAGATATTAATAATTGATCTCCATAACCTGATCAGAATATTATTGTCTGTCTGATATTGTGAAATCGATTTAAGTCGACCGAGCGTTTTTAAACTCCAAAATAATTTTCCGACTCCATGCGGTAAGTTAAATTGGGTACTTGGGTATTTTAGATGATTGACATAGAACAAATTACATCAAGTGCAGCAAAAATACCAGTTGTTACCTATTAAGAATGGAAACGACAATGTAGACTGCACAAAACTCTGATGACCGCATATTATTCTTTCTTGATTGACGTTTGTTTTGTATAGTTTTAGTTTTTAATAGTTTTTAATTGTATATTGTGTACGTTTCAAAGGGAAATTTTTTTTAATCTTTTGTAAATATATAATAAATATTTTAATGACGGGATTGTCGGGGCAAATCTTTGATGACAGTTTTTAACTTTTGGCTTCTCTGGGCAGTCGTTGTTAATGTGTTGTTTTTTGGTAATATCCATTACTTTATCCATCAGTGTGAAAATGTAAGTGAAATTTAGTTAGCTTTTGTGATGGTCTTTTTTTTTATACTAGCAGCATTGTTGTCTTCTATAGGTTTCGTATACTTCTCTAAGAATGCGGTTGTATGCTAGAGTTTGTATATGCCGGCAATCGTGGACCTAGGACAAAATAATTCGGGCGTAGACAAAGGGGTCCACGTTTGACCTAACGTCCACGATTGAAAATCGTGTACAAAACCAATGGGACGCCTTCCGAAAAAGTTAGAGTATAAACAAAAGAGGAACAATGGGAGGTCCACGATTGCACCCGTTTACATGACTGGGTGAGATTGTAAGTGTATATGTAAAGATGCAAGTACATTGTATTGTGTCGGGTAATGTAAACTAGAAGAGATTCTTGACCTTTCCCGGCGTAGTGTACGAGGCACTCTATGCTCAGTGTCTTCAGGGAGCCTGCTGGGAAAAAATCACGGGCTTACTCGGGCGGGAATCGAACCCACGACCTCCTGCTAAGGCTGACCTTATTCCTGCTTACTCCTCCTGCTTACTACTCCTGCTTAGACGACTGCGCTAGTATAAGCAGGAGCTCGTGGGTAGTACTCCTCTCGAGTAAAAGCATGTGGAATTTTCCCCAAAGGCTCTAAGCACTGAGCATGCGGCGTTTAAATATTATTACACTACGTTGGAAAGGGAACCCTTCTAATTACTTACTTATACCGCAGTCAAAGCCCTCGAACTCCATCGTGCAATCACAACCAAAATCATCCAGTGAAGTTTGCCAACATGTCCCGCCATTCAGACATGGATGACTTGGACAAAACTGTGCTGCTCAGACGAGTGCAGAATAAAAATAAAGAAATCTTTAAGCAAGGGCATGTAGTATACACGTGGGGGGGATGGTCATGAAATTCCCAAAACCTGCCGACCGTGGACATTTCAAAGGGGGGGGGGGGGGGGGGGGTGGGGGGTCGGGGGGGTATCTGGCAGTTCCTAACACTAGCGGCCGCTGTATGAATTATTGTCCATAATATATCACACGTATTTTGGTTCCTGGCCTCTTTTAACTTTTTTTTTTTTTTTTAACATAAATTTGGGGGGAGGGGTGATCCTGCGGCCTCTCCTGGTCACAAAGTGGAGGTTTAATCTACGCCCCTGTCTTAAAGGCTCTGCGCGGAGGAGACAAGAGCAATATCAAACAGAGCCTATAGCCTAATCCTGTTGCCGGAAACAGAAACCTGTGACCGTGTCACACGAGCGCTGGAAACACGGGTCCCGTCCGATAAAATACGGACGACGGACGACGGCCATAGCCGCGGTTGGAAAAAGACCACCTGGTCGGCTGTCGTCTATATCGCATTCCTGCGCGTCTTCAAACCACTGTTTGCCTATTATGTGCGTTACGCTTGACTGCACAAGCCCGTTAGGGCACACCAGCATACAGCCGGACAGAATGTGTTCAGACGCACGGATATCGGGTCTTGTGAAAGTTTAACTCGGTTATCAAATCACCTGGGTCCAGTGCTATTAACCCTGCGTGGTTTTTGCAGATAAAAACATCGATTTGATTATTCAGCAAGCTGATTGTATTATTTGCCAAATGCAACAGTACAGTGATTACAAATCTCACCTTGATTACAGTCGTCCTCCAGAAACCCGATGTCATCTATTGCTATATGATTGCCGTTACTTAATGTGATAACGTCAATGGTAACCTGCCGATACAATGGTGTGTAGCATTAGTTATCCATCGAGCAGTGAGCGGAACGCAGACAAAAGTGTAGTGTTTTGGCATGCCGTTGTCATATGAATATCCGAATCCCATGAATATCCGACTCCTCTTCCCTATTATTGGTTAAACCCTCTCACGTGACCGGCCACTCTCCCAATAATCGATTGGTCACTTAAGGCATGTGCAATTTCATGTTGACAAAATTTCACGCTACACCGTATTTACCACGATGCATGCACTGCGCAAAAGCTGGAAGTTAAGAACCCTCGTTGCGTTGCAACACCTATTTTTTTCATGTAAAATGAAGAGTATTAGCGCTGCCTTTCATGCTGTAGCCCACAACAGCTACAGCTGGGTTAAATTGATGAGGTGTACATTTACGTGTATTAAAGTCCCATTGTACAATCACACTTCCTTTGATTTGTTTCGATTAGTTTAATTCAACATCAAGTCATTCGTTGGTGAAACAGTTAATTAGCAGGATTAGGTAGAAACTCAGATGGTAGAATTGCAATAACTTGGAATAAGCTGATGACTGATGCAAGTTTATGGATGAAGATTTCTCAAAGGATGTCCGGTTTACAAATTTGTAGTAATGAGTTCTGAGGTTAAAGGTTGGTCGATTGATGGACGGAATGGTTTCACAATGGTAGGTACAGAAGTAGACGGAAGGTTTTGCTGAAAAGAATTACAGAATAAACTACCATGAGCATTTAAATAACACATGAAGTTATGTAAAGCGTGCATTATTTGGGATAATAAGCACAGGAATAAAGAATTTATCATAAGGAATAAACACTTTCACATATGAAACCTTGCAGGGAATACATAAATCGCAGCAGAATTTATGGACCGAGCAGTATCAATACTATATAATAAAGCACAAAATAATATGATCAGATGGGCTTCAGAATCTACAAGTACATATGCATATGTGCAAACCAAACAACACATACTGCGCAATTATGTGAAGATGCACTGAAATCTCTGCAACAAGTGAATCAGAAAATATCACATAAATTCACAATTTCTACTTACTACGCTGGGGGTATGAAGATCTATAAACTCTTGACTTGACTGTGAGATTACACGTAACTAACTAAAGATGACCTTGGTATACTTATGGGATGATTTTGTGGGATACAATTCACGAAATTAACATCACTTTATAATCAACGATGGAATTTTTTCTAAGTTAACGGTAAGTATGAACAGCGCCCTCAATTGGCATCAACAAAAAACTACGGTGACCATAAGAGGCCACGTGCTGTCCGCTACATCCCGGCCCGATGACACGTCCTGGTCGTCATCCTCACAAAGCCAAGGACAGCAGTGCTACAGATACAAAGAAAACATAACTTCAACAAACAAGTTAAATTGGTAGACAACTGTTCAGTGTTCACAAATGCTTTAGTCGGCGTTGATGATGAGATCATCTGTGGAAGTGGGCATTAGCTGGCCTTCCAGAAGACAGATCTTGTCACTTGGTCGATCATACACCCCCCGCTGTGTCTTGACTTGGACGGAGCGGACCCATCCATCCTTCCCTGGGTAGGTGGCTGTAATAAGACCTAACGGCCACTTGCAGCGAGGTGCATTTTCATAACGCACAAGCACAAGGTCTCCGACTAGTAGGTTTCGCTTGGGGTACAGCCACTTCTGTCGCTGCTGGAGTAAAGGCAGGTACTCCTTCAGCCAGCGATGCCAAAATATGTCGGCTTGGTACTGAACCTGACGCCATCGTCTCTTGTAGAGATCTTGTTTGCTGAAATGACCAGGTGGTAGACTTGGTCCTTCACGAAGTAGTAGGAGATGGTTTGGCGTGAGGGGTGAGGGATCCCTTGGGTCATCGGAAAGCTTAGTGATTGGCCGTCCATTCACGATGCTCTCTACAATGCACATCAAGGTAGTAAGTCCCTCATCATCCATGGTCTGTTGTCGCAGTAGGCTACTCAAAACTGAACGAACAGATCTGATCAGGCGTTCCCATACACCGCCCATATGGGAAGCGGCAGGCGGGTTGAAAATCCACTGGATTTCACGCTGACGTAGGTAGTCCTCAATTTGGTGCTGATTCCAGTCCTGAAGTGCTCGTCGCAGTTCATGCTGAGCTCCCACAAAGTTACTTCCATTATCAGAACGGATCTCAGTAGGTTTTCCACGGCGGCTAATGAAGCGCTGGAGGGCATTTATGAACGAGTCGGTTTCAAGGCTGTGGCACACTTCTATGTGGATCGCCCTTGTGGTAAGGCAGGTAAACAGACATCCGTACCTTTTGACCTCGCTTCGTGCTCTTCTGACTATGAATGGTCCGAAGAAGTCCACTCCTACAGTGTTGAAGGGAGCTTCTCCAGATGTGACACGGTCCTTTGGTAGGTCTGCCATCCTTTGTGATTCTGGTGATGACTTTCTCTTCTTACACTCTATACAGCTACGGAGCACACTCTTGACTGCCACGCGCCCCTTCACTATCCAGAATCTTTGGCGCAGTTCAGCAAGCGTCCTCTCCACACCAGCATGTCCACACAGAATATGATAGTGCCTGGCGATGAGCACAGTAACTGGATGTTTGTTAGGCATAATCCAGGGGTGTTTAGCTTCATTGGGGATGGCAGCATTTTCCAGGCGACCGCCGACACACACGAGACCATCGCTTGAGATGATAGGGGTCAACTTCTGGAAGCGAGTAGTTGTCAGCTGTGTACCACCAAGGCTAGTCTGCTGGATGTATTTCACGACTGCTTTCTCGGCATCAAGCAGCTCCTTCACAGTCAGCGATTTGGTACCTTCGATACCTTCATCACGGTTCTTGGTCACTTTCTGGTGTAGTATTGATTTGGCTTGAAGAATCCATCCAATGGCCTTCTTCAGCTTGTACCAGGAAGAGTACCGAGTAAAGATATCTTCAAGTATGGTAGTTCTTGGGTTAACGGTTGTGTCCACAACATACACCTTTGTCTGTTGCTTGATCTCTGCATCCTTACCAAGTTCAAGAGACTTTAAGTCTAGCTGTTTGGGCCAAGCATCCTCCTCCTTATGCAGGAATTGAGGCCCATTTATCCAGCGGTCACAGTCGACAAGTTGCTGGGCAGTCATGCCTCTAGAGACATCATCTGCAGGGTTCAAAGCTGAATCCACGTGCTTCCACTGAGATGGAGAAGTCTGCTCGTGGATCACGGCGATTCGGTTGGCAACATACGTCTGGAATTGTTTGTCTTCATTACGTAGGTATTGTAGCACGATCATACTGTCTGACCAGAAGACTGACTCAATAAGTGGGAGTTGCATCTCGTGCCTGATGATTTGATCCAGCTTCACAGCCACAACCGCAGCAGCAAGCTCCAGTCGCGGAATGGTAGTAGCTCTCAGTGGTGCAAGCTTTGCCTTAGCCATCAAGAATGAACAATGGGCCTGCCCATCAACATCCACCAAGCGGAGATAGCTGACGGCACCATATGCTCTCTCGGATGCGTCTGCAAAATGGTGCAACTGCATCGTTGAAATGGCAATGGTCTTGTCTGGTTTCACGCATCTAGGTATACTCATCCTCTCTATGAGGGGTAAATCTTGCAGCCATCGCTGCCACTGCAATGCCATGTTGCTTTGCATAGGGTCATCCCACCCCGTCTTGAGGCGGCACAGTGCCTGGAACAACATCTTTGCCTTCAATACAAATGGACAGACGAAACCTAGAGGATCATAAATCGAGCTAGTGATGCTCAGCAATCCTCGTCGAGTGAGCGGCTTCTTCTTCACACTTGTGTTAAATCTAAGGGTGTCCGATTCGACTTCCCAGAGTACTCCCAACGCCCTCTCAGACGGAAGTATCTCCTGGTCTAGATCCATAGTTGTGATGGACTTTGCACACTCCTGAGCAGGAAGTGACTTCAATACTGCTCGTGAATTGCTCAGCCACTTCGTGAGCCGAAACCCACCAAGAGCCAGTAACTCACGCAGTTCGCTAACCAGATGAATGGCCTCAGCTTCAGTAGGGACAGATTTCAAACAGTCATCAACGTAGAAGTTTTGGTCGATGGTCTGAACGGTGTTTACATCATACTTGGTGTGATGGTCAAGAGCGGTGCGCTTTAGCGCAAAGTTGGCACAACTAGGGCTCCAGGTTCCTCCGAATAAGTGCGCCGTCATACGATACACGACAGGCTGATTTCCAGCTTCGTAGTCTTCCCACCACAAGAAGCGAAGGGCGTCTCGGTCTCTTACATTTACCCGCACCTGGTGGAACATGCCCTCAATATCGGCCATTAAGGCAATGTGATCTTGACGGAACCTCAGGAGGACCCCGATTAGTTTATTGGTGAGGTCGGGACCTTGATAAACTTGGTCGTTCAGTGAGGTACCTTGAAAGCGTGCAGCACAGTCAAAAACAATTCGCACCTTGTCTGGCTTGTGGGGGTTCAGTACAGGATGATGGGGCAGGTACCACACGTAACCATCATTCCTGTCCATATCATCAGCAGGAACTGCCTCTGCATATCTTTTCTTTAGGAGGTCTTTGATTCCGCTACTATACTTCTCTAGCAGAGTTGGGTCTTTGGAGAGCCGCTTTCCTAACAGCCTCAACCGGTGTTCTGCGAGTGACTTGTTGTCAGGGAGGTGTGGTGGTCTTTCCTTGAATGGGATGCTCATGGAATAGTGAACTCCATCTCGACACAGTGAATTCTCCCAGATTGAAAGAACTTTCCTTTCACTGATGGACGGATTCTCAAAGGTGCTCCCCACATCATCCAGCCTCCAAAACTTCTCGACTTGATGCTGTAGGTCAACGTCGGTCTTGACGAAGTAAGAGGCGGATAACTTGGGCTTCTTCTGAAGGTCAACTGGACCGTTAAGTGTCCAGCCGAGAGCGGTCCTGGTAGCATACGGCTCGCCGATAGCACCAGTACGAACTTCTAGGGGGACCATAGCATGTGGTGAATCTTGTCCAATTAGGAGATGGACATCATTGAGGTCAACATCGGGTATTGTGATGTCGCGAAGATGTGGCCAGCTGTCTAGCTCTTCCCGCGTCACCATGCTACCGAGACCGACGTTTAACTCCGGTCTGGTAAGGACATTGGGCATCACAAATAGGTGTGAGTCATCGCGATCAGCCACCTCTAAGCTGACGATGAAGGTGTTAACTTCAACTTCCTTCTGGTCTAGTGTAGTTAGCTTCATGGTATCTCTCTTGGCTTGAATACCAAGTCGTCGCATCAGATCTTCTGAACAGAAGCTTTGGGTTGAACCAGTGTCCATCAGAGCATAAGTACTCACAAACTGCTGGTCTCCGTGTGCTCTGATCTTGACAGGAACGATCGGCAGTGCAACCTTTCCCCTGCCACCCCCAGTAAGGTTGCATACAACAACTGGGCTAGTTGTGGCTGATGTCTGTGATGGACTCGAAGAACCATCTGGTGTAGGTTGACCACTTGTCGGTGCAGAACTGGTGTCACTGCGTGGACGTAGAAGGTGCAGATACTTGCTATGCTTCATGCCACATCCCTCGACCGTGCATACGAATGGACGAGTACAATCTCTCCCCAAGTGTCCTGGTTTGAAGCAATTGACACACAGCTTCTTGCCTTGCACAAAGGCAAGACGGTCCTTTATACGCATCGCTCTAAAGTGGTCACACTGGTTGAGATAGTGGGGTTGTCCACAACACGGGCAAGGGGCAGCTGCCCTCATTGATATGCTAACACTTGGTTTGCCAGAAGGGCTCTTTGTTGAAGAGGCCTGGATGCCAAAGTTCGCACGAGCCTTGCTCCCTTTTGCGTCTTTAGGCCTCCACTCCTTCTTAGTTGTAGCTCGTTGGACAATCCTTCCAAAGACTGGGTCGCGGACTTCTTCGGCCGCAGTTGTTACAAACTTTGTAACATCATCGATGTTTGGGGATCGTTTCTTGTTGGTCTTTATTTGATGAACTTCCCTCAGCCATCGAGTCTTTAGATGGTATGGAAGCTTCTCGATGATTAACAGGAGGCTACCTCTGTTATTTAGCTCATTAAGGTAGCCCATTGTGTCCAGAGTTTCTCGGCAGCATCGCAGGTCATCAGCAAGATCTTGCAATGCAGCGTTGTCAGCGACAGTTGGCCTTTCTGTCACCTTATCTATCCAGGCCTGTGAAATGGTGTGTTCGTCTCCAAATCTTTCTTTTAGCAGACGAAGGGCAAGGGCATATCCTTCTGATGGCCCCTTAACTGTGCAGCACTGCAGGAGTCGCCTCGCCTTCCCAGAGCAGTACTGCAAGAGACGGGTGAGTTTGGCTCCGTCCCCTATGGTTTCTTGTCCAACGGTGTTTTCAAAGGCTCTGATAAACGACCAGTACTTAAGAGGGTCGCCATCAAATGTCATGAGTTCAGCCTTAGGGAGCTGAAGTGCCTCCACTAATGACTGCTGGTATAAGCGGGTGTCATTAACCATCTGGTATAAGACATCCGTCACATCTGGTGACTTAGGAGTTGACGGAGATCCATTGGGAATCACTGACGGTGCCCACCACTGACGGGCAGGACTTGAGGTCTGACGTGTAAGTGCACTAAACTGGGGTGTGTCGTTAACCTGAGCAGAGTGGCTAGAGCCTGGCTTCCGATCCCGAGGGTGCTTCGGTGTATCTTCATCTGTAGGTTTAGTATTTGGTGTGGAGTGGGTGAAGCACACATCTGATCGGCTCGCTGCTTCGGCCTCTGCAAAGGTTTTTTCTAGAGCTTCTGCCCTGGCGTATTTGATCTTTAATTCCATCTCCCGTCGTTTCTGATCAAGCATCAGCTTTTGCTCTTGTAGCTCCATCATGCTTCGTAACGAGGCCAGTTCGATGGCATTATGTTCTTGCAAAACAAAAGCCTCAGCCTCTAAAGCAGCCTTCTCGGCTTTGGCTCGTAGGCGGGCACTTGCTGTAGAACTTGTGGTGGATGCACCGGAGCTGATGTGGGAAATGCTATCTTGTGATGAGCGATTGCCCTGTTGGCTGATGGAGTCGTTTACATCAACATCGTCCTCAGGGTCTTCAAACGATACTTTAAATTCACCTTTGGCCCGGTTCTCCTCTAACCAGTGAGTGACCGAGCCCCGAAATTGTACAGCCTTGTTCTGGGATTCTTTCCAGTAAGCTGCAGAACCCTTTTTCTCATCTTCACTCGTAAGGTGTTCATCATAATTGTTGTGTGCATCAGTGAAATCTGCGAAGGCCTTTTCAAATTCGTTCATTTTTGGCTCAATCTGGGGGGCTTCGTTCTTGTCTTGCATCAGGCTGGAAATGGAGTTCATAATCTTTGTAAGTGATGCCTTCCGGACGCCTCTGATCTTCTTTAAGTCACGTGACTGTTGTGTCAGACTTGGTGTAGGCGATTTCGAATCTACAGTATCCATGATGATTGTCTTCAATTTCTGATCAAATGAGTTCAGCTCGTACAAAACTAATGTAGCCCACAACAGCTACAGCTGGGTTAAATTGATGAGGTGTACATTTACGTGTATTAAAGTCCCATTGTACAATCACACTTCCTTTGATTTGTTTCGATTAGTTTAATTCAACATCAAGTCATTCGTTGGTGAAACAGTTAATTAGCAGGATTAGGTAGAAACTCAGATGGTAGAATTGCAATAACTTGGAATAAGCTGATGACTGATGCAAGTTTATGGATGAAGATTTCTCAAAGGATGTCCGGTTTACAAATTTGTAGTAATGAGTTCTGAGGTTAAAGGTTGGTCGATTGATGGACGGAATGGTTTCACAATGGTAGGTACAGAAGTAGACGGAAGGTTTTGCTGAAAAGAATTACAGAATAAACTACCATGAGCATTTAAATAACACATGAAGTTATGTAAAGCGTGCATTATTTGGGATAATAAGCACAGGAATAAAGAATTTATCATAAGGAATAAACACTTTCACATATGAAACCTTGCAGGGAATACATAAATCGCAGCAGAATTTATGGACCGAGCAGTATCAATACTATATAATAAAGCACAAAATAATATGATCAGATGGGCTTCAGAATCTACAAGTACATATGCATATGTGCAAACCAAACAACACATACTGCGCAATTATGTGAAGATGCACTGAAATCTCTGCAACAAGTGAATCAGAAAATATCACATAAATTCACAATTTCTACTTACTACGCTGGGGGTATGAAGATCTATAAACTCTTGACTTGACTGTGAGATTACATGTAACTAACTAAAGATGACCTTGGTATACTTATGGGATGATTTTGTGGGATACAATTCACGAAATTAACATCACTTTATAATCAACGATGGAATTTTTTCTAAGTTAACGGTAAGTATGAACAGCGCCCTCAATTGGCATCAACAAAAAACCACGGTGACCATAAGAGGCCACGTGCTGTCCGCTACACATGCATCATGCATGCCCTGTTGATTCTTTGCTAAGAACTTTTCTAAGTGAACAAAGAAAACTGGCAGGAGCGAGATTTGAACCTGCGACCTCCGGAATCCCGTACCGGTGCTCTAGCAAATGAGCTATCTTGCCCTATGTTGGCGGTTTCCCAAATTGTCAATATCCTTGTTCGGGGGGCGCTTATAGTCTGAAGTCGCTTTAATTCCCAAGTTATATCGCAAAATTGAGCGTGATCCCTGGCTATACGGCAATGTAGGTTTAATAAGACTTCTGCTTTTAATTACAGGTTCCCTCTCTAGCAGATTTATAAATGCATTAACGTAAGAAAAGGAGGATTCACAACTTCAAACTGTACAGTAGGCCCCATGTCTGTTCGCTGGATAATTGGGCGCGAGTTGGTATTAGAAATGAACATTCAGGAACAATTTCGAGCAAGGGCTAAACTATTGCTGACGACCGTTGGACAAACCTTGCCCGAAGCTTGGTTTGCCAACCACGTCTAGCCTGCTATCCGGAACCAGCCTACAGGGCACGGTCGCGCTGGTTATCAAAGCAACATTTGTTGTACCAAACTGTGAAAAGTGAAGATGGGACCAGTGACACAATATTGATAGAGTTGTTCGCGCCTGGGAAATAGTGCACATTATACAAGGTGCGTAATCAATCAACGCGCTGGTCAGCCAAAGTTACTTGGTCGAACTTGCTCCATATATACTGTATAGGCAATTTAACACACAAGTCATGATGTTGAACACTCACCGCATAATTTCCAGACAGTCCACTTAGGTTGATCGTGTGTTTCACCCAGGCTTCCGTGTCAATTAAGTGGATGATATATTCACCCGTTCCAGAGTCCGCGTTCACTCGCACCTTCATGTCTCCAGGCTTTGTGTTATTGGCGTGGTAGAAAAATCGGAAGGTGCAGGTTGTCTCGTTCGTCCATCGGTGATACTTAAATGTCCGCACTCGGGCTCGCTCCCTAAATATCTCCCAAAATTTGGGGTTTTTGTTGATTATGAAGTTACCTGGGAAAAAAATGTTTAGCTTGAGTTTATTTTTGACCCATTATCGTCAGCAGGGAATAAACAGTCGAATACTTTTCAACATAACTTTGGGGGACTCAAAAGAGTGTCCAGCCTCCATGCTCTATGCCATGTATTTTTCTTTGAAAACTGTCTCATAACAATTAAGCTGATCGAGGATTTTTTTCGGGTAAAAGTTTAAAACAAATATGTTGAGCCTAAACTCACCGCAGTCGTTCCTACACCCTAAAAGCCTTGTTTGATCAGCCAGATGTCCTGTTTCCAGATTTAACCATTTAACATGGCAGTTTTTGCAGTGTAAGTGATCAAGAAATTTAAAGGTCCGGCGAAATGAAAATTGTTCTCAAAGACATTGTGTGCAAATGTCAATGCGTCTGAACTGTTTAAGCAAAACGGAGTTCTTTTTTTCATTTCATATGACCTTTATAGCCTATCACAATCATGGTAGAATCGCGTTAACGCAGCTGGTGAACGTTTGTCAAATCACATTAGTTATAACAACTCCACGAGGAACGTGCAAAATCTGAGACAATTACCGCGCGAAATTTCAGGCACCGCGCGAAATGTACCTTACAAACGGCGATATGCCAACCGGTTGAACATGCAACCCCCATAATGTGCTGGATATGTCACTGTCCACGCATTACACTTACCAGCTTTACTTCCGGATGTATGGTCGGTGGTTGGTCCTATGTTGTTGTCTGACGCATTGAAGCCAGACCAATACGACCATCTCCCATCCAAATCGTACAGACCGCAGGTGTCTGGAAATAAGGTGCCTCCTTCGCAGTCATATGAAGTGGGAATGGCTGTTGATCGAAACAGGAAAGAACTATATGGTGGAGAAATATTCCTACCACTGTCAGAGCATTTTTAGACGACAATTTGGAGGGAAAAGTCTTAATTAATAACTGTAAACGCAACTTCCAATTTTATGAAGGAATCTGAAGCGGGCTAAAATTTACAAACCTCCTTCAAAAATCAGTTGGACAATTTCACCATTCTTACTTTGAAAGCCCGTCTAGTGCTGTGCATTTTAACTTAATTAAGTTGCACAAATTCCACAAATCACTGCCCGGTGCATGTAATGAATTTGAATGACCAAATACATGCCACGAAAAGCTCCTGCGAATTTGAATGCTGTCGAGTAGATTTGTTAAATTTGAGGGTTTTTTTTATTAAATCGCATGACGTAATAGAGTACCAAAGTGATGACGTCAATGCAATGTTTGGAACCAGAATACTTTTGTTGTTTTGTGTCAATGTGTTTGCATGACTGGCTGTAAACAAAGGGACAGTTCAAATCTCCATTTGTTTAGAGCCAGTTGTCGTGCCAACTGACGTCAGGCTTCGGTACTCTATTGTACTATTGCCTACTCATAAAATGAAATTGAATGAGTTGGAACAGCATTGAATTACGCGCGAAACCGAATGACGCGGTAATTATATTGGCTGCTTATTTTTACCGAAATTGACCGAGAAAACCTATACCAAAAATGATAAATGTGGCTCAAGTAATGGACATAATTGCACGCATGCGCTTTAGTTACAATGAAAGCTGAAAGCACTGGCGGCGGAACAGGGGGTGGGGCATAGGAACCATAAAAGTGCATGACGCTTATGGAATCGCCAAAAAAGCTCCACGAATGACTTGAATTTGACTCGAAGGAAGTCTTTAACTGAAACCATTATAAATGTTATTTCAAAAGTATTTCTGACTGCTCTCAAATTTTTTTTTTTAAATCGTGACCCCTTTTCGCTTAAATATTTAACTGAGAATATCATAGAGTTACCTCCGACGACCAACTTGATGTCATCTAAAGCGGTGTAAGGTTTCTCGGCACCACCGGGGGACAATGTGCTTTCAAACACCAACTGAACAAAACAATCCAGGAGTAAATTGGTATTTAAACAGATATTCTAAGTATACTAAAAGCATGGACGCATTTGTAAAGACAATTATTACAGTTCAGATGTGTATGTACAAAATACACCTAGGCCCTAGAGAAGACGAAAATGAAAGTCACAGTATCAAAAACAATTCCAAAGACTATAAACAAAATACTTAAATAGCTCTTTTGTTGGATTACTTCTAGTCCGTCTGTTGATCTGCCGGCCTCTTCTGAATCTGACATTTCTGTGCATACATGTAATATACTTTTCAATCTGCGAACTAATTAATGCCAGCTGTAAGCATTACAGAATTTGATCTGTGTATGTAATCTAACTGAAATTGATATCCCCAAAAATAATATGAACATAGGATACAACGCGAGTCGAGAGCAAACTTCTCTACAAAGTTCTCTAATTGTTTTGCTAAAGTAAGGGGACACTTTTCTATTTTTCTTCTTTCTGCATGCAGAACAATTTCGACTGCAGAACAATTTCCTGTTAGTAGTTAAAGTTTTACCAGCTGCAAGCTTTGACAATGACATATGTACAAACCTGAAATGGCACGGGTGGATAGAACTCCTGAATCTCTACTCCCGTCCATTTCTCGTTTATGAATTCGTCTCTTGATGACCAGAGGGGTATGCGATGGCCGTCTTTCCTGAGAATCTTCACCTCCAGTTTGCGATCTACATAGCATGAAAACGCAGGCTGTCTCACATAATGGTCGGTCATGCCATTATCAGGTAACTTGGGCAATTTCTTCATTTGTTAGTCAAATGTGTACTTGCAACATAAATGACGATTTACAAAACGGCACGCAAACTAAATCAAATATAAAAGAGAGTACATATATGTATACACAATTAATACATAATATCGTCAAACAGAAAAACAAGGGAAACTGACTTGGTAATCTGAATGACCGGTAGGCCCCTACGGTAATTCCGTAGGTGGCAGGTTCAAATCCCGGTCCTGCCATTTTTCTTTGTTCACTTTAAAAATGTATTTAAATTACCTAGTCAGCTTTCCTTGTGGTTTGTTTATTTGTCGATATTAAAGTTAACATATCGTATCCTCATTAAGTGATTCCCACAATGTCGCTTCCCAGGTTGTACAGTTAAGTTTGGGCGTGATGCCTGGCTATTATGAGGTTTATGACTTCTGACTAGCGCCCCCCGAACAGACACTCACAGTTTGGGAGACCGTCAGCAGAGGACAACATAACTCAGGTATTCCGGCTGTCGCAGGTTCAAATCCCGCTCCTGCCAGTTTTCTTTGTTCACTTCGACAATTAAAACTTGTTAAAAGTGTCTTCGCAACGTTCTTTCGCAATACGTTGTTATCAAAGTGTACATTACAAGAAGGGGCCCAATGCGCCACGAGAGAAGCAACAACTACAGAGGTTACACGGGAGAGCGGTCGACAAATTATCCATACCACCGCGTTGATCTAAGGGTATTTCTCAAGATATTTCAGGATAGTAATATTGAAAAGCGTTTAGAACCATAGTAAATATAAGCAGTATAGCCACTTGCGAAAATGTCAAACTACTTAAAAAGTCGCGCGTATCAATTAGCCATTTGCGAGTTAAATTTGAATAACATCTAGTACACTGACGTGCTCAAAATGCTTTGCACATTATTTTAACTTTGAATTCTCCAGACCAAAGAGACTGTTACTATATCACGTGATTCGGAGCAAGCCTTATGCTAGCAACCCCCAGCTCCGGAATGGTCTGGTATCTTTGTGCCATTCTCACCCATTGTGAACAATGTATTGGTGCTAAGCGTCTCTTACGTAACTATGCAAGAGCTTGCCCCGAATCATGTGATATAGCAACAGTGTCTTTGGTCTGAAGAATTCAAAGTTAAAATGTGCCAAGCATTTTGGAGCAAGTCAGTGTACCAGATGTTATTCAAATTTAACTCGCAAATGGCTTATTGTACCAGATTCTATTTGCCTGGTGTTATTTATTAAAAATGACAAGTTGAAATCGCATTTTTCCAAATCGTTGCAAGTCAGGATAATCGGTGCAAGTCTGACAAACTACAGGCGCGGATCCGGGGGGTTTGGGGTTCGAACCGCCCCCCCCCCCCCCGTTCCCCTTGTAGGTGCCTCCGCCTAAAGTTGAAAAGCAGAAACCCCACAGGTCGTATTTTGCCTATGGGTAAGAACAAAACAAAGAGGTTAAATGGCGTCACCAACGGTGAGAAAGTGTGTCACCCCCCCCCCCCCCCGCGTAATTTTTTTTCGCAGACAAAACATTTTGGGAGTCACCTTTCTGGGAAACTTTTAGAACCCCCACCCCCCCTGCAAAAAATCCTGGATCCGCCCCTGAACTAGCATCCGAGGTCCCTGTTTACTCACCATCCTCGGTACCCAGAAGGTAGTACTTGAAATCCAGCTTGGCACAGATGACGCCGTTTGTACTTCCGTTAATCACAGGCGTTAGCAGGCTTGCGGTAGCCCACCTCGTTTGGCTGTTCATTCTCGTGATGGCATAGACTTGGGGTCGGGCAAGGGTTTTAAACATAGATTTCATTAGGCCTACATTTAGGTGGTATTTCGACCAACTGAATGACCGAACTACCGATCAGAACAGAATGTCATCCGGACAAAGTTTGAGTGAAACAAAAATCAGCACCGTGTAAGAAGTGACCACACCGAGCCAACAAGCACGTATTAGGTCAAGTAAAAAACACATGTATAGCGTCCGGTTTTTTTTTCAAAAGGAAGGATGAGCTTTTCATTTTTCATTTTGTATTTTCAGGATGGCCGCCATTCTTTTTAAAATTTCCTACAACCGTAGGATTTTCAACTGTTCAAAGACACAAAAATGAAAGAGACATGTTGGACAAGAGAATAATTAACATGTTTACAGTGGATTTTATAGTTTTAGTAAGCTTGTATTTTATTTTCCTGTGGATCGGTTGACATTATCGGGAGTTTTTTTTCACCTCATTTTCCACTGGTATACAATTTTTTAAATTCAGGCGTCTCCCAAAAAGGAAGCGGGCGGGGACGCTAAAAATGTTTTGTTTTTTACTTCGCCTTAATTGTGTCCACAACACATAAGCATAATGTGACCTGCTCCTACGAAATTGTGGAAATTAGCAAAATTTGAAAATCAAGATTATCTTATTTCCTGGAAGTGCAGGCTAAAAGCTAAAATTTGATAAATTGTGTGTTGTGGTATCTCATTCTTAGCCCGTGATGATGTAACCTTTTGGAGTTGTCTTGACACCCTTGTTTTGAGAAAATAAAGCTAAAAGTTTGTGATCTGTGCACACTTTAACCGAATTTCAAAAAGAAACTCATCCCCCAAAAATATTTCCAGACTGAATTCAGTTTAAAAACTTTGGGATATCATAGAATAGGGTTTTTCAAATGTTAAAATCCCAAAATTCACATGCCAAATAGAAAAATTATCCCACCTCATGCGTGGTGAGTCCGGCCGTGAGTGTGACGTGAAGCATAGACCATTTCGCATAGAGCACCGAAGTGATGACGTCAATGCAATGTTTGGAACCAGAATACTTTTGTTATGTGTTTGCATGACTGGCTGTTAACAAAGGAACAGTCGAAATTTACATTTGTTTCGAACCAGTTGTCATGCCAACTGACGTCAGACTTCGGTACTCTATAGTAGCGCAAAAATGTATATACAGCACTATTATTGTGAACAGTTTGCGTCTACGTTTTAGGCAGAAAATCCAATAGGCGAGCAATTGTCTTTTGTAAGGGAAAACTTGTAAAGGATGAAAAAAATTACCATTGAATGGTATAACGGGAGGGCCTGGTTCTTTGGTGAAGCCGTTGAAGGGAACTCCACCGGGTTCCCAATTAACAATATCATTGTTCTCAGTGATCCAATCACACAGGAACGGCAGGGGCAGAAAGACGATTGCTGGTTGAAAGTTGCAGTCGATTGTCGCTAACACCGGGTCATCCGGAGAGCTTCGTTGTCGCCTAGAGCCTGAAGAACACGAAGAACATTTGACAAACTTTTTGGTAAAATTGGGACAAAAAGTGTACGCTGACCTAAGATACAAAAGCGGCAGGGGCCAATTTCATGGCGCTGATCAACAGTTTTATTTTCAAGCAAACTTGAATCCTCATTGGTCGATCTGTTGGTCGAGGCCGAAGGCCTCGTGGTATGTGGGTGGCGCAGACGCACTACATTATTCCGTGTTCCACGAGTGCGAGTGGGATAACAAATTCTTCAAGCAAACTTGATGCACCTAAACCATTGATCTCCATTAAAGGGACACATTGCCTTCAAATGTCATGAAATTTTGCTGTTTGGAAATGTTCCTTATCTTTTATAAGAGTTGTTCATGCAAAAAAACACGTATAATGTGTTGTAATTAGTGAGTATAGTGATTACAAAACAAAAAATTGGCCGCTTACCCCTGACATCTGACCCGCGAAACATAGACTTATTTCCAGTACTAAATACCACCGTCTAAATAATGCGCAAAATACGCTGTAATAGTCTTTAGGCTGGCGCCGCAGCCAGTGGCCTTGTGAACCTATCAGATGATCGCCAGGTACAATTCTCTACCTCGCGACACATATCGCCAGTGCTGCGCGCCGTGCCGCAGTACATCAAAATGGATCAACAGAACGTACTTCAACCAGATGCGACTGGAAATACGACTGGTGAACACGGTCCGCCATTTTGTGGAGTCAAAAATTTGGTTCTACAAAATGGCGGACCGTTATTTGTCACGAAATTAAATAAAAACCACGCAATTTGAAGGGATAGTTATGTGAATCTTTATATTCTACTTTTAAAATAGCTTACCAACCATATCCATTTCAGTTTTATAGCCCAAATCGCAAAATCCAAAGCAATGTGTCCCTTTAATACAGACTAGAAAGGACACCGCGTCGTGTTCGTGCACGAATGCGCTGCGCGGCGCAATGGCGCGCACTATAGAGTGTAGGGTAAATGCGCACTGTGTTCACTTTATAATATAAAGAAATGAACCAGCAATTGTCTTTCTTATTGATTTTTTGGGGAGTGCTTAATATACATGTAAACTCCCCATAGACATATTTTTTTCGATAATCAACCTTTCAGGGTATTATACCCTGAAAGGTTGATTATCGAAAAAAATATGTCTATGGGGAGTTTACATGTATATTAAGCACTCCCCAAAAATCAATAAGAAAGAAAATTGCTGGTTCATTTCTATCACACCTGTAGGTCATTAGAGCAGTCGTATGTATTTAATTACAGCACACTGATTTAATTTTATAATCGTATTGAATATTATTCTGAAATGACATCGTATTTTTAAATTCTCAACACCCATCATACATCATTGTTACATGTATTATTCTATAAACTGAACACTCACAAAATGTAACACAAATTTATTACAAAATGGAGCATCAAACTAAATCAATTAGAAACTAAAAGGTCAAGACAAAAATCGCTAATATCTTCATCCAAAGGCACAAATAGTAGACTGATCAGGGAATGATTTCATTGTTCATCTAAACATTAGTGATTTGTAAAAGAAGATGAACCGTGAACCAAAATAGTACAAGAACTGTGTTGTCGACGAATAAGTCTAGCATGTTAAGGTCCAGTTTATGCTTAGTCTGTCAATAGGCTTATAACCCATTTTCTGTTGGTTGGACAGAAACATAAATGTTCAAAAACAAAACTAATGTCTTCATAAGCAAAGTGATTAAAATGTCAATCTGTTTTACTTTTGACAGCTGATATCTGGTGCCAATCAATATAATTTCAGTCTTACCATCATTTAGCATAAGACCATTTGCATGCATGCATAGACGCATATCATTTAATTATACAATTCTGTACTGCAGAAAGAGCAGACACTTAATTTGCTATTTCATCAGGGCTAAATAACCCTGCTGGAATAGGATCCAAAATACAGCTTTTATAGGTTTTTCTGATCATTTTCGTTAGGCCTATTGGTCAATCAAATTCGCGTGGTTTTTGCACATCTGATCAAATTAAGGTTTCTTTTTCACTGTTTGGGCATTCAATCTCAACTTTTAAGCACCCCAGATTTTGTTCCTAATGTTGTTTTCGTTTAGGGGAATTCTGTTTCGTTTTGGTGCATTCAAGACTTCATTTGTTGCATTCTTACATTAAGTTTTGTGACATCCTTTGACGGTTGAAGCACTCAAATTAGCGATCGTCGGTGTGCATATGACGTATGACCATGCTTTTCTTTTCTTATTCGTTTATGGGCAAGCATTTCATCAAATTGTCACTCAAATTAATCAGATTTTTAAATTGATATATTTTCCTAGGTTTTTGTAAAACAATTGTAAAATGTATAATGGAAACTTTTGTAACATTTATAATGCAACATCTGAACTGATATGAGGGATGTAACGAACGAATGAAATGAAAGGGCTAATGAATTTTCTTTGTCACTGTTGATCTTTGTTTGTTTTAAAGTTTGACTAAAACAATTAGGGGCATCTGTATGTTTACATGTTTATGAATCATTTAACTTTTTAACTTTGTTTATTGTTCTTTTTCGTTCTGATTTTCTCATCGATCTCTTCATGTGCAAGACATCGGGGCATGCATGTTTGGCAATGGTGAAATTGGCCGGGAAAACCTATATTATATATATATATTATATATCAATATATACTAGAACTCATGATAAGGTTGTAAACATCACCCGATGGCAAAGAGCAAATATGGTCCATCTTAATGTTGGAGTCTAGTCCTACAATCCGAGTACCCAGTTGTCTTCGCTGACAAGCTTCACTTCCATAACTCTTCGGTCACAGATGTGAGTGATTTCTCTCGTCTCTTGAGTCGTTTTTTCGTGGCACTCAGCTCTCCTTGCGTGGCTTTCAATCTGCTCTTCAGATCGTTGATTTCCTTCACCAAGTTATCCACAGTCCTGGTATAGCTATGTTCCTTCATTTGGGAAAAGTTGTTGGTTTTATATTACCTTTTGAAATGCATATGACTATTTGAATTAAAGAGATGTCTCCAGTTACACTGTGAACCCTTAGATGTGATTTCCTATTCAAAATGGACATGAGGATTAAGAGGATATGATTTTAACAATGAGGGTCTAAATCACATCCTACTCTATTTAAAATCACATCTGAAGCCTGTGAACTATTATCCCACCCTGACGAAGAGTACATTGTGACTTCTGGGTTTAACAGCTTTTAAACCGCATTGTGATTCTAGACTCTGGATGTGATTTTTTGACCCTCATTGTTAAAATCACATTCTCTTAATCCTCCTGTCCATTCTGAATAGGAAATCACATCCAAGGGGTTCATAGTGTTATTTGTGTTTAATTGCAAAATACAGAAGGGGAATTCCACATGCTCTTCCTTAAAATGCAAATTTTGAACAGAAACATTTTGAACAGCTAGGGATGATTTGCTCAACATTTGTGTACATGTATTCGCTAAGGTTTCTGCACACAAAGAAATCGCTAACAATAAATTTATGTTGGGGGGCACAGGTGCATGTCACTTACTTGCTGGATATTCATATTTGATTGCTGCTGCGTGGGTGGTGCTCTGGGTGTTGGAGCGTCGGCCACAATGGAAGTTAATGTGCCTCTTTTTGCAGAAACCTTACATTTAGAAATATACCAGTCATGAATTTAAATAAAGAGTTCATCAAATGTACTAATTAGTTATGTTCTACAGCCAACAAAAGACGTTTCTTAGGATATCGTCATCGGGCGATAGGCATCAGAAACATACATCTGAAATCAGGCCCGTCGTCATCTCAAGGGAGGGGGTGGGGTGCGGGGGGGGGGGGGGGCCACAGTGCCAGCTAGGGGGGCCACAGTGCCAGCTAGGGGGGCCACATCACAAGAAAAACACAACTATATATAAATTTGATGCTTTTGGTTGCCAGGGGGCCTGGCCAATCCTGGCCCCCCTTAGCGACGGGGCCTGTCTGAAATACACAGGAGCGAAATAATAACGTAGTCATTTAAACAAGGTTTCTCCTAATGTACCGAATTAGAATTACCCTGTTTGTTATTCCGTTCAACGGAAATAATGTCGGCTCTGCCCCTCGCTTGAGTTTCTTTATCTTCTGTCCACTGTTGAAGCATTCCGGCTCAAAATGATTTGAGCATAGGTAACTGCATCGTGGCTGCCACAACTTTTTGGATTTTAGATCCATGCGTCTTACACGCACAAGCCACCGCTTTCGTTGTGCTTTTTCCTGGGGAAATCTGGGGGAAATACATTGTAACTCCAAATTAATGGTGCCGCTTAAGCAGTCACTTTCAAAACGGCCCAATTTCATGGAGCTGTTAAGCACAACAAATTTGCTTAGCATGAAAATGCTTCCTTGATAAAAACTGGAT
The DNA here is from genome assembly GCA_037893225.1 of Hippasteria phrygiana. Classification (NCBI taxonomy): domain Eukaryota; kingdom Metazoa; phylum Echinodermata; class Asteroidea; order Valvatida; family Goniasteridae; genus Hippasteria; species Hippasteria phrygiana. Next base: position 1,856,582 of record JAZGUH010000375.1, read on the forward strand.
TACCAACCAGATTTCCATGTGTGGAATATTGCTTTTGACTGGTGTTCAGCTGTTTGCTTAGCATGAAAATTACATGAACTTTTGGCGGGTAACCTGTTTTTACTAAGCAAGACATTTTCATGCTAAGCAAATTTGTGTGCTTAACAGCTCCATGAAATTGGCCCCTGCAGGTCAATTACTAATTAATTAAACAAACGATACAATTCAAAAGGTTTTTTTTTACATTTAAAATAATTTTCCAACGGATACCTGCACAAAGGCCTTTGCATTTAACCTATATAGGCCTATGTTTACTTGCTAATGATGTTAATACACATTCTCAATGTATTATATTGTAAAATTCACTTCTTTTTTTACAGGGGTCATTTTTATGCGTGAGGGACGGACATCAATCGAATTGTCAAACACTATACCATCCTGTACATTTTGAAATATTTTATTGAAACTGGGGCCAATTTTATTAACTATTCTCAGTAATTATGAAATATGAATAGCAACACTTCATAAAAAGTCGGTTACACTCGGGAAAGTGGAGAGCGCTCGTCAAAAATGTGTGAGGGACGGATACAATTTCATGTGAGGGACGGACAAAATGAGACTAATTTATAAAATCAACAATATTTATAAAATTTAACTTGGAATATAATCCTTGACATTTAAGTAATTGGGCCCAAAAAAAGGAAAAAAAAATTTGTTTGAGCTGTTTGACCCGTTTCATGACGTGAAGGACGGACGTGAGGAACTAGGACCCACAAGGTTTTAGTGACTTGTGATATTTATTTCTGGATAGCCTAGCTGACTTAGTCTATCGATAGATAGGGTAGGCCTACTTCTTTAAAAAAATTAACAAGTTGAGTAACTATAGGAGAAAAAAAGTTGTATTTGGTCCGTGAGGTACGGACATAATTACCGCATTTTTCCTTTCACGACCCCCTACGTATAAAGTGACATTAAATGAGAATGTTGTCAAATATTGAAAGTCTCCCCCTGAGGTGTTCTTTCATTATGTAAAACAAGTAAGGGTGCATTGTTAACCTTTCACATTCAAAACTTAATTTTATTTTATGTTCTTTTTGTCCGTCCCTCACGCTGTAAAAAACGCGCGTGCAATTTCGACGACACGGTGTGCCTAAAAAAATAAATGAAAGTTTTCCTTTTTAGTATATTTGATATGGACCTTTCTCTACTATTTGAAGTACTGTTTTGATTAATTTGAGAAATTCTAAAATTTTCATCAAATGTTTACCAGTTTTGGATCACGCTCATAAACATTATTATTAACAACTTACTTGTGAAATGATATTCCTCTTTCCCGACTCAAGTTTCCATCCTTCTCCGGGCAATTCACTGCCGCGCACACCTTAACCATTGTTCTTGTCTCTCGAATCAATTTGGGTGCGAAATCCAAATTGTTTTTTACCGAAAATGACGAACTGAAGAAGAAAAAGTAGCCTATTCCACTTGTTGAGAAAAAGTCCGTTTGAAAGTGCACGGAACGCAGTCGCGTCACGTTCATTCTTTACCCTCTTGAAAAAACGCGCACTCGGGACGGCGTTTAGACGCGATGACCTATCCACACGTCAATGCACTAAACGCACGCATGACGATCCACACCGGACGCAAACGCGCGACTTTTGAATTCACATTGAATAATGTCCTTCCGTGCGCGGGCGTAATTAAGTTGAAACTGTTATTGATGCGCGCGTGTCCCTTCTTTACTGCACGTCAAGTTTGTTTGAAGATAAATTCGTTATCCCACTCGCGCTCGTGGAACACAGGAGTGCGTTTTGGCAGTCATAACCAAAACTGGTTCTGTTGTTTCTCTTTGGATAATCATTTAAATTACCCAATTTGAATATTTCATTATGGTGCGCAATTCAATTTAAAATTGCCAAAGAAATTCACCGACAAGAAATAATGATATTTATGGTACCCATGATAGCTATGGGTATGTGGGACACAGACGCATTGATGTTTTCTCACAGCCATGCGTGTTCATGGAGATTTCCATTTTAGGTTTTGCTGAGCTCCAATTTCACGGCGATGCTAAGCACACAAATTTGCTGAGCATGAAAAGTCTTCCTTGGTAATTCATGCAGGATTACCAACCAAATGTTGGTGTGAAGTGTATCGCTTGTGACTGGCTTTCAGCTGTTGTTTGCTTAGCATGAAAATCCCATGACCCTTTTGGCTGGTAACCGTTTTAACCGAGGAAGACTTTTTGGTGCTAGGTAAACTTGTGTCCTTAGCAGCTCCGTGATTTTGGCCCAGTAGACACGATGGAGTGCAATGTCCATCCATAAACGAATGATTGAATTCACGTATTGAATGTTTAAATAAACATGACGAAAAAATAGGATACCGGGGCCAAAAATTATTGCTACCCGAAGGCAGACCTTACCTTTCAGAGGTCAGAGGAATTAAAAAAAACGTAAATAACATTACTTGGAATAAAACAAGAATAGTACAGAAAATTATTGATAACACAATGCAGGTTTATGGTCAAGGGGCAGAACTAAATTTTTGTTTCGTCCTAAAGTTTGAGCAAAAATTGTTTCTAATTAAATGTTTTAACCCTGCGCTGCACTGCCAATTCCTACTGACGCGGTGACACTGCCTGCTTCCTTTGGGGAAGCATGTGCTTGTAGCGTATATACCTTCGACCAATGTACATGTACACATGGCGGTCCCATGAACTCTTCCACCCCATTTCTGGAGCTGGGTCATTGACATATACTTCAAAGCCCTGCAACAATTACATGACCTCTTGCCATGCCCTTGTGCACCACCATGTCAACGAACTTTCATATCAACTCCACCGTCCCCCCCCCCCAAAAAAAAACAAAAACAAAAAAAACACATGCCCTCCTAAAGACCTTGGGCCTTGACTGGGTCGGCAGACTACAAAGGCCTGGAGCTGGGCTATTGACATATCATTTACATGCCTGTGGTAAAACCATTATGAACAAACAGGAAGGAGGTTTGTGCACAACCCTATGGGACTTTCTCTGAGACATGCATTTCTATGGCTTACCCTGGCTTGCCCTCCAACCCAGGCCACAAAGTGACTATACAGTGCTTTTCGGCAAGGACCAGGCTAGGCATATCTGGAGTAGGGGCGTTTTCTATTTTCTTATAAGGAAAACAACAAAACCGGCGTCACCAAGTGACGCCGCCAGTGCTGCGCAGGGTGAGGCAAAATGTTTGCTAATACAACTATATATAATTGGCTGTAGGTATATAAAATACCATATAGGAAGGAACATAGTCGTGATACTAAAATGAGAAAGGATCCCCCCCCCCCCCCCCGGCTTTTCAAATTGTTTTCCACGACAAACAATTTCCGGGTCACCTGGAATAAAAATGTAATTATTCAATTGAGAGCCTATCACATTGCTACAAGACAAATCAGACAAGTGTGTAAACACCTTCAATCGGGGACCTCCTATTGTCCTTCTATTGTTCATACTCCTATTGTCCTCCTATTGTTCAACCGGGGGTCACCATTATTGTCTTCTATTGTTAAAGAGCCCCTATTTAATGCAAAAACAAACCCGTGTTCACAGACTATTGTGTATGAAGACCTCAATAATGTTAAATTCGTTTTGCTTGGGATCACTATACACAGAATGAATACCGGAAGCGGCTTCCTTTTTGTTTAAATTCTCTGCAGTAGTTTTTTGGTTCTTACCTCTACTTGGGTCCGGAAGCCCAGCCTGTCGATAAAGGGCATTCACAATCAGACTCCCCGGGTTTGCCAGCGCTGCCTGCCTGCAAGACGCCTCGTCCGCGTCCCGGCAGTAGTAGGGTAGCAAGTCCTCCAACAGACCGGCCATCTGACTGCACACGGAAGCGGCTATGGACGCAGAGGAAGTGGGTTAGTTTCCAAAGGTTTTTACCAGGCTTGAATGGCCAAACCGTAGTACACTACAAAAATGTGTTTAGGAATTAAACACTTTTTCTAAACACTTTCTTGCTATCAGTTTAACATGTTTAAATACTAAACAGTGTTGACGGATAGTATGAATTGACACCTAATGCTTAGCTTCTAAACATGTTTACAAACTGATAGCAAGATTGTGTTTAATTGCTAAACACAGTTTTTAGAGTGTAACCGAACGAAAGCATAAACCCAGTAGAATATCAAAGTTTTAGATACAAGGAACTAAGATTTTAACAAGAACATTTATTTTTAAATACGCACCCATACCATTCCCCTTTTGTAAAGTGAGGTGGGGGAACGTATTGCTGTTGATTTACGTATACATGATTTACGTATACATGATTTACTTATTCGAGATATACGTGATTTACGTATACGTGATTTACTTATTCGAGATATACGTGATTTACGTATACGTGATTTACTTATTCGAGATATACGTGATTTACGTATACATGATTTACTTATTCGAGATATACGTAATTTACGTATACGTTATTTACGTACACATGATAACTAAAATCATGAATCTTACGCACATAGTGCACGCCCACACAGAATGGAACTTGGAACCTTTTCCACCGGTATTTTTTTCAGATTTGTGTAGGCTTTTAGCACTCCCCTTCCGTAATCGTCAACCGACGTTGCCATTCATCATGTATAACGTAAAACGTATATTGTCACAGTGTATTTGGTTAGTGCAGTCTAGTAACAGCTTTAGATAAAATTGTCTAATGATTTTTTCCAATAACATTTCACAATTAGGCCTAAACAAAGGTAATGCAAAGGAAATGCTTTGTAAGCGACATCCTTTTTTAACAAATTGCTTTGAAAGTTGATCATTTTCAAGTACATGTAGTAATAACAAAAATCGTGGATAAAACTAATTCATGACGAAGCATACCATATTGCCAAGCAAATGTAAGCCCATTCATTTGTGCTCGCATGTGCATAAGTAAGAATTGTCTGCAGGTACGTGTGTGTTTTAATACAGTCAACGGGATATCTCAAAGCAGACATATCCTTGATAAACACTCACCATTTATAGCCAAACAAAGAACTACTCCGATGTAAACTTGTCCCATGACTCCCATGCTGAAATATTCTGGTAAATTTGTCAGGCGCACGAGAACCTCTCCGAGGTTAGCATCTTAAATAAACGGACGGCTTTATGCGACAAATGCACTTTGTAAGGGCCTGTCCAATATTAACCATATTAACTGATATCAACTGATAAAAGAAAAAAAATTGCGTTTGTGTGTTTTCGTCAGAGCAATCAAATAAGAAGGTTTGACATTTTACAGTTAGGTGCTGGTCTATATATTTATGCCTACACGTGGCGAGATTGTAAGGTTGAAAACGACTGGTTAACATAAAAGATCTTCAATAACGTTTTATTGTCCAGCTTCCTTGTTTCAAATTCTTACGTCAAGGCGGGCAATGAACAAACAGGGGCAGATTCAGCACAAGGGATTGCAAATGCTCGTAACTGACTATTTCATTTAAAATATTGTAAGTACATCATCCTCGGAAGAGGTTTGAGGGACGGGGCGAATTCAAGGATTTATATACATGCCAAAGATAGAATTATCCTTTTCGGAAAATCAACCCTTTACGGGATAAATAGATTTAAATATCACCTCTATCAAACAAAACAATAACAGGCCCTTTCTCTGTAATTGTCGTTTTAATATTCTTTTTTTTAAATGTGGTACATTTTATTTCCTTTTTGTGGACCTCGGTGTCTGCTAATTGGGTGTGATCCCTGGCTATACGGCATTCTGGGTTTATGACTTCTGACTAGCGCCCACCCGAACAAAGATACTGACAATTTGGGAGACCGCCAACGTCCGTAGGGCAAGATAGCTCAGTTGGTAGAGCGCCGGTACGCGGTAACCCGGAGGTCGCAGGTTCGAATCCCGCTCCTGCCAGTTTCTTTGTTCACTTTGAAAAAAAATAAACTAATTCGAAAACCATCGTAATTTTAGCGTTAACTCTAACAAAACTTTTTACAACCGTTATCATTATCTTATTGACATGAAAAACGCTGTTGTTAGAGGGCGTTTGGTCGTGCAACGCTTTGCCCGGTATAACGATACAATTACACTGATAACTGTAATCTGTTCGGGTTCGATTAGCGCTCCCGAGTCTGCACCAAAGGTCACCCGATTACTTCCCTTTAAACATTAACAGAGGTGTAACACAAACAACCGCTAGTCGACCATTCAGTTTATCGTATGGTTATCAGTGAGTGTAAAGTCTAGTTTCAAAAAAAAATTTCATCGTTGACCATTGGATGGACCGACTGATGAGCGACTTCGTGAGCAAAATCACGATGAAATGCAATTTTTTATTCTGGAAAGTCAGCATTTCAAGAATAGAGGGAGTAGAGTATTACTAAACACAAGGGATATATTTGACAACTTGGGGATTTGTATAAGCACCGACAAAAATAGGGGATAGTGCCATAAACAAAACAGAACAAAACAAAACAAAACAGAATTAAGCGGTATATAGGGCCTACTTTATTAAAAGTTTATTATCTTTATTCCTTTGTCAAAATTCGTTTTTACAGAACACCAGTATACTGATCTATCTTATAAGCATTTAAAATGCAAAATATACCGGTAACAAATGCACTTCGCGCTAAAAATCAAAAGGAGCTACATAAATCTAATTAAAGAATAATTCTTAACTAAATGTTGTAGGCCTATTTACTTATTTTTGTTTCCGTACAGCATCGATGCATCTACTTAAAGTACATAACCTTCTCTCTTTATATATTTAGCTACTTGGAATAGCGATATTTACTATTTTTTACAGTCTTGTTATTTGATGCACCTTTGAGGGAAACTTTGATAAAAATTTATGTTGTATGTATATTTTAGTTATATTTTTGCCTTGCTACCACTGATATCAAACATCAGACTTTAAAATGGATTTAAAAATAACAGCAGTTTATTTCATCAGTTGATGTTCATTCGGATGTTAATTCATAGGTATAGGTTATAAATATTCACAGGCCGATAAATATTCGCAGGTCGATACATTGTCACAACCGGGGAATATCACTGTGAACAAGTAACAATGGATTTAGTGCCAAGCAACAACGGATGTTCATTTTTAGTGCACCGTTCTTCTTCTGTTAGATGTTCATAGTGTATGCTAAAGCCTTGCCTTACTCATGTACCAAACAGTCAGGTCAAGTAGATGGAATTTAAAGGTAATATACAACACCTGCAAACTTCAAAAAACAAAACTACTGAATGATTACGAAATACCGTAATAGATTGTGGGTAAATAGCAGTCTTAAGCATCCTGTGAAATCATGGCACCTGGTGTGCTGTCGTTTTCAAGAAAAGTGGAAATTTATATCTTTTTTTAACGATTGTCGGCCGACTGCAACCCGACAATTAAAAACAGGCTTAAATGGGACTTGAAGGTTGTCATGGTGGACAAGAACAAAGTATGCGGTAACACCATGAGACTGATCTCCTGATGACGAACAGAGCATATTGTTCGAAACGTCGAGTTATTCAACCGGTTCTTCTCAGAACCGCGCAACTTAAAGGAAATCAATTTCACATGGTGTTACAACAAAAACAGGCTTCTTCATTAGACCGCAAATTGGCATAAAAGAAAAAGATTTGTGCAGGTACGATAACAACTTTGTTCCATTTTGTTCCCTAAGACTTCCTTAAAATAAACACAGCTTGTTCGAATGAGTCTTAATTTCGACAAAGCTGGCCAGAATAATTAAAAACAGAGGGTTCCACTACCCACACGAATCCAGTTTTTTTAAATAGTTTTTCTGGCTCCCGGTATCTTTCAACTCGGTGATTCTCATCCTCCATCCCGTCGCTTCACATAGCGAGCTGTGTGACGTCATCCACCTTGTACACCGAGTCGTCAACCCGGTACTCTTTGCTGGATTTGTTGCCGCGGCAACCGTCCCATATCAAGTAGGACACAACAAGAATGACGACGAGGGCGCCCACGCAGCCCACGCAGATGGCGAAGATTGTCAGCTGGGACAGCGGCTCTCTGATGGGCGCTGTCATGCAAAGGTTAAGATGATTTGAACATAATTTATCAACATGATTTGAGCATGTTATATTCTGCCGCTGATTACTGGGTTAAGGAAAAGATATAAATGCGTAAACAAATCCCACTCCTATATAAGACTCATGCACCATATAAGACAACCATTATCCACCTATAAGACAATCATACATCCTGCCGCACTGGGCTGGTGCCCCGGCCTGCTATTTCCCTCTTTGATAAGAGGTCAGGACCTCGTACAGCCTCTCTTTGCAACTTCTTACAATGTAGCTGCAACCTGCTTCCCTTCCACCTATAATATGGGCATTTCTCAAACCTTGGCTTGGGCTCGGGCTTGAGCTTCGCGTAATTTTATGTCCCAAAATTTGGCAAGATCCGGGACACTGTTTTTGCTACATGTACATTAAAGTCTTTTGTTTTAACCAAGAGCCCGAGCCTGTTTATTTATTTATGTATTTAAGGATTCAGATTGGCAATGGGACTGGGAAATAGCTGGAGACGAAGCCCAAGCCCAAGCCGAAGCCAGGGTTTGAGAAATGCCCATAATAATCTCTTACAATAAGCCAGTTCGGTATCTCAAAGGTTATTCGGGATAAAATTGCTGACGTAATGTCACGCCATGTTATGCGAACGCCCATTCTGATTGAATAAGCCAGTTCGGTATTTCAACTGCGCATGTGCACAATGACATTTTATCCCGAATGACCCGCGTGACCTACGCGCACGTGTTAACGCAAAAGGTGACCTTTGAGATACCGAACTGGCTTACTTACCACGTGCGCGTTGTGAGACCATCTTTTGCGTTTACACGCGCGCGTTAGGTCACGCGGGTCATTCGGGATTGTGCACATGCGCAGTTGAAATACCGAACTGGCTTATTCAAACGAAATGCCATTTTGTCTTTTGTAGCCCACACCTTGAGTGACCTTTTGGCATTTTCATCTGGGCTACGTTTAACCGCGAACAATGCAAACGTTCGCGTTATTCACATTAGTGGAACGCAGCCCCGGTGTCGCATGAATATCCGTCTCCCTGAAAATCCGACTTAAAGGTTCTACTGCGCATGCCTAAGTGAAGATAATTAGGACAGTGACCGGTCACGTGAGAGGGTTTAACCAAGAATAGGGAAGAAAAGCCAAAATTTCATCGGAGTTGGATATTCATATATGACACCGGATCTGAAGTAGTGCAATGGAAATGAATGGGGTACGCGCGTGTGTTGCTTCACGCGCTTTCCATTGAGCAATCATCATAGATATAGAATTTAAAAGACTAGATGGGCAGCGCGTACAGACGCGCATTCTGCCATGGGCAGCGCCATTTTTCAGCGCGTTAAGAAAAGGGGGGGCGTGCTCCCCCCCCCCCCCCACCCCACACCCCCCCCCCCCCCCACCCCACACCCCCCCCCCACCCCACACCCTCCCCCCACCCTATGGATCCGCTCCTGACACCTATCAACCAATCAGTACCTTTGTCCACATATCTGATCGAAATGACGTCAACAGTTTGCAAAGTCCACTCCTATTGGCTGGCGCGCGGGGGCGCATAAATTAGCATATTGTCCACAAATATCAGACGTTGATGCAATGCAACGTATGATACTCAGCCTATGAATAATCAAGGTACCCACCATCCAAACATGTTTTTACCTGATTCGCAATTATCTCCAGGGTATCCCTCTAGGCAGCTACACTCAAAATCCATCCCAACGCGGGTACACGTACCGCCGTTGAGACACGGTGCACTGGCGCACACGTCAACCCCTGTAAAACGAAGACGCACAAATGGGGGAAATTCTTAGTGTTGAAATTTTGCAAATCCCTTAATCAAGCCTCATGCTTTCCATTTTGTGTCCGTTGCGTTGTAAGCTAATATTTAACCATAGGCCAATAACGCAGTGGACACAAAAGGGAGTTAAAACGCACAAATAAAAACGAGGCTAAATGTGAATAAAAAATCTAAAAATCAATAACTGAACTATTTAAAAAAATAATAAATCCCAGTTGAAGAGGATTACATTGTCTTATAGAAGAACATGAGTGTTTTGATGTTCTTCTTGTTGTGTCATAGTGTTGTTGTTGGTTGTATTTAACGAGTTTAAACCAGTTTCTTTGTTCACTTTGAAAATGTATTCAAAATTTACCTAGTCAGTTTCCCTTGTGGATTGTTTGATGAATTATAAGTTAAAAAGTCGTATATTCTCATTGAGTGATCCCCACAATGTCGCTTCCCAGGTTGTATCGTAAAATTGGGTGTGATCCCTGGCTACACGGCATTCTGGGTTTATGACTTCTGACTAGCGCCCACCCGAACAAAGATACTGACAATTTGGGAGACCGCCAACATAGGGCAAGATAGCTTAGTTGGTGGAGCGCCGGTACAGTATTCCGGAGGTCGCAGGTTCAAATCCCGCTCCTGCCAGTTTCTTTGTTCACTTTGAAAATGAGTTTAAACAAAGTTAAACGATGTGCGAAGCCGTGAATAAATTGCATCCCCACCTATAATGAAATCATATGATAAAAAATCTTCCTTTGAAGGCAAGAATGAAGATCGAAACACAATGTGCATCCGAACACACTTCATCCGTACAATAGGCCACAATTTTGAGGAATGAGGGCGCTGTACGACGCCATTTTGGGAAATACAAAAGTAAGCTGAAGTTAATTTCCAAATTTATTAATCGTACTTCAATTGAATTATAACATGACTGAAATGTAACATGTGATTCTGAAATCGAAGCAATGGGTAAAATATTGTGCTTCGGTAGACGGGAATTAACTTCAGTTTTTACCCCAAAATGGCGTCATTATGGCGCCTCCATTCGCTCACAAAGTCGTGTGGTGCTCTAACTTACCCATGCAATCATCTCCAACCAGCTTAATATCATCAATGGCGATGTCCCCAAGATCCCCATCGCCTCGCACGCCCTCAAAGGCAATCTGGAGATATGAATGTAAACGCATGTTAAAAGGATATTACTTTCGAGGCGCCCAATCTCCAGAAGCCTTTGTCCCAGATTTGCTATGCATCGAAAGACCATTGAAAAGTAGTTTATTATAATAACGTCGTGTACCCGGCAGAAGGGCATAAGGACGAAACATGGGTCAAAAGGTCAAATTCAGGTCTTGGGGGTAATCGAAAGAGTATTGGAATATCTTCATTTTGATATACATTTCGTATCAATGGGCTACGTCATTCTGACGCAATTAACAAAATGAAAAGGACATAAGGGGATTTTGCATTTTTGTTCCCGGCAAAAGGGCATTAGCGTGAAATACCAATGTAACAATACATGCTAAAAGTGCGTTCACCTCTGCACTTCAGTGGGGCGTAAGCGCGCTTAGAGCAAATTTTGTTCCTGGCAAAAGGGCATTAGCATTTCACATGCCGCTTAAGCGCACGTTTAAGCCAGAATGACTTCCCGGCAAAAGGGCATTAGCATAAAGATGTAAATAACTTTAAAATTAAGCAATATTTTTATTTAAAAATGCACAGCATTATTGGAAATATCAATAATTTTTATTTGACAAAAATCAACCTTTTGCGAGTTTGAATTTAGAAATGCCAACACATAAACCTTAAAGTCAATTTTCCCGGAAAGTGTAATTACGCGTCAAAGCGTTCTATATGCCCTTCTGCCGGGCACACCATTAATATACATGGCCATCCCTTGGAAATGCGCCGTTTGTCTGAAAATCATTGACGAAATTACTTTTGGAGATTAAGTTTGGTTCGGAATAGTCAGACCTTTGGCAACCGGTAGGCCTAGTACCAGCCGCTTTTCTTCAATTATATTCAGACAAACGCAGCAATTTTAAGGGATGGTCGTGTACATTCAGTTGACATATTCTACTTCTTAATGATCTTTCAAACTACAGCAATTTGAGGAGGATTTTTTTTCGCCTCTAAGGTGTTCCTTTAATTAATTTCAAATAATATGGGAATTTGCCTCCCCGATGTTCGTTCGCACTGTAAGATCTATTGAGGAAACAACTCACAGTAAGAAAAAATCAGTCCCAAAGAAAAAAACATGGCTCAAATCCCGAAATGTAGACATGATTCTGGATTCCAAAGTTCTTTTTTAGTGTCATTTTGGTCCCATGCTTTACGTCTGGACTCGGTTGTTTGTTTTACGAAGTGCTTTTTCAGGAGTTAAGCCAAATTATCTACAAAAAAGTCTATATTTTATAAGTTAAAATAAGCACCTGATCTGACTTCATCAAAAACATGTTCTATTTTTCGTCGGTAACTTTTTTGTTTGAAAGTTACGTACAGTTTTACATACATAGGGCCAAATGGGGGCTACATTGCAGACAATTGATGTCCAGCCACATATGTGACCTGTTCCCACAAAATGGGTGGAAACTACCAAGATTTGAAAATCAAGATTACGGTATTTCCTGAAAGTACAGGCTATAGGCTTTAATAAGCCAGTTCGGTATTCCAACTGCACATGTGCGCATCAAGATTTTTCTCTCCTACCAAAGTGGCAGATAAAAGCACATAAGTCTATGGGGGAGGTGGTAACCATTAATATGCATTCTGTGCAATTTTTCGTGCAATCGAAAAGACAATGGAAACTTTTGTTCGAACAAAAGTTTGGACACACAAGACACCTGAATAACACTTTGCTGTCCAAACGTTTTTGGAAAAATGTTAGTTCAGAACAGGACAATCTCTTTCAATTTGCTGGTACCCGCTATGTTTTGCACGCATACGATGAAATGTTTAGCCCGAAAGAAAAGCTGTCAAATCTTGCTCACACGCGCATTTGGAATACCGAACTGGCTTATTGGATATATTGTGTGTTGTGGTACCTTATTCCTAGCCCCTATGATACAACCTTTTAGAGTTGTCAGAAGCTCAAAGTTTGCGATATACTGAGTGTGAATAGGAAATCAGCCCCCAACCAAAATATTTCGAGAATAGATTCAGTTTCAAAACTTTGGGATATGATATGATAGAATAGGGTTTTTCAAATATACAGTAGATAAAATCACAAAATTGACTTTTTCAGTGGAAAACTGTTGTTTAGGCTTGTATAACCCAGAAATCCATAGTGCGACTTTCCGCTCATTTTGTGCCGCCAGGTCACATATTTCTTACACCCTTATTTAAAAAGCCAAACAAAAACTGAACCTATTTACCTGGTATATTCCAGACACGTCATTCAGATCGATCACATGCCTCTCCCATTGGTCCTGGCTAGTCAATGGAACGGGGTACACCTGACCAGACACGGTTACAGCCAACTGGCCGAGGTTGGCCCCGAGCGAGTGACAGTAAAGCTCCAGCTTGCAGGATGTCCCTTCCATCTTGAAGAGCTCTAGACCTTTCAGGATAGCTCTGTTTCCCGCTTCTTGTCCGGATGCTTCAAGGTACAGATATCGACCTTAAACAAAAAGAGAATAAAAATGTATACGGGTGAAGCCAATAAGCTCTTTGTGATTTGAACAGTATCTGGGTTGTATTCAACATTTGCAAACATCAAAAAACAAAACTACGAATTATTATGAAATACCTTATTTGACTGTAAGTAAATAATAGTCTCGACGAGCATCCTGAAAATCATGGCATCTGGTGTGTTGTCATTTTCAAGAATTTTTTGTTGTTGTATATTTCAAGCGATGGTACTTCCCCCAATTTACCAACTATAGTTAGTCCGCATTTTGTTTGGCAATTGGTTACACATCCGTGAACGGATGCAAGCCAGCTAGGCACGTTCCCTGACCTGATAATTCCCTGACGTCTCTCTTTTGTCTGAAGTATGGTCAGGGAACCAGACTACAATAGACTACAAGCATTTTTGTCCTCTTTGTTTTCCAAGCATCTAGGTGCACAAAACTTTAAACAGGTCAGTGTTACGTTGCTATAAAACGCTTACCCCCAAATCCATTCATTTCTAAAAATTACAGCGAAAGCAAATGTTGTTTACAACCTGTTAATCACTTGTCTTCACTTATAACTGTCAGTTAAAACAACTCTACAAATGATGCTGACCTATTTTATCCGCTCCAAGGGTATGGTCGAATGTCGGGCCAGTGTCGGCTGTAGGAGTAGGGCCGCTCTCTCTTGTCCAATCAAATTCATCGCCATCAGATACCTGGTCGAAGAAGCATAGGTCGCCGTAGAAACTGCCCTCAAAGTCGCAGAGTGCGGGTAGTTCTGTTCGTTTACGGGAGAGAGAAATACTCCGTCTTATATTTAGGGCTGTGAATCCGAACCGGGTACCCGAATACCCGATGACTAATGTCAGGAGCCGGTATCATATGAATATCCGACTCCATGAATATCCGACTCCTCTTCCCTATTATCTCACGTGACCGGCCACTCTCCCAATAATCGATTCATCAATCATTTAAGGCATGTGCAATACATGTACTACAATATTTCATGGTGACAAAATTTCATGCTACACCGGTTCCAGATAACCCGTAACCGAAATAACATGTTACTTAGTAATTTCTCAGACAATGGAAAAACAGTTTTTGAATGTCATTTGTAGGGAATTTCCAAAATGAAAACCAGGGTAGATGGAAAAACAAAACAGATGAACCTTTATGCGAGAATGCAATTTACACTGTAAAGCTGTAGAGCTCACTGTAAAGGGCCGGTCACACTGGCCACGATAACAAAGACGATAACGAAAACAGTGAGAATAAACGGCACTGATTGGTGGACGGTCACGCGTGTAATACGCGCGCGTTCCATCTACCAATAGGGAGCGTTCATTCGCATCGTTTTCGTTTTCGTTATCGTTATCGTGGCCAGTGTGACCGGCCCTTAAGCCCTAAACACTTGCATCTTGCTGCATTGATGCACCGATGTGGTAGTATTAACGTGCGGACCTTTACGAACAATGTGAACAGCAATTTTATTCCGAGATTTAATTTTTGTGATTGGCTTTCTTTAACGGGTACTCGGTTACCTGTGCTTTTTTTCAATCGGGTATCACTCCAATTGGATTGGTTGGACACATATCAACCAATAATTGGTTATTTTAACGAATATATTTGGTTAATTCAACCAATCCGTTTTTAGAGTGATACCCGATTCCCGTACTACCCGTAAATGCGTACCCCTAGTAGTATCGCTGTGCCACGAGTGAAGGGTATCCGTAGCGTTAACTTCCGGGCCCCAGAATGTCCACGATCTGTGACGTTCAGAAAGCAAACTCAGTTACCGTGGTTTATAAGCAAAGCAGTGTGTTCCCAATATCTCGCTTGGTGAAACTATTAAATGAGCTGTTAGAGGTTGCGATGGACTCGGCACTTCTACTTTGCGAACTTACTTCCCGTTTGCAGCTGGACGTCATCCAGAGAAATGTAGACTCTCTCGGTGTCATTAATGTTTGCTTCGAAAGCAATCTTTGGGATAAAAATAAAACATGCATGTCTTCAAATCATTGGGCACTGGCGGCCAAAACTAAGTGTGTTTTCCTCGTAGATAATTCATTGGACAACTTTCGAAACAAATTACATTTTTTTCTCAACAGGGGCCAATTTCATGGAGATGATAAGCACAGAAAGTTGCTTCGCACAAAAAGATCTTGCTTTATATATAAAAACAGATTAATCGCCAAATGTCCAAGTGATTTCATGCTAAGCAAACAACAGCTGAATGCAATACACATCACATGAATATTTATTTGATAATCCTTTTTTTACGAAGGAAGTTCTTTTTATGCTAAGCACATTTTTTGTGCAGTTTCAAAAATTGGCCCCATGCCGTTAATTTGTCCCCAATTGCCGTTAATCGATAATTGTCGATCTGTCGTACTCAGTGGTCCATTCGGTTTTTTTACCGTGGAAATATTGTGGTCTTAAACGTAGTGTACACGATTGGTAATCCTCCCAATTTTTGTTTACTGAATTATTACGAAATACCTTACTAGACTGTAAGTTAATAGTAGTCTCAATCATCCTGTGAAATGATGGCACCATGGAAATTTATATCGTTTTCCAACGATTTCCAGCTGGAAATCGTTGGAAAACTGCCCTGTAGCCTTTAGTCAAGGCGCGCGTGTGGCTACCCGGACGAGTGGCGCGCGCCGGACATACTGGCATTCGGGGCGCGTCACGCGTCCAGGTAGACACGCGCGCCTTGACTAAAGGCTATCATCCGCCCGACGGTTGAAAACGAACGCCGTTTTTCTCTCATTTTTTTCGTCATCTAACAACTCAAAACTTTGAACAGGTCAGTGGAACGATATTTCCTATAAAACACTAACCCCAAAATCAGCCCATTTTTGAAAATTGCAACTATGACCAATCATGTACACTGCCTTAAAAAAAAACACTAATTAGATACTGCAAGGTGTTTATCTAAAACACCAAAGATTTATGCAGTAGACATGCATCAGGGAGCTCCACATTAATTTGTAGTATACCAATTATCTATTTTTTGAAAACCAGCTGTCTGGTTTACTTTGAAAATGGGATAACGTGTTTTGTTATTTTCCCGAGTATTTAACAGTAATAACGTTGCATAAAGACTTCTGTTATTCCAACATGTTTAGGTGTGTTTGTAGGGTATATTTTGGGAAAGGTCACACGGTCATAGTCCAGTGGGAGCTGTAGTTGGCCTAATGTACCTGTTCCGAAATCCTATAAATCACTCGACAGATTGAAGGAAAGAAGGGAAGTATAGAAAAAGTATTTAAAATGTTTAAAAAAGGAATATACTTAGTTGAAACTTATTTATACACCATTTGCTTTTGCTGTAATTTTCAGAAATAAATGGATTTGGGGGTTAGTATTTTATGGCGTGCTAGCAAATACTGTAACACTGACCTGTTTAAAGTTTTGTGTGCATAGATGCTGGGAAAACAGAAAATGTATCTAGTAGTCTGAACGGAGCAATTTATAGACGTCAGGGAATTATCAGGTCGGGGAACGAGACTATTTCCAACGATTGTCGGCCGACAATCTTTGGAAAAAGATATAAATTTCCACTTTTCTTGAAAACTACAGCACACCAGGTGCCATGATTTCGCAGGATGCCTGAGACTGCTACACTCTGAAAACTGTGTTTAGTAATTAAACACAATCTTGCTATAAGTTTTTAAACATGTTTAGAAGCTAAACATTACGGGCTGTAACTACGAAAGCTGTTTATCTTTATACTAGTGTAGTATATAGACGTGGATAAATCCAAGTTACACGCGTCTTCCTAAACACCTGAATTAAACAACTCTTACGAAATATCTTAAATAGTTGCTTAGTTATCCTTGTGTAACTAGGACAGTCTAAACTTATTGACAGTGGTCCCTATTGTTAAATACATTGTAATGTAGATAGAGGATTGCGCAACAATATGAACATATATGATAGGCCTCAGTAGAGAAATCTTCAGCAGGTCTTTACTTAGATACTCTACAGCCATGGCTGATACCAAAAGGCAACGCAGTGACAATTTCACTGCTGACGAAAGGATGGCTCTCGTTGAGACCATGAGGAACTTTATTTCCATTATTGGTGACAAACGATGTGACACTAAAGCCAACCAGAAAAAAGCTGATGCCTGGAAAGCGATCACTTCAGAAATGTCCATCTCGTTTCCTGACCGTAAAAGCCGATCTGCTAAGGACTACAAAGAATTATGGCGGAGAATGAAAAACAAAGCGAAAGGTCTAGCCAGAGACAAGAAATTTGACATAAACCAAACCGGTGGTGGGGAGAACGAGAAAGAGGATCTAGACAGGGAAACATGGGCTGTGTTAGACCTCATTGCTGGTGAGTTGCAGCAGCTCCATAATCCATATGACGATGACAACACTCAAGACGTAACGGATGGAACAGGGCTGGCTGAGAACACAGACCCATACACGGAACCGACTATGAGTCCAACGGTTGGAACCCAGCAAGATCCAAATCCCACTGTGAGTCAACCAGAACAAACACCTGTGGCATCAACGTCAAATTGGTAATTATAACAAATGATTGCGCGAATTCCTTTTCCATGATTTTATTTACGTTTTATTTCAAAATATATTTTTACATTTTCAGGGAGATAGAGCATCCTTCAGAAGACGGGACATTTGTCCCTCACACATCAGATGAATCCTTGTCTACATCTCACCAACGCAGCACACTAGCCAATGATGAAAATGTCTGTCGCCCATTTATATCCATCCTGTCCACCTTTCTACCTTTCTGTGTACATATCTGGCTTCTAAATGGCTCAGAATACTCACTAAACAACCCCCGTACCATGTTCAAGAATTGCTATTGTTTGTTATAAACACATGTTTAACTCCAATGGTCATTTAAACGCGGCTAACTAAAAGCAAGCTTTGTAGTACTTGTTTGAAGTTAGACACGAGGTTTAAACAGTGACTACTAATTTATACGCATCTAATGGCTTAAACAGCTTTCGTAGTTACAGCCCTACGTGTCCAATTCCTAAACATCAATGTCCAATGGCTAAACACTATCCGTCGACACGCTAAACATGTTTAGTTTGTAAACGTGTTTACAAACTGATCGCAAGTGTGTGTTTAGAAAAGTGTTTAATTGCTAAACACTGTTCTGCAGTGTATTTACTTAGTCTAGTATGGTATTTCATAATAATTCAGTAGTTTTTTATATTTGCAAATGTTGTATACTACCTTTTCAAGAAAATCAAGCAAATATTTGCATAGCTGGGAAATTATTAAACATTGAAAGAACGCACAGACGAAAAACCTCGAGATGAAAAATGTAATATATAAAACAAAAAATATTAATTTTCGAAAAGTATTCCACGCTTACTTGGAATTGAGCTGGATAATTCAAATTCATCTTGGCTTTCAGCCAAGGGTCACTCCTTCCCAGGGAAATACCATCAGCAGGAATGGCCCATACAGTCTCTACGGGCTTGGAGCGATCCTCGTGCACAATGTTAACCGTTAGGTTGGACAACACGGAGTCCATGTGATACCAGAAGGTGAGCACCGTGTGTGGAGCCTCTCTGCTCCCCGGGATCATAGGCGTGAGCAGCCTCGCCGTCGTGCCGTCCTGTCCTATGGCTCTAGCGTAGAAATCGTCTAAAGACGGAGAGAAAATTTTAGTTTCTTTGTGGTTACAGGGGTAGGTTTTTTTTGTTTTTGCTTTGATCTAAGTCTCAGACCGGCGACGTTTATTAATTGTGTGTTCATGTACACGTATTCCTGTGGGGCAGAAAACACAACAGAACAATCTGCCCCACAGCGAAAGCTTTAGAAATCCATCTTCCCCAGAGGAGAAACTCCATAGCGTTACGGATTTCAATAGGAACAAAGGAAAACAATAGAAGGTGCATAAAGGTCTTCCCTATAAGTATGTGTGTGTACGGCTGTATGTGTGAGTATGTTTATACCGGCAATTGTGGACTAGGGGCAAAAAGGTTAGGTCATAGACAAAGGGTCCACGTTTGACCGAACGTCCACGATTAAAAATCGTGTACAAAACCAACGGGAGGCCTTCCGTAAAAGTTAGAGTACAAACAAAAGAGGGACAATAGGAGGTCCCCGATTGCACCCGTTTGTGTGTGTGTGTACGTGCACTGTATATATCTCCGAGGACAAGAGAAGAAAGGAAACACAAAGAAACCTTTCAGTCCTCGAACGTAGAGTCTTTTGTTGAAATCGGTCCTCGAACGTAAGGATACGTGCTTAGTCTATGGGGGTTGGTTATATTAAAGGAACAATAGGAAACACAAAGCATTGTCCTCGGACGTATTGGGGAAGTACGACTACATGTGTGTGTGTGTGTGTGTGATTTTGGGGGTTTTTCCCAAGATTGTTTTCGAAAGATTCAGGCTTTGAGAAAATTCTGCTATTGTAGAATGATATTTTTTTCCGGAGGGGAGCCATCCTCAAATGTTAACAAAAATCTTATTCGTACCTCCAGAGTGATCTTGCAGCGGACCGATTGTGAAACTTGAAGTCTTTTGCCTTGCCCACTGTGATGTGAATTCGTTCTCCACCAATTCACTCTGCCATTTGCATAAATCCAGGGCTAGGAAACTGCACTGTATATCTGACGTCAGTTCCTCTCCAACATACTCTCCTGTTGAATGGACAAGAGGAATAATAATCGGTTAAGGGAGGACGGAAATGAGGAAAGAGTACAGGAAGGAATAAAGATGGGGAAATGTTACCAGATCCTACGAAATGAGTCTTAAGACATTTTTTTGACTTGTTCGTGTTTAGCTTACATGTAGGCCTACATGCAAAAGAGCATAACTCTTCATTTCGATATATCACTCAATTTATATCCCAATGAATATGGACATTATGTTGGTGGGAACTTTGAACATTGATTTTTATTGTCCATTGTCAAGAATAGCCTTGGCAGCTTGTGCCTCATTTTGTTGTGTCGAGTCACAAATGGGGTTTAGCAGTGCATGTCTTCAGGCAATTCTATCATACCGCGAAGATCCTCGAAGAGAACAACTTATGATACTTTTCTTCAATGTATTGCCGTGCCGTACATATATACCAGATGCAATTATGCTTATACCTACTGATATAAATCCTAGAGTCAAATAACAAACAAGCATGGTGCGTCCAGCAAACGATTTCAGTGCTGATAAATTGAATTCAAAATGGCGATTGTAATGGACAAGTCGTACAGCAAGAACAATTTGAAATCACCCGACCAGCATGAACCTCCCAGTCTTTTCTCAGTGATGGATTACCGTACTTAATGATATCTCGGATCCTTCGGTTCCAAAGTACGGACTGATAAGCGTGCATTGCTTAAAATGCACAACATCCATTATAGCAACAGCGCACTATACGTGCAAACACAATTATGACCTTATTTTATCAGGAAGTTTCAGATGAACAAGAAACACTGAAAATAACTGGCCAAGTAATATTTGCAGTAAATTATGTTTATTTTTCCAGATTTTAATATCTGCTAACCACCGTTGGTTGCACTTTTACGAAGTAAAAATCAAACAGATTTTAACGCGCCAAAAGGTAAATTTTATATCACTGGCGGAATAAGATGAAACGCGATTATAACATGGAGATCACAGACTATAACGGTTTGATGAGAAAAGACAAGATTGGAGGATAAGAGACGAGATGAAAATTTACCGGAGGAAGATGTTTTCCAGATCAGAAACAAATAAGATGAGGAAACAAAATGTATCAGATGAGAATATTTTTGTGAATAAATCAGACAAAGAGGTTACAGCCAGAATTGAAACGAAATGGGATAGCAATGTAAATTATTACTAATGTCAATACATACAACGAGAAATGACGGGGAAGTGCGAGACTTGGCAGGTAAGAAAGGAAACATGGCGATACAAATTAATCGCTACATTGTAAAATAAAAGGTACATAGTCGTTTGTAAAAAAGAAAGCAACATTTCTAAAACAAACGATAACAATTTTAACCAATTACAATGACACAACATTACGGTAAGCCTAAGCCTACAGGCTTTGTAAAAATATTGTGTAATACCTTTATGATTGTCATTTAAATAAAATAACAGTAGCGTCTAAAATGACTGTCTTAAAATATAGTCATTATCTTGCTAATCTGTAACACTGGCAAGATTCGTTTGTGCCATAGTCAGTTACGTTGTGTGAAGTGGTTCATGCTCGCCCCGTGATTATGGAGGACCGGTGATTATTACAGGTTCAAGTCTGGCTGATAAGGCAGCTGTTGTTTTTCTGGGCAAAGGTGAACTGTTGCTCTGAGAAGCGCTATACCGCTAACAAACTATAACCGGCACATGGCACTAATCTACAAAATAGTAAAGTTCGATTCTACGCATGTTGCTAACTGAACTAGCATTTAAATATTGATTCTTATTCACATTGGCGGTACTCCGGCGCATCTCCTTCTATATTTTTGACCGGCAACTGCACCGTAAAAATGACAGCACCTCATAAACATCTACACCGACGCGTACTTGTCCCCAGACACATGGTTGCATTGTAAATTCTAATAATAATAATAATAATATTTATATACAAATATTATTACCCCTGGTTATCGGACCCATTCATTCCTGAAACCTTCTCATCTCCATGGGGAGTACATACAGCCCCGGCTGCTATTTTAAGCGCACACGGGCTAATCAAACACCGTCACTACCCTCACAGGTACCCATTTACTCCTGGGTGGAGAGAAGCACTTGTGACAAAGTGCCTTGCTCAAGGACACAAGCACCATGACCCCCAGCCGGTCTCGAACTCACAATGAGTTCAATACACTAAGCCACGAGGCCACAGCGTTCCAATAGTTGTTCGATTTCAAAAGGTAACAAAACTTTGGCACTTCAGGTACTTCAGACGATTGAAACGAGACCAGTTCCATATTTTGTAAAGTCTCGGGTGCCTCGATCGAGTGCCACTGAGATGTCTGCTTATACTTTTTCTGCATAAACTGAACTTTCATAAGGGTGCATTTTGTAAAAATTGAATGCACCATGTGCATATCTATACATTTTGTCCCAGAATAATGGGAAAAGTCTTGATTCGCATCAGTCATGAGGTAATACAATTATTAAGGGGGGAGTGAGTTGGTTAACCCGCCTGGGCTAAAACAAAAAAGATCACTACCATATTAATTAATCACGTATGTGGTATATGTCGTGCATGATGAGAACGAGTTGACAAATAGCTTCAAATGCCCAAAGTGCATGTCTGACCACCCTACGTACAGCTCATGCTCATGCACCGTCTGTACAGTGCATTAGCGATTGGAAGTCGATGGGAATCATGGGATTGATTACCTTGTGTGCAAAGTGGCGGGACGTCTCTTCCCAGGCACTCGCACGTGAAATTATCCCCGTCTATGTTACGTCTACATATTCCCCCTTGCAGACAGGGGGAACTGGCACACACGTCAAATCCTGAAAGATAAAAAACCTCGACCTGATGAATGTAAGAACTGATTTTACTGACATTTAGTTACTCTTTCTAAAGTAATAATTAATGTACCGAGTCTCATTGTATGGCCTACCATGTGCGATGAGTGATATACGTCTTGTTTGGGAGTATGTGGAAACGCTATTGAAAGCGCCGCCACTGAAAAAGTGGACCCTACCCCCCACCACACCCTACCCCCGCTTTTTAAAGATATAATGTTGATTGCTGAGAGAAGTTTGCGTCATTTTTTTGACTTTTGGAAGCTATTTTTATCAAGTCGCCTCTAGCGGAGCAGAGCCCGTTGTCTAAAAGTCGTCGCTGCGGGCAGCAAACAATTCTGAGGTCATATATATAAATTACGAACTCCTCTTTTGTTGTTCCATGCTAGAAGGGAGTTCGTCCTATGACGTCAGAATTGTTTGCAAATGGCACCAGCGGGCTAGAGTGGACTTGTTAAAACTGCCCTCAAAAGTCACTTTTTTGTTATTTCATGGCAGAAATAATTGGCCGTTATATTTTACAATACGCAAACTACATAAAACTAAAACAATGGCGCAGACTTCTCTCAGTAATCAACATCATCTTTAAACTGTTTTGCAAGGCTCAAAGAATGAAGGTACCGGTACATCTTTTACGCACATTTTCAAATTTGGTCTGGAAAATCTAAATACTGTGCGTATCCAGATTTTCCGGACCAAATTTGAAAATGTGCGTTAAAAAAGGATCCCGCCCGGACCTGGTATTGTCCTGCCCTCGTCCCAATCGTGTATGTGTTTCTTGTCTTGTCTTGTCCAGGGAAATGTATGATTGATATATATATGTAGATAAATTCACGTGTAGATAAATTCACTATATTTGGCAAACTATTTCATATTACTTTGTTTTCTGCAGATTTTCTTTAAGGTGAAATATATTTGTATAGGATCAAATAGATTTGACCTGGAATCACAAAATGGGTAGAAAGTAGCAAAAGTAAAAAATTTAGATTTCCTGAAAATACATGCAACAAGCTTTAATTTGATGTATTGTGTGCTACTGTAGCATTTCCGAGCCCTGCTATATAACGTTTGTTAGAGTCTTGACTTTGTCTAGATTCTAAAGTTGTTACAGTCTTGACTCCCCTTGTTTTGAGGGGAAAATGAAGCTGATAGTTTGTGAACTGTGATGCAGCGTTAATCGACTTTTCAGTGAAAATCGTTATTTTTGCTTGAAACGTAAAAAAAAAAAGTGCGACTTTGCGGCCGTTTTATGCTGCCAGGTCACACATGTCTAGTTTGAATTGCATGTGCCAGTTGTAAAAGGAAAATAGTGTTCTGCAAGTTGAAATGCACATTCAATAAAATGCACAAAAGCCAATGTGCTTCGGTTATGCTCACATCTCAGACCATTGTTTAAAAAGTCTACGTCATTGGTGTGGTTCAGGTCAAAGAAATCCACAAATTGAGAACCAAGCTACGTTAAAAAACATAAATAGCCCAAATATAGAGATTTTGTTACTGGCTCACAAAACGAGAGAAGAAAATGTAACATCTTTACTTGTAAGAGAGACTGGGGTTGCGGGTAACACCATGTGAAATATATCTCTTCTAGGAAGAAGTGTGGTTCTGAAAAGAACCGGGGTGAGTGTGTAACTCTCACACTCACCCCGGTTCTTTTCAGAACCACACTTCTTCCTAGAAGAGATATATTTCACATGGTGTTACCCGCAATCCCAGTCTCTCTTATATCGCACCCACCATGCAAAGCTTCAAATCTATCTATCTTTACTTGTGTACGCGTCTTTATAGCAGTTAGACATCTCTTTTGGCCACATCATTTTAGCATGTGCCAACAAACACGTGAGTCCCTATAGAAATTGAATGAGGATTGCAAGCCATACCGGTACGACTTGGATTTATATCGTCATCATTACATTTCCAGAGATCTATTTTAGCTCATTTAGCAAAAGGTCCCATATTACCTGCGCAGTTATCACCGATGAAGCTGATGTCGTCAAGAGCAATATCACCAAGGTTACCATCTCCCCTCACTCCCTGGAAGGCAACCTAAGAGAAGGAGGGAGGATTTCATTATCAATACACTTTTTCATCATGGGGTTAAATCCGTAAGACTTTTGGAACTAAATTAACCAGCGGGTATTAGTCCAATTAACGTCACTTCGATGTTTAATCCTGAACAAAGCTTACCACGCTGACGTTGGATTTTGGTCAGCTCGTGGTTGAAAAGTGTAAGTCAGATGTCAGAATCTGAATTAATTCTGATATCTGCTTTTGGTCAAGTTGTGACCGTTGTAAATGTCATGACCAAATAGTGACCCGGCGTCGCGACTCAGTAATCATTGTAAATAGAGCAGTAAAACATTGCTGAAACTATTTGAAGTATGTCTGTTAGAATCGCACGGCTTTCAGTGTGAATATTTGACAAATACATAGTCACAATTCACCTAAAGAACGCACCAAGTCAGCTTCGCACCAGCTGATGTAGTCAGTTGGGTGAAAGTTCGACTGTTTTCTAGTCAAATCTGATTATTTTTAAGAGTGAAAGGCATCTGAAATGTTCACAAGTTTATCAAAAATGTGAACAGAATAAGAAACCCTCCCACAGGTTGTAGACCTAGTGTGTGACACAACAAATATGCATTAACTTAAGAGTGAGCTACGTATGCTAACAAGATTAAGATTTTCAAAGTGAACAAAGAAACTGGCAGGAGCGGGATTCGAACCTGCGACCTCCGGGTTACCGTACCGGCGCTCTACCAACTGAGCTATCTTGCCTATATGTTTGCGGTTTCCCAAATGGTAAGCATCTTTGTTCGGGTGGGCGCTAGTCAGAAGTCATAAACCCAGAATGCCGTATAGCCAGGGATCACACCTAATTTTTTGAATGATCCTGCAACCGAATTACCGTACCATAAACTGCATAGAGTACCGAAGTGATGACGTCAATCAATGCAATGTTTGGAAACAGAATACATTCTAAACTGCATGTGTTTGGAACCATTGCCGCGGCAACTGACGTCAGACTTCGGTACTCTATTAGGTTGACATTGGGGCCATTCAAAAAAATTATTTAGATTTTTTGTCTTTTTCGAAAATGTGTGTGGGTGGGTCATGAAAAATTGACAATCGAAATTCACTTTTCAATTAAATAAAACAGAAAAGCACACATTTAGAAAAGCTATTTTGACTTGCTGATTACAACGACTGCAACAACTCATTCGCCACATCCTATCAACTAATAATGAAACACAAGAAGTCATTAGTATCAGGGCACATGTTCAAGTGGGGAGGGGGGGGGGGGGGAACAGCTGCATCAGGCCGTCACTGAACTGGACATTTTATTTAAAAAAATTATTGAATGGAAAATCAGTATTTCAAAATCGAAAATTGGGGTGGGTGGGTGGGTGAAACAAAATTGGAAATTTAAAAACATTGAAAATTTTGAAAACAATTGCAGACTGTTGTGTTACATTATTAATAATAATTTTTAGATTTATAAAGCGCACATATCGGCCACGATCACGGCGCTCGAGGCGCAACATTATTACCCCTGTTCGTCGGGCTTATCAAACATTCCTGAAACCGTCTCAACTCCCTTGGGAGTATACAGACCCGGTCGCAAGTTAAGCGCACATGGGCTAATCAAGCACGTAACCATCACTGCCCTCACAGGTACCCATTTACTCCAGGGTGGAGAGAAGCAATTTGTGACA
The DNA here is from genome assembly GCA_037893225.1 of Hippasteria phrygiana. NCBI lineage: Eukaryota > Metazoa > Echinodermata > Asteroidea > Valvatida > Goniasteridae > Hippasteria > Hippasteria phrygiana. The sequence continues at coordinate 1,883,153 of JAZGUH010000375.1, forward strand.
AAGTGTCTTGCTCAAGGACACAAGCACCATGACCTCTGGCAGCGCTGGGCTCGAACCCCACAGTCTGTAGTACCGGTATCACTGAGATCCTGAGTCGTTGTTGAACGATTCTTCCAATATAGATACCGCATGGTGTAAATTTAACACCATAGTTTTTGCAGGGTAATTGAAATTGGAGCTAACCCTGTATGTCCCTGCTACATCGGTTAGGTCGATTTCATGTTTCTTCCACGCATCCTCGCTCGTCAGGCTCAATGTGTACCCCTCGTCGCCAACCTGAACGTTCAAAGCTCCCAGGTTGGAGCCGAAAGCGTGGTACCAGAACTGCAGCTTACAGGACTCCCCTGCCATCTTGTAGTACTCCATGCTGTACAGGACTGCCGTCTTCATCTCCTCAGGACGAGTGGCCTCTAGGAAAAGGTAATGCCCTGCAGAGAAAACCAAATTGGAAGAGAAAAAATACCATGACCTGTTTAGCTTCTCTCAGGGGTGATTTTTGAGGGAAACAAAAAATCCACGAAACAGATCTGAGGCATTTGATTTGTATGAAATTGCTGGAAAGTGCATAAGAAAACTGCATTTTCTACCAAAAGATATGGTTCAAAATTGAAAAAATAGGGTCATTAGAGTTAGAAAGGAGACTGCTTCAGGTCGCAGAGGTAATTTTGGAATGATAAAAACAATTTTAAGGACCAAAAGATCTTCTTGAAATCTGGGAGACATCTCACACAAAAACTGAAATCCGGATAAATCCGGATAAATCTCACCCCTGCAGTCACTTCAACAAAGGAAATATTTTACTTGAATACCCCACCAAAATCGGTCAGGAACAGTCTATCTTGGAAAATAACCATCCATTGAGTTTAGAATTGTATGATGTATAGACACTTGGCACAACCTTTAATTTTGAGAATTTAGCCCAGACATTTTCGTGCAATATAGGGAAGATATTTTGTGTTTTCTGTATCAGATGTTCTTGGGACTCGTCACTAAAGTGTTCATATTCATGTTGATTTCTGCCTCATGGATTTTGCTGACATAAGTCTTGAAAGAGCAGGTTGTACCACATTATTTAGATAGTTGTTATCAAGGAGAGAGGGTTGGTTATTTTCCAAGATTTTGCTGTTCCTGACTGATTTTGGTGTGTATTAAAGTAACTTAAAAAAAATAATCATGTTACATGCCCATACTTTAATATGAAAAAAGTTTCTCTCCACGCGCAAGCGATAAGTATATACAATTTGTTATTTCTTAGGCATTTAAGATACAAATAAGAAATGTTGCCAATGGGAATTATCTCAAGTTTTTAAAGATTTGAGTTGTCCGTTGCGTATGCAAGACGTCAGACAATGTTTTAGAAAGTTGTGGAAATTAGTCCGCGTTGCCTACCTATATAGGTTAACAACCTTCACAGCATTAATATATGCAAGAAAGTGTTATTTTGCGAGCTTAAAATGTTATTTGTGACGCTGAAAATCGAATAAGCTGGGCAGTCATTGCTGTCAACAACTTTACTCCATACTTGTAAAACTCAGCCTTTTGACATGAGGTGTCCAAAACTTTGGGCTAAACATGGCATAAAAGTGTTTCGGTATGTGCATGCATGTTCCGCAGTTCTCAGCCATATTTGGACCAAAGTGTGAACATTAAGGTTCGAGTGAGCATTACGGTATCGAGACGATTCAGGTATAAATGCCTGAACTGTCTCGATAAAACTTCGCATTAATGCCCTGTGCAAAAACTGGACGTTTTCCCCACCCACTGCATACTAATTGCAAGCATCCGTGTTTTCATTGGTTAACCGGCTTGAACCACCTTGCTACTCTTGCTCTGATTGGTTCTTCCATTTGTACATAAAACATCAGCTGGGCCAAATTTAGCGCTGCTTAACGGTAAGCAGAAAAGTTGTGCTAACTAAGACAGAGAAAAAGGTTGTTTAAACTTTTAAACAACCCCGGGTTGTTCATGTGCCCTGCTTAAACAACCAGTTGGTTGGTAAAGCAGGGCACATGAACCCGGAGTTGTTTAAAAGTTTAAACAACCCTTTTCTCTGATAGCAGGAAAATTTGCTTAAGCATTACCGTATTTCATGGCCAAGTCGTGCTAACGCTTGCGCGTGCATGGAGATTTATATTGTTGCGTCACTAACGGTTAATTTATCAAATCCTGCTTCCGAAGTTAACGGGCTCTTCGCTGTGCTTACTGCTTACAGTCTCTATGAAAATAATGTGTTAAGCAGCGCTATGAAATTGGGCGATGGTTTATGTTGTGCATAAAGACTTTTTGCGAGGTTTATCGGGGGGGGGGGGGGGGGGGCGTTCTTGTAAATAATGTCTCTTACCGTTGGCGTCCTCTCCTAGCGTATGATCGAAAAGTGGGCCTGTGTCGAGAGAAGGCGTTTCACCTGTCTGCATCGTCCAATCAAAGTCGTCGACGGAGCCCTCGGCCACGCCCGCTTGGTAGAATTGACACAAGTCGCCAAATAGACCGCCTTCGAAGTCACACGTCTTGACAAACTCTGTAACCATTTGAAGGACAGCAAAGGTCGAGACACCGAAGTAAGACGATGAAATCTACTGCCGTTTAATTATAATGATGAGTTTAACACTACATACATTTTTGGTAAGCCTATAGAGGGTTTCCTTTTCATACATCCATGTTTTTAAAAAGGTTATATCTCTCAAGATTTTTCTATTTAAATGCTGAAAATTAATGCTCAGCTATACTTCAAAATAATGATTTAAACAAATCTGCCATCTTCACCCATCCTTGGTTTTCTTTTATGCATTTGCGTTGCATCGTGTTGGATTATTTTTGCGGTTTGAAAAGGAAATACACTTGCAAGTATTAAATTTACTTTTTTTGAAGTTCAGGAATTTTTAGAACTCACGTCCGGTCTGAAGAAGGACATCATCTAACCCAACGTACTCCGATTGGTCACCCTTCATTTCTGCCTCGAAAACAAGCTGAAAGAAACATTGTAAAACAAATTTACACAAGCTCTGGGCATTCATCATTTCATTTTAATTATACTGGTGTACGTGCGACTATGACTCGAACAATTATTCTTAGACTCGCTTACTCACATTTGGAAATTAAGTTTAATCCACTGACCAAGGCTACAACAATGGGTGTATGGAATCTAGCAGGCGCACTGTAAAAACCAACGGCTAACACTTTGTTAACACTTCAACGCGTTAATATTAATACTTTACACGTAAAGGTATAGGAGGCGTTGCACGCGATTAACACTAAAACACGTTTAAATTGGCGTTGGTTTTGATGATTATCAACGCTTGAGGTGTTAATTTAGGTAGATATTAACACTTTAGAATGTTAATAATCATTAACACCAACGCCTATTTAAACGTGTTTTAGTGTTAATCGCGTACAACGCCTCCTATACCTTTACGTGTAAAGTATTGTATTAACGCGTTGAAGTGTTCAAAAAGTGTTAGCTTTTTTTACAGTGCGTCTATTTCGGCAATTCAAAGATAACAATTTACAGCGAAATCAATACAGTTTACACCTGTTGCTGCAGGAAAAGCTTAAACACTTTTTGAATATATATACAAAAGCAATATTTGTGAAAATGCCTAGACCCTAATGAGGGGAGTCCTCGAGTTTATATCTCTCTTTTATTAGCAAATATTCCTCTCCTGTACACTCCACCATGCAAAGCATCAAATCACATCAAATCAACAAATTTTGAAAAGTATAAAATCTCGGTATACTGACTAAAAACAAATCCACTATACTTGAAATTTTCCGGGGTAATAGATCGCCCTTCTACCGAAGAGCCACGGGTCTCCCCTGCCCATGGCCAGGCCTTGATCGCCCGCTATGGTCCAAACAGTCCTGCGTGGCTTGATGGGATCCTCGTGGACTATTTGCACCTTCAGGTTTGCTGTGACTGTGCCAACGTGATACCAGAAAGACATCACCGTGACTGGGGCTTCCCGGCTTCCCTGTACAACGGGCGTCAGGAGACGCGCAACGGCGTCGGTTTGTCCCCTTGCCACGGCGTAGTAGGAATCTAGAGCCAAACAGACGTTGAGACTGTGAGTTCAAACGCATCTTTTGTGGTTAAAGTATTGCGAACGTAGTATACACTGTAGAAAAACATGGTCTGCACCTCAAGTGTTAATTAGCCTTAAAAAACCTCAGTATTTGTCCTTTAAAAAGGTGGTGCTTTGAGATGCATTTCAGTCAGCTTACGTGCTCGATATCGGAACATGACCGACACTTATAATAGTTCAAATTTTCCAACGAACACGCGCAAATAACTTGAGCCCTTCGTACACAGGACAGATGCAAGAATGAGAAATGTGTGTTTTGTTAAGGAACAATATTTCGGCATCATCAATTAACACAAATAACTCTAGGTGGACAGCCCAAATTCCTTTTTATGGAAATCCTAAAAATAAACGTACCCCAATGGACTTAATCTTCTTGTATGTTTCTATTTCTTCTCAGAGTCATCGGTTCTTAAATTTCTGATTTGGACAAGGACGGTTAACTTTTCACATGCTGCCCGCCACCATCACAATTAGGACCCAGGCCCGTAGTCTGGGGGAGGGGGATTCGGGGGTTCGAACGACCCCCACCCCCCCCCCCCCCCCGGTGACGAGTTCTGCTCAGAAATTACAAAAAAAATCCAAGAAAAATACAAGTCACTATGACGCAAGGCTAGTCTACTACAAATTTTGCCTTAAAAGTATGTAGGCCTGTATCACTGAAGAGTCCACTTTAATACGGTAAATGTACGTTGTACAACGCTTATATTATAAGCACTTCGTGGAACGTATTTATGAGTTTGTATATGCCGGCAATCGTGGACCTAGGACAAAAGAATTCGGGCGTAGACAAAGGGGTCCACGTTTGACCGAACGTCCACGATTGAAAATCGTGTACAAAACCAAATGGAGGTCTTCCGAAAAAGTTAGAGTATAAACAAAAGAGGAACAATGGGAGGGCCACGATTGCACCCGTTTACATGACTGTGTGCATGTGTTCACAATGTTGCGCGTATGCCAAATGTTCCACTTTGGGATTTGACGAGGGGGCTTGGGGGGGGGGGGGGGGGGCTTGGGGGGGGGGGGGGATTGGGGGGGGGGCTTGGGGTGGGCTTGGGGGGTGGGGCTTGGGGTGGGGGCTTGGGGGGGGGGGGTTACGCGTCCACCATAACAAAATCGTCGCCCCCCCCCCCAGTCGCCCTCTACTGAAAATTTCGCAAACGCAGAAAACTATCATACAGAAAAAACACTGTGAGGCCGCCCCACTGTAATAACCATCAGCACAACCCCCCCCCCCCCCCCCCCCCCCCCACTCGTCCCCCTATGGAGACAGCTCTGGCTACGCTGCTGCGGGGCAGGCAACGGGCCTTGGACCGTATGGTTAATGTTTCCACCTTGAGTGGTTTTACACAGCCTTTGAAATCAGATAGATTAAAGCTGACATTTTCCACATAATTAAAGAGAACATTAAGAAACAAACCTCCCGAGTGGTCAGAGAAGGGGCCATAGCCAAGGCCAGTGTCCGCGGGGTCAAGCACGCTGCCGATGAGCGTTGCCAAGAAGTTGACCCGAGACCACTCGGACGTAATACCAACGCCAGATTCAGTCTCCCATTCGCACAGCCGGGGTGGTTCAAAAGAACATTGCATTTCTGTGTACATGTCTTCATCACTGGCCCCTGTACCCGAAAATTCAACACCAAAAATCTTGAAAAATTAAGTAGCACTGAAAACAAACGCTGTCCATCCTTCTGCTTATTATGAAGTAAACTGTACATAAATCCAACCTGTCCGATTGCGAATAGATTTGACCCCAATCAACCTCGCGTTTACATTTGCCTCCTTGTCGGATCAGATCCCCTTTGATCCCCCTTGCGGGATCCAGTGTAAACGCAAAAACTGTTGTGTTAAGTTAGCACAATGTGGTACTCTCATTGTGCTATTCGTCCAAATTTCAGAACCAAACTAAAAACAAATCAGTTCTCACATGGTGCTACCGCAAATCTTGATCTTATTGCTAGCTTCACCATGCAAACCTTCAAATCTTATGGTATTAATTTATCTAATGTATCCAGTGTTCGACAGGGCAGTTTGACACCCTGGTAAGGTAGAATAAGTTTACTCGACTCTCTGCATTGCATCACTTTATATATTTTCAGTTACAGTTTAGTTATTTTGTTTACGATAATTTGTTAAACTGCTTGATATAGGCCTATTTACAAATCTTCATTTAGTGCACATTTTACTTTTTTAGGCCTATTTGATCGTATACGTACACCATTTACTTAAAAGGAAAATAGAACTAGACGATGTCGCACTATGGGTCATGTTACCGGCCAAGAATATCAATTACATGTATGTTTTGTAACTCTCGACATTTTAATGCCTTCCTGACAGAAGTATATTTTTTATAAATTAAACGAGGTGCAGTATAAGGAGGTTCGCTGTATTAAACACCATGATATGATAACTAGAATTGGTAAATAACCTGGATTTCTAAATTATGATTGCAGACGTTTTCAAAATTATACTATAATTGCAGTTACAAATGACTTCTAATTTAGTGATGAATTTGTACACGTAAGGGCATTGAACCTATTATTCAAATTTCCCTTGTTATATTATAATACTAATTAGAATACTAATTAGAATTCTAATACTAACCTTGTGTCGATACGACTGTCAAGGCAAGACAAATCAAGGATACAATTTTTAAAGCCATCTTGTAGGTTCAGTCGAGTTCTGCGAAGCTTAACCAGTGTAATTATCACATAACCTTATATAGTTCAACAGCGTGCACATATTCAGTAGTCAGTACAATCCAACACAAGGTATAGGGTCCGTGGTCCATGTAGGCCTAGTCCCTGATTGATTACGGCGGGCTGTACATTTGTCTCTATCACGTGTGTAATCATTAACGAAAGGCCTTAGTGAACTAATAACTGGTAAATAGAACACTGTGTGGCTATTGTGTGGGATATTAGTACTATCTTTATCGATAGCAACCATCTTTGGCATTAACAATACCAGTGTCAACAATGATGGTATGATGTTGTCATACTTACAATTACTCATTACTCTTATGATTTTTTTTTGGGGGGGGATGGGGTCAGGGGGAAAATAAAGGGTGTGGTCGGAGATCCCAAAACGCGCCTTGTCGCGGCGCTGCAAGCATGCGCAGCGCTATGACATTTAGCTTCTTAAAACACTTTCCTAATACCAATGTCGAGTTTACTCGGCAAGGAAACCAGATAAAAGTATAGTATCCAAACAACAAATATATTCACCATATGTTTCAACGAACTGTAGCGCTTGTGCTTTTTGCTGTCCATACTTTATCTTAATACCGACAAAAAGAGCTTGTTCGGATCTTTCCAATGGTGGTATATCAAATTCATGTGTCACCATTACAATATTTTGAGAAAACTGTATCCAAAGTTTCCCCGTACAGTGTATGGAGTATCATTTGTTCATGCTACAAACAACTTTCCTGTTTGATAAAGTGGGCCACAGAGAAAACAGGCGTAACTTTGCTATTTTAACCGTGGCTTTCATTTTTACACTACATGAAAGAGAAATTTTCATGAAACAAACTTTACACACACCATTTTCCTTTTCAATCAATTCTTGAAGGTGAAATATTTGGTTGAAAATATAACCACGCATCAAGCAGTCAGCTGCTTTATCTGTGTAAGTGGTTTTATGCTTGACTGAAAAAAGAATGTGGTAATATACATGCATACTGCAGGGGAAGATGACGGTCACAGCCGCGGTTTGAAAAAGACCACCTGGCCGGTTGTCGTCTGTACGCGCATTCTTGCGCGTACTCAGTTCATTCAGGCTCCATTATATTGTTCTTGATTGGGAGTGTAATGAATAGATGGGGCTTTTTCAAATAAAGTTTTCATTGACATAAAGTTTGTGTGGGGGGGGGGGGGTTCTTAAGTGCGATGAATAGCCCTCCATTCAGCGTGGTTCCTATTGTTTGTCTAAATTACGCTTGACTGTACAGCCCGCTCTTGCCATACCACGGCTCCCATCAAAAACAGCCGGACATGACACAAGGGGATAATATTAGGATGTAGGGTTTCTATGTCTAATGTACAGATCCATGAAAATTGTTTGAGAAATTTTCAATTATGCCGTCTTGAGAGGATGAAATTTGGATAAAACAAATAAACAGAATTTTTCTTATTTCATGTGGTGGAGGCCCTAAAGTCTACCTCGCCCTCCGAAAAAAAAGTGGTGTGAATAGAAAACAACAACACGTTGTGCACAGGACAGGTGCCCCCAGGCAAGCTAGCCATTTGGCCAAAATGCACGTCGCTCCACCCCACTACCGACCGCGATTTTGTTCCTAGTCAAGAAATGCCAAAGTGTTTCTGTACTTTAGTGGCTACGGGAGCTGCAAGACAGGTTATCCGGCTTGTTTCCCTTGAAATAAAACTCATATCCACACGATTAGGCCTACACCATGCAGTACAAGAAAAAGAAATTATTAACAGGGCAGAGGATTCGAACCCAGGCTACGTACTTAGCAGCTCGACCAGATTCGTTTGCTGCAACCTAGTTGAATGACGTCACTATATCTAGGCCTTAAAGGGACACATTGCTTTGGATTTTGCGATTTGGCTATAAAACTGAAATGGATATGGTTGGGAAGCTTTTTAAAAAGTAGAATATAAAGAAAGATTCACATAACAATCCCTTCACATTGCGTGGTTTTTGTTTAATTTCGTGACAAATAACGGTCCGCCATTTTGTAGAACCAAATTTTTGACTCCACAAAATGGCGGACCGTGTTCACCAGTTGTATTTCCAGTCTCAGCTGGTTGAAGTACGTTCTCTTGATCCATTTTGATGTACTGTGGCACGGCGCGCAGCACTGGCGATATGTGTCGCGAGGTAGAGAATGGTACCTGACGATCATCTGATAGGTTTACAAGGCCACTGGCTGCGGCGCCAGCCTAAAGACTCTTACAGCGTATTTTGCGCATTATTTAGACGGTGGTATTTACTACTGGAAATAAGTCTATGTTTCGCGGGTCAGATGTCAGGGATCAGAGGCAAATTTGTTGTTTTGTAATCACTATACTCACTAATTACAACACATTATACGTTTTTTTTTTGCATGAACAACTCTTATAAAAGATAAGGAACATTTCCAAATAGCAAAATTTCATGACATTTGAAGGCAATGTACGTGTCCCTTTAATAACCAGTTCGGTATTTCAACTGCGATGTGCACAATGACATTTTATCCCGAATGACCCGCGTGACCTAACGCGCGCGTGTGAACGCGCAAGGTGGTCGCACAACGCGCACGTGTTAAATTCAATCAGAATGGGCGTTCGCGTAACATGGCGTGACATTACGTCAGCAATTTTATCCCGAATACATTTTAACCTTTGAGATACCGATCTGGCTTATTTGTGCGATGTCATTATGTAAGTTAAAACCCAATAGACTGGTTCCCTGCTGCCCCATATGGAAAAACCATTGGGAAAAAACGAAAATAATGCAGGGACTCTTAGAAGAGTTTTCGGCCCCAGGGACCGGGATTCGTCAGTCTAGGAGCGCCCTACATTGTAATCGGTTGGCGGTCACAGACCAGTAAATGGGCCCAAAATTGCCTACGCCGGTCATATCACGATTTGCGTGTCTTCAAATTATCTGCTGTTCGAGCATTTCATGGGCCATGAACTTGAGGGTTTGTAATAGAGAAGGTTTGGATGAAATTCGTATGAAATTGGGCCTAATTGTTCGATCTGGCGATGGGCCACAGGACTATTTTTAGGGGTGATCATCTTTGAATGAAAATTACTCCCATAAGTCATTAAATTACCCCAAAAACATTAACATAAAATGAAAGATAATAAAATAAGCTTTAATTTGATATGTCACACGAACACCTTGGAGAGTTGTAAGTATTTCATGTATAGTCAACTCCCTATTATCGCGGCAACTCTATTATCGCGGCATCGGAAATTCCTTTTTTTTTCGTTGCCAAAACTCCTTCGACTGGCAATTTTATATCCAATTCATCAAGCATTAAGGACTTTCTGCTGATTTGTGTAAACAAATGACGATTAAAAAATGTTGTGTCGGGACTTTTAACGATTTTTAATAAATATTCACGTTTTCCAAAACTTGTAAATTTTGCCTCACCGTGTCTGCTAAAAGGTACCGTCTATATTTTAACATGAATCTTTAATGGTGCTCTGTCCATGGAAGTTCCATTGTCTGGTTCCCATTCTACAGCTGCAAACGCAAAATGACGCCGAAGGACGATATTTCCACCGCGAAATCGTAAATACTTTTACGGGATCAAAATAAGGACAGTGCGGTAAAAAAATAAAACGACGCACCGTGTAAAGTGAATAGCGCCCCCAATCGTCAATCAGTAGACTTGTCTCAGTGAATTTTGTCACCTTCGAGGGGGGACAGGGTGTTAAGAAATCATCTTGCAGGGCCTAATCGTCTTTAATCAACTTGAACTTTGCAGGGAAAATATCAGACTTTATTCAGGGGATGTTTTGGTCAAACATTAACCATGAATAAAAAAGTTGAAATCATTGTAAAAAACACTTCCCACATACCGCGATAATACAGAGTCTGTACTCCGCCGAGCAATGACGAGCAATGACGAGCATGTCTATTTTCACAGGCATCGCATGGGAATAAACCAAACCACCGTCGGATTTTTTATGTCAGTTTAAAAAAAGCAAGAGTTATACAACACAAAAGACAGAACAATTCGGGAAGGTTAGTGAGCAATCTCTATTCCGATCGGGAAACGTGATATCACCCTGATAAGTACCGCGGTAATACAGCGTCCCACCCTACTATGACCATAGAGTTGGATATGACTGAAATGTGTCGCTTGGTGGCGCTACGCAATAGTTTGGCGAAAGCACTGCACTCTACATGTACCATGTGTATACTAATACTTTGTACTGAACTATTGAACTTTTAAGTATTAAATTCTATCATCGCCATGGCCGAAGATGAACTTGAAGAAGAAGATTGGTCAAGGCCTGTAGAATGCTTCGAAAGTTTCAAGTCGCCATCATCGGCCGTTCAGCCAAACTCTGCTGTTGCTACAAAGGGTAAGAATGGCTGCACGTTGCGCGATACATAACATATAATTATCATGTACCATGATTACCAGCCCGTTTTATAATAACGCAGTGGACTATTTTTACGGTAGCCGTAACGCAACTTTCAAATGCTATTGTTACGGCATACAATGCGAACGTATATCAGATTTAAAACTGCCCATTCTGCCAGTAGCTATATAAACATGTAATTGTAAATGCCAGTTAAGACATTTGCCTATGACTATGAGCCACCACGTAAAAAATGAAATTTTTGGAACCGGATAACGCCCAAACGGTCCCAAAATTACCCATAAAATGACCCAGTAATGTAGAGTAATACCATGGAGAAATACTTACTCTTCAATTTAAGATCTTTGGTGAGATTATTGATGGAACAGTTAAATCCAAAAATGTGCGTGTTTTTGAAGACGACTTTTTGCGTGCGACTTCCAGGAATTGCCAACTTCAGGTGATTTTTTACCTCTGACCGCGTTTGGAGGTCTCGTTAAAATCTCGTTTTGTTCGCGAGTTTCTTGGAGATTTTGATGAAAGTTGAAAGGTCTATGTGTGAAACACGATCACATTGAGTATCGAGCTATTCAATACAGACGATGACTCATCTGAAGGGTAAGAAAATGTGAACTTTTCGGCACTTTTATCCCCAAAAAGTTGTGTATTTGAAGTAAAACGTGTTCAAACTGACATAAAACCAACGAGCTAACTTCCCCTAGAATGTGTTTTCTGAGGTCATGTCATAATGGTCAATTGTACTGCGCGATAATGGTACACCCGCGCGGTCTCGAATTAATACTAAAGCTTATGTAAAGGCTTTACCTACACGTATGCTTATTTCTTTAACCCTAACCCCAAGGCTTTTTCACAAGGAAGCTTCCTGTCAAAATCCAGCACTGTGCACTATACCATTACCCGTGGCACATTCTTTGGACTGAGCCCTGTCCGCACTGGACTTTTTTGGGTAAAACTTACCGAGACGATGGGTACTTTTCCCATTTTAAGTCCAGTGCGGACAGCCTAGGACGTTTTCCTCTCAGTTCCTTTTCCTGAGTCCAGCGGTTACTTCTACCGGGCAACTGCTGCCCAGGAAAACTGACCAGGTAACTTTTCCCGAGATAAGTCCAGTGCGGACAGTGCGAGTCGGTAAAAGCTGCTCAGGAAAGTGTACATCCGGCCCGAGCGCAAGGTCATGCTTCACAGGGAAACCACGCATGCGCTTTGCATTGTTTCACCGCGGTGCGGTGCATATGTGGCAAAATTCCAAATTCCATTGCGTTGTTTCTCTTTTAGTCGCAATCATGGTAGATATTATTATTGATAAAGTCGGAAGTTTGATTGGTGCTAAAGACATAAGCCTGCGTGTACACATCGGCTAGAAAAATGAAAAGGCACGCGTGATTTGGGTCAATCACGTCAATGTAAAAAAGGTCACGCAAAGCGCCCTCATGAGTCGTTATATTGACAGCTTGGTTACTTCTACCACGGTCTCAGTAAAATTTTCCCTTGTCGAAAGTCCAAGTGCGGACAGTGGTCACATTTGACCATTTTTCATTTTACCATCGTCTCGGTAAAACCTTCCAAAAAAAAAAAGTCCAGTCCGGACACCGCTTTAGACAAATTGGGGCATCACATAGCTCCATGTAAAGTAATGGTGCGAAGGCCCTGCAGTACCGAACCCATCAAAACCTGACAAAACCTGCTGTTGTAGTTTCTAAGGCTTGGGGTAGTTAGAGTTAAGCCCGTACATTTATCTAGGAATGAAAAGGATTGTAACTACACATGTACATTCCAGGAGGGAAACCATCCATGAGCCATTCGGTCACCAATGTCAGCCACAGTCGTACCATAATCCACGTTGATCTAGACTGCTTCTATGCACAGGTCGAGATGGTCAGAAACCCGACACTACGATCCAAGCCATTAGGTAAGTTGTCTGTTCTCAAAATTCCTCTACTGGAGCCAATTTCACGGAGCTGCTCAGCAAAAAAAATTGTCCGAGCATGAAAGTTCTTCCTAATTGCCTATGTGTACATGTAGATAAAAACAGGATTACGAACCAAATTTTCATGTTATGTAACTTGTGACTCGTATTCATTTGTTGTTTGGTTAGCGTGAAAATCACATGGAGTTTTGCCTGGTAAATAGGGCTTTTCTGAATATTCGAATTTGATGGATTATCGAATATTCAAATATTTACTTTCGAGTTCAAATATTAGAAGGTGAAATGCCAAGGAATATAAGAAGGGAAAAAAGTTTTATAACGAAATTGTATCCGTGACTTCGTGACTGGTTCCCGTCCAAATAATTGCATGACAGCAGGGCTGTCTTACATGTACAATACACATACATGTACTTATGTAATGATGAACGTACCTGTTTCTTTTTTTTGTCGGAAAAAATTGTCACCAGGGCAAAAAAAGGATTTCTGCATTTTTGCATGTGTGCTAAACCTTTACTAAATCATTCCTTGGTGCTGGTGATAGTCACAAAAGTGAGAATCAGTTATAATGATTGTAATGAGCAGTTTCGTGTAAATGCCTCTGTATATACTTTGCTTACCCCAAATCAGCCGTCAGGACAACTGAATATTCGAATATTCGATCGAATGGAAGGTCAAATATTCAAATATTCGATTATTCGATTTGACTCGGCCCTACTGGTAATCTGTTTTTACTAAGCAAGACATGTTTGTGCTTACATCTGTACATATCAGCTCCATTAAACTGGCCTCTGGTCTTAATCAAGCAGTGCACAAAAGAAGGTGTTGTTCTTAATTATTAGATCTGATTCAGAAATAGTTATTGGTTGGGAAAATTCTTACCTTAATTTTACCCCCCACCAAAATCGGTCAGGAACAGCAAAATTGTTGAAAATAATCAACCTCCTTGATAACTACTGTCTAAACATGTGGCACAACCTGTTATTTCGAGACTTATGTCAGCAAAATCTGTAAAATAGAAATGAGGCAAAAATCAACATGTTTGTAAACACTATGGCAGAGTTCGGGTGGCCTGTTCTTAACACGAGTTCCCTGTTCTTGCGCCCAAACGGCGGGAACGTGACCCAAGAACATTGCACTTGGAACACCTACCAGTCGGGGGTTTACAAGAACATGACGTAATTTGACGCGACGTGGAAGATGACCAAAGATGGCGGATGATCCGATAAAGCATAAAAAGTTGGTGTACAGTTGCCGAAAATTCCCTTTCAAACGTTATTAAAATATAGCTTTTTCTAAACAAACTAATGCAGTCTAAATACTGTGCTTCCGTTAAATTATTTTGAATCTGAAATTCAGGTTTTTAAAACAAATGCTTGAATAACGAATGCTTTGGTGCAGCCATTACATTTTGCGTGGTTACCAGCGATAGATGGCACTCTTGCAATGCCATGGGGCTATCAGACGTCCTTGGGCGTTGGAGTGGCCGGACACAAGTTGTTCTTGAGCAAACAAGAACAGCTCGCCCGAACTCAGCCCTTGAGTGACCATACACTGTGACGAGAACATCTAACACGGGAAAACTCAAACTTTCTTCCACTATGTTGCACAAAACAATTCCTGACAAAATTCTCAAAAGTAAAGGTTGTTGTCATGTGTCTGCACAGTTCTGATTATGAATGGACAGCTATTTTCCAGGATTTTGTTGTTTCTTACCGATTCTGTTGGAGATATTAAAGAGAAATTGTTCCATTATTTGTTCCCAGGGATCCAGCAGAAGTACCTGTTGGTGACGTGCAACTACGTTGCCAGGTCCCGTGGAGTGACCAAGCTGATGCGGGTCACAGAGGCTCTGCAGCGATGTCCCGAGTTGGTCATTCTCAACGGCGAAGATCTTACTCATTACAGGGAGATGTCGTACAGAATCACAGGTCAGTTTAACCTCTTGAATATAGACATAGCCACGATTTGAAAAAAAAAGACCACCTGGCTGGTTGTTGTCTATACGCGCCTTCCTGTGCATACTCAATCCATTGTTTGCCTATTGTTTATGTTATGCCTGGCTGCACAAACCCTATTTTGTTCCCATTTTGTGGGTGTTTTTTTAAGTTGTCCTGGTTAAAAGTGGGGACTACGACTCATTCTGCCATTTCATTTTCCTTATTTGGCAAGGTATTTTTCTGCATATGTGGGTCTGGGAAAAAAGTGCCAGCTTTTTGGTCCATGAAATCAATGCAGGCTTTCAATTATTCCTACTTTTCCTACTTTTTCCTATTTTTTTTTAACCCTGCTCCTACTTTTCCTACTTTTTTCTTGAAATTCCTATTTTTTCCTGCTTCTCCTACTTTTTGTCCCACAACTCCGGAAAATGAAATCTCATTGAGTGTTTTTTATAACAGTGTTACATGCTGTAGGGTTTGGGTGCAGGAGTACTGCAACTTTACTTCCGAGTGTTGTGAGTACAGAACATGTAAAATGAGGCTTTTGATGTTGTGGACATGGGTGAGTATCAACGAAAACTACTCCTAAAAGCCCGCAAAAGTCCTACTTTTATCCTGATTTTGTCCTCCGTAGTCCTAATTTTGTCCTGTTTTTCTACAAAGTTTTGATCCTACTATTCTCCTACTTTTTCACCTGGGTCTGCTTGAAAGTCTGTCAATATTAACCAGTTCACGCCGGGATTATTTTGACATTCACCGGACCCAGGCACGGGATTTTTTTTCACGAACCTCAATGCCAGCCGGGTTAAGGTGGAATCAGGCTGTAATATCTGCGGGTAGCACAACCTGATATTGCCGGCCTCACTCGCTAAGAGCGGGTCGCTGACAGATATTACCGGCCTCGATCGAGTGTGTGTTTATCAGTCATCCGTTCTGAATACACGTCATCCGACCCGAACTGGTTAATGATGCATGGATTGAAAAGGATGTGCCGCTGACGTCCATTTTGTGTATACAGAGTTGATTCCGAGTGGAATCGCAATTCCTGCTGTTGGAGTCGCAAAAGCCTGATATTCTGCTGTTCTGATTATCAAAGAATTGTGAGAATTGACTTATTTGTTAAATTGTTTGACAGAGCTTCTTCGGCAGTTTAGTCCTTGGGTGGAGAGGTTGGGCTTCGATGAGAATTTCATAGATGTGACCCAACTTGTGTCGCAACGGCAACGCTTACATAAAGAAGATGAAGAGACGGAAGTCTTTGGTCGTGTGTATGGAGAAACAACAACACAATCTGGTATGTTGAAATGAGTGATGTTTAGTTATCCACAATCACGGGTAAACCTCGTTTTTTTGGGGGGGGGGGGGGGGGGGTGGGGGGATTACCAGGTTATGAAGAACATCTTGAAAAATGATAAGGGAAAAAATATGTGCTGGGCCGGTTTTTAACAAGTACGTTTAAAACCGCATTGGGGCCTGGATGCTTGATAATGACCCGAGCCGAAGGGGTTATAACAATTAACATTTGAATATTTCTAGGAGAATACACACAAGAATGTATATTATTATTGGGATGATTATGTAATTAAAGAAAACATGGTGCGGTATGTACATGTATCGGACTGCAAGGTAAGGCTGTTCGATATCCATTCATTTTGATACCGAAATATCGGCAGAAAAATATCGCGATATTCGATATTATCGTGATGACTTCACTTTTTCATTACCGGAAGAACGGAGGAATAAAAAAATACATGACGGAAGTCACCACGGCATCATGAGATCGGGCCCGCCGGGATCGGGCCCGCCGGGATTGAGCCCGCCGGGATTGAGCCCGCCGGGATTGAGCGGCAGGAACGGGGGGCCGGTTTGACAAAGCCTCCCTTCGCTCGTTGAGTATTTGGAGTTTTACGACATTTACCTTCAGTTGGCTACTTTATGGCACTCCAGAAAGACTAGCGTTTGTTTCTATTTCAGCATTTTTGATTAGTAACACAGATGATAATACCATGGACGATCACATGCGAGCTGTCAACAAACGATCGTGTCGTATATTTTGTGAAGACGACATGACATTGCACAATGTACAATGGATGCGCGCCACGTGTTCTAATCTTTTCTCAAGACGCGAAGCAGTTCGCTACACGTAACTACGTGTGCCTTGTACACTGGGGAAAGACGGTGGCATTCAGTGCGGTTGCTTGCACTTGACCAAGGCTAGCAACAAAGCAACGCGCACGCGCAGATGCGCTACAGGGGTTGACCTTATTGCAAACAATTGCCATACCCCTCGATCTCAAGATGAGTTCGCAAGCGTGTAGGTACGTACGTACATTGTACACTGGGAATAAGACGTTGTTTGCACTTGACAATGTACGGCGCGGAGGGTAAATCGCGCGGAAGGTAAATCGCGCGGAGCGGAGATGTCATGTCGGGGTTTAGAAAACGGTCAAAGAAAGACACATTTAGTGCATGTATGTATTTTTTTATTCCTCCATGGTACATCATGATACATTATATACTATTCCTACCGTACAATAATTGGAAATAACTGGAATTTCGAGCAAAGTAAACTGGACAAATCCACACGTAATGCGGCCAAAAGGAACATATATCGCGATATTCTTCGGTATATCGAATTCCCCGATATTCCGTTTTTTTTTAAAGGGGCCGATACGATTTCCGATATGAAACAATTATCGAAATATCGGGAAATATCGTCATATCGAACAGGCTTACTGCAAGGGGACCTTCTCTTGGACTTTGTGTGTTTGTAGGAAAACTTGTAACCATAATTGTGGCTGTATATTAATCAGGGTTCCCACGGGTCATGGAAAATCCTGGAAAAAAAAGTTTTCCTGGAAAGTCATGGAAAAGTCATGGAAAATTGGGAAAAAGAAAAAAGTCATGGAAAAGTCATGGAAATCAAGACCATGCAAGCGTTATTTTTGATGGGCGGCTTTTGATGTGAGGAGGAGGCCATTATTAATTAAAACTTATTTTCAAAAGCTAACAAATGGTTAGCCCAACATTAGCGGTTTATCAGTATCATAATACCAAACAACTTTTCTCTGCAAAATGGCATTAAATGTCATGGAAATTGTCATATTTTAGTCCTGGAAAGTCATGGAAAAGTCATGGAAAAGTCATGGAATTTCATTTTCAGATTTCTGTGGAAACCCTGATTATTACATCTGCGGATCTGCAGGAATGGTTAATTTCCACTTTGGGCAGAAAAATGACGGCATGAATGGAATAATCTTTAAGGTGAACACTACACTTTGTAATGGATCAGAATCAGAAGCTGATGAAGCATTTTACAATTCCAGCAGTCAACAGTGCCGAGTTAATAAGTACTAGACAAGGTTATACTTGACGCTCCCAAACGTTTTCATCTATTGGAAGAATTCTTTCTCAAAAGCATGCTCACAGTCAATTGCTTTGATTTTTCCAAAGTATTACATTAGCAGGCAACAAGAGTTGGTTTTCCAGGATGGATTTCAAGTTTGCCATGGCAACTAAGCAGTGCTTAACCCTTTGAAGCCGGATGATGGCAAGAGCCGCAAAAAAATTGCCACCAGTCCAGATGACGTCTGTAGGTCTCTCTCAAATGACGTCACTTCCTACAGATTGCCACGTGCATCGGCAGTTTGGGCGTCAAATTTTCGTGACACCCATTGCATTGGCTGCGCCATATTTCGAAGTAATTTCGAGCAACATGCGCGCGTGTTTAGAATATTTTGCAAACTGTGCGCACACGCACCTGATGGCGTTAAACACGCAGTATTAATTTTCCTACGAAGATGGCATCTTATGAGAGAGATCTATACACGCCATTGTTGGATTATTGTGTATGTTATGCTTAGCTGCACAAGCACATTGTGTCCATTTCGCTTGGCTGCAAAAGCCGGCCCGACACCCCGGCGCCTCACTGTAAATAGCCGTACTCAATGGGTTAACTTCTTGAAAACAGATGTAGGCCGTAGCTGCGGTTTGAAAAAGACCACCTTGCCGGTTGTCCTCTATATGTGCATTCCTGCATGTACTCAATTCATTGTTTGGCTGTTGTTTGCGTTAAGCTTAGCTGCTCGAGCCCATCTTGGCAAACTATACCCCATCAATTACAGCCGGACAAAAGGGGTTAATTCCATGCCCTACTTTCACATACATACTTTTTTGCATCTTCATTTTAGACTTAGAAACGGCCATCACTGTGCCGCCTTGCACCTGTGGTTGCCACAGGCGACTCACGATTGGATCACACATAGCTCGTGAGATGCGAGAAGCCCTCCACGCACAGCTAGGTCTGACAGGCTGTGCGGGCGTGTCCCACAACAAGCTGTTGGCCAAGCTGGTTGGCTCGACCCACAAGCCCAACAACCAGACGACGCTGTTCCCTCACATGGCTGGCAGGCTCATGGGAAGTTTGGCGAGAGTCACTCAAGTTCCAGGTAGAGAGAAAGACAGAATCCTTCTTTTATTTGATGTAGACTATTGTGTTCGGCTCACGCTGTAGTTATTTTTGTACTATGAAGGCCTGCTCATTAAAGGTAATAAACAACATTTGCAAACATACAAAAAAAAAATACTGAATTATTAGGAAATACCTTACTTGACTGAAAGTAGATAATAGTCTCAAGCATCCTGTGAAATCATCAACGCAGCAAATGTCACACTTGGGTACACAGTGTTAAATCGTTTATAGCTACTGATTCACTTGTATTTCAAGTAAGAGTAACTAACTTAACCCCTTGCCACTGGGTGTTGCATGGGGGTGCCAGGTCGGGTGTGCAGCCAAACGAAACGGAAACAAGAGGCTTGTGCAGCCAAGCATAAAGTACACAATACCCCAATAATGGATTAAAAATGCAGAGATTGGCACACATAGACGTCAACCGGCCAGGGGGCAATTTTCAATCCGCACATATTTGTGTCAACCGGTGGCAAGGGGTTAAGCTTGTATGGGGCCCTGTGTGTTGTACTTAAACATGCATAGCAAAACTGTGTGGTGATATGAAGTACTGAAATTGCCTCACAACGGGTTCTGGATGGACTGTGTTCCAACTTGTTGGAATGACCCATCCGCATTGTAAGATCAGTGTTTGTCTTTGAGCGAAATGGAGGCCTTCCGGAAATACAGCACCTAGACTACTACTTTTTTCTTTTATTTTCAAAGTGAACAAAGAAAACTGGCAGGAGTGGGATTCGAACCTGCGACCTCCGGGTTACCGTACCGGCGCTCTACCAACTGAGCTATCTTGCCCTATGTTGGCGGTCTCCCAAATTGTCAGTATCTTTGTGTGGATTGTTAGGTGAATTACTTTTTTTATTTACTTCATTGCTGTGTAGGCATTGGCCATTCCACCGGTAAGAAGCTGTCTTCTATGGGGATCTCAACACTTAATGAGTTGATCGAGGCACCATTCACACTTCTGAAGGATGAGTTTGGATACCAGACTGCCACTATGATGCAGAGACTATGTCAAGGCCATGATGAGTCATTGGTTGTACAGTCTGGACCCCCACAGGTAGAAACATTTTTTTAAATTTTTGGTATCTTGAATCCATGGTGAATTTTGTCCAGATGAATTTTGAAATTTCAACAGGATTTGAACCTACAACCTCCGGAACACCATACCGGTACTCTACCAACTGAGCTATCTTGCACTATGTTGGCGGTCTCCCAAATTGTCAGTGACTTTGTGGGGGGGGGGGTGGAAGTGGGGGGCGGGGGCAGGGGGCGGGGGGTGGGGGGGCGCTAGTCAGTTATAAACCCATAATGCCATATAGCCAGGGATCACACCCCAACGATACAACCTGGGAAGCAACATTGTGGGGGTACAACTATTTAATTTATAATATTGTCAAACATACTACAAGGGAAACTCACTAGGTAATTTGAATGAATTTTCAAAGTGAAGATGAATTTCGGCAAACAAACCGCAAGGGAAACTGACAAGGTAAATTTGAAAAACAAATTGAAGTGAACAATGAAAACTGGCAGGAGCGGGATTTGAACCTGCGACCTCCGGAATACCGTACCAGCGCTCTAACAACTGAGCTATCTTGCACTATGTTGGCGGTCTCCCAAATTGTCAGTGTCTTTGTTCGGAGGGGCGCTAATCAGAAGCCATAAACCCATAATGCAGTATGGTCAGGGATCTCGCATAATACAACCTGAGAAGCGACATTGTGGGGATCACTCAATGATGAGGCTATACGGCATTATGGGTTTATGACTTCTGACTAGCCCCCCTTCCCCCCGAACAAAGACACTGACAATTTAGGAGACCACCAACATAGGGCAAGATAGCTCAGTTGGTAGAGCACCGGTACGGTATTCCAGAGGTCTTAGGTTCAAATCCTGCTCCTGCCAGTTTTCTTTGTTCTCTTGAAGATGAATTTTGCTTAGATAACCTTTGATATGTGGTGTAACAACTGGTCCTTGTATAGCTATTGAACTCCCTTATGAGGTACAATCTTGGACAAAACTCGGGACCCCTCAAAAGTCAAACTGTGTGTGCACAATTGAAGCAAAGTTGCTGCATTTATAGCTCGTTTTACTAGTTTTATATTTTTGTTCTTCAACTTTTGACTTTCTGGTCACTGTCCTAATTCGCTCACTTGTCTGTTGGAGAGATCTATTATCTGAAACAAAAGCTAACTAATGATTCTGTCTAACAGTTAAAGGTAGTGTACATGATTGGCCATTGTTGCAATTTTCAGAAATGGGCGGATTTGGGGGTTAGTATTTTATAGGAAATATCGTTCCACTGACCTGTTAAAGGATTTGCGTTGTTGGATGGCGAAAAAACGAGAGAAAAACAGTGCTCGTTTTCGACCGTCGGGCAGATGATAGCCTTTAGTCAAGGCGCAAGTGGCTACCTGGAAGCATGACGCGCCCCGAATACCAGTGCGCCAGATCGTCCGGGTAGCCACGCTCGCCTTGACTAAAGGCTACACGGCAGTTTGGAAAACAATATAAATTTTCACTTTTCTTGACAACGACAGCACACCTGGTGCCATCATTTCACAGGATGATTGAGACTGCTATAAGGTATTTTGTAATAATTCAGTAAAAAAGAATTTGGAGGATTACCAATCGTGCACATAAAGGAAGGCCTGACATTTCGATCAGAGCATAATCTTTCCCATCAGCCTTTCCCATTCAGCCTTTCCCATCAGATATGTTAGTCCCTACTAACAGGTCATTCCAGTTGGTATTGTAGTTTATAACAGAATGTTTTGTCATTTAGTTTTTCCATTATAATTTCAGTCAATAAGTGATGAAGATTCCTTCAAGAAGTGCAGCAGTCTACAGCAGGCAGAAGAGAAGATGAAGGACCTCCTTAGCAGTCTCCTGGAAAGGTGGTAACCCCTTGTGTTCACCTGTTATTGATGGGGGAGGGGGAGGGGGCTGGTATCACAAGAACGGGCACTACAGCAAAGCGTAAATATGCAAACAATAGGCACCACACTGAATAGAGTGGCTCTCTCTATTCATTGCACTTGGAGCACCTCCTTTCGTATGAATGTAAGCTTTGTTTGAAAAAGCTTCATCTATTCATTACACTCCCATTCAAGAACAATATAGTTGAAACATGAATGGATTGAGTAAGCGCAGGAATGCACATATAGATGACAACTGACCAAGTGGTCTTTCTTTAAACCGCGGCTATGGCCGTCGTCCGCATTCAAGAATTTAAAAACTTGTCTGCTGCAAGTATTTTGCTAGGACCATCAAACAGATTCCAAAAAT
Source organism: Hippasteria phrygiana (assembly GCA_037893225.1). NCBI lineage: Eukaryota > Metazoa > Echinodermata > Asteroidea > Valvatida > Goniasteridae > Hippasteria > Hippasteria phrygiana. The sequence goes on from JAZGUH010000375.1 coordinate 1,905,918, forward strand.
CCGAGTCGTTTGTTCATTAACCCTCCCTCTCTCGGTGCCAAAATGGCAGAGTTGTATTCGAGTCCCTGCAAGTCCTTTCACAAGTCCCTGCAAGTCCTTTCACAAGTCCCTGCAGGTCCATCACATGCCCTCCAGTCCTAATCCCAATCACAAGCGATTCAAATGAGCTGTGACAAAGGCATTTCTTTGTCATTGTTCATCCAGTTACCTGTGACCGGCTTTATGAAAGCACTTCTGACTGGGCTTGCGAAAGGACTTGTGAAAGGACTTGTTAAAGGGACTCGAATACAACTCTGCAAAATGGAGCCAACTACCCTACCTATCAAAACCTACCGAGTTTCAGGTTGAAACACACAAGCTGTTGGAGAGGAAGGGCTTAGGTTTTTGGATAGGTTATGATAGTTATAACAGTAGGGGGTTATTTTAATGAGATTAACAAGATCCAACTGACAATTTTCCACCTTTTGGAATTGTCAGAGTTGTTTGGAGAAAATGAAGCTCAAAGTTTGTGATCTGTGCACACTGTAACCTGAGTGTGAAAGAGGAATCATCCCCCAAAAATATTTTGAGAATAGATTCCACAGTTGTACTCGAGTCCCTGCAAGTCCTTTCGCAAGTCCAGTCAGAAGTCCTTTCATAAAGCCGGTCACAAGTAACTGATGACAAAGGAATGCCTTTGTCAAAGCTCATTTGAATAGATTGAGATTGGGATTAGGACTGGAGGGCTTGTGATGGACTTGCAGGGACTTGCAGGGACTTGCAGGGACTTGTGATGGACTCGAATACATCTCTGATAGATTCAGTTTAAATACTTTGGGATATATGATAGAATAGGGTTTTTTCAAATATGTGACCCGCTCCAGAAAAAGGTGATATAAGTCGCGCTATGCATTTGCGTGTAATGGCCCTTTCAATGTTGAGAGGGTAAAATTTTTCGTCAAAATTCATTTTTTGTTTTTTGTCTTTAATGACATCTTAAACATCTAAAGTTTCAGGTTTGGTGCACAACAATGTCGATTTCAGTGAATAAAGTGAAAAAATTACCTTTTTAGAGTGCATTGTTCCATTGCAGTGTATTAGAACTAGCTATTTCAAAGCCTGTTTTTTCTGTTGTGCAATTTGAACTCCATAGAACTAATTAATATGCAAAAACGCGATATCTCCAGAACGGAAAGGGCTTTGGAGCTCTATCATGTACCAAATGAAAGCCTACATTGTGGGCTTTCCAAACATAAATAAAACTAATTTTTCATATTTTGGGACATAATATACCTTTTTCCGGAGCGGGTCACATATATGGTTGTTAAAATCCAAAAATTGACTTTTCAGTGAAATTTTTTTTCTGCTTGGTAACTCAAAAAGCCATAGTGCGACTTTTTGTGCTGCGCTCATTTTGTGCTTCCAGGTCACATTTACTCTTAGTTGATAGATGGGTATTATAGTATAGAAATGTTAAAACCATAGAGCTATATTAAATTACTAGAGCGCTGACTACATGTACAAAGTGATGCCTGCTGGACGCATCCATGTTTGTGCACAAACCTATGGAAAACTCAAAATTTTGTACAGCTTTTGTAAGGCTTTTGTATGGCTATTTGCATATCTGCATTTGTATTCTGTACAGGCGCGTTATCGAAGCAGATACGCTCAAAACCGAAAGGCACAATCAGTTAATGAGCGTTCCATTTTGCTCTGCACAAACAATGCTAACGCGTGCGCATGCGCGTCAGATGATTACGTGTGCATCATACTCCAGTGGAAAATGCGTTTGTGTTGCGCGTTGCATTTAGAGTGCAGTATTTGAAATTCACTCTATCTAATTTCATTATGTTCCACAAACACGCACACCAATTAATAATGTCTGCGCGCAGGAAGGATTTAAAGTATCTCCGTGCGTAAGAATGAAGAGTTAGTGCTCTAGTAATTTAATATAGCTCTATGGGTCGAAACTCAAAAGAGTAAGAAGTATGACTGTTTAAGTGGTGAGTTTCCATTGTCCTCTCTGACAGGTTGAAAAAGGACGGGAGACAGCCACATACGTTAAGACTGAGCGTGCGGAAATACTCACAGGTACATAAATGGACACGAGAGAGCCGACAGTGTGGCATTCCTGATGGGATCCTACACAGCCTGAATTCAGGTCAGCGATAGACCGACCCTGTAATCTCCGCCCCTTAATATATCGGCTGCTGTGATTGGTCAATACTTTAAATGGACGGAGCTTATTGGATTAGTCTGTTTAATTATCGTTAATGTACCGTCACTCCACCAACTGAGCTATGTTTCCCAAGGCTCCCAGGGTTCATTAATAACTGATTACCCTGGTAGAATAAAACAATTAATTTGCAGTCCCCAGATTTTTCAGTGCCCTTGTTCAGGGCATGCAATGCAGATTTCATAAGCCCATAATCAGGGGTGAAATTGGCAAAAAATGAAAAATCCAAGAAAAATCCATGAGGACCCCAGGTCAACATATAGTTTGTATTTGCCTAAAGGCACCCCTTAAAATATCCATTTTTATTGGTCTATATCCACTTTTACAGGAAAAACACCTTTAGGACAACACCTCAGGAATTCCAGATTGCAAAAGAGATTCTTTAAAAATTCTGAAATCCCGACAAAAAAATCCTGACAAATCTCACCCCTGCATAATGCAAGTAGCAAGGGGGGACCGTACACCCAAACTTCATAATTCAACTTGGGAAGCGGCAGTGTGGAGATCACTCAATGAGGATGGGACTTTTTGCAACCTACGTCGAATGTCATTTTCATATTTATTTCCACAGACGAAGATGCCGCAAGGAGTAAACTCTTAGACCTCTGCGTTGCACTCTTCCACAAGATGGTGGATACCTCCCAGCCTTTCCATCTCACCTTGATCAGTGTGTGCTTTGCCAAGTTTCAGTCTCAGCAGGGCAGGACGACTTCCGACATCAGCAAATTCTTCTCGCCAAAATCTACCAAGAAGAGCAACGACGATAATGCTTGCAACAATGATAGGACCTTCAGAACAGATGAAACTGATAAATTGCAGCTCAGCTTACAGAGTTACTCTAATCCCCCGAATGGTAGACATGAGACATGTAACATCCCATCCACGTCCAAGAGCGAAGATACAAGTTTAAATGCTGCGATGAGTGAAGAGGCCATTCCATCAGGTTCCTATTTCGAACTGGGTAACAGGTTGAAAAGTGATGGCAATAAATGGGAACAGACTTCCCCCTCACATTCAGGTAGTGCTTGTGGAACACACATCACTCCAGACAGGTCCAACAGTTCTGACAATGGAGAAAAAGATCTTGGTAGTGTAACTGCGAGTAAGCCACAGCCGAGTCTGACTTCACCGAACAAGGCTAAAGACAAAGTTTGGGACGATGGCACTTCAGCAAGGAAACGGCTTTCGTTCTTTGCACGGAAATTAACCACGGCAAACACTTCACAAGGAAGGGATGTAGGTGATCAAAACTTCATCTCAGGAGTGAACGCCAGGGATCAGGTGCTTGCAGAGCATTCCAATGAACCAGTGCTTCGGGAGGGACCAGTACGTGATTCTGGTGTTGAAGCACCTGTGAGAGCCGGAGACGAACCTTTTTCCCATGGGCCAAATGATATCACAGCTCATGCTATGCCCCCAAATGTCGATCCATCAGTGTTTGCCGAGCTGCCCTCGGAATTGCAACTGGAGTTGTCAAGCGAGTGGAGCAATACCTGTGTAAACCGCAAACGGGGAACTGAGTGCGTAAGAGCAGCTCAAGATGAATCTCCGCGTGCAGAACTCGTTGACATCGATCACACAGTTTTTGACGAATTACCCTTGGACATACAGAGAGAGGTCGTCTTGGATCAGCAGAGGCAAAAGAAAAGAATGCTGCACAGTCCCTCGTCCCAAACTGCGAGAACTTTGCATTTGAAAAGGCCCAGGACTGCCAAGTCACCAACAAAGAAAAGCGTTCGCAAAAGTAAGAACATAAGGGATTTCTTTACTCACAAATGATCGGACAACAACAGACAGGGTGGCAGAATTGTCCGATTATCTAGTGTCTAGAGTGTCGTATGTGCCTTGGCAAGAAAATGCAAAATACAGTTTATGATATATTTTGATTAGACTTTTATTACGTGGACCTGATGAAGCTAATTGTGATGAAGATTCCAATTTCACCTTGAAATTTTCTATATTTTAAAAAAATAAGTTGTACAATTTGTTGATTCCTATTAGGAAAAACCATGTAAAAGTGTTTATGGCATACTGTGTCACAATCCTACAAAATAACAAAGGGATTTGTAAATTCCAGGCCGTTTGACATGGTTTGCGTAGTGCAAAGTGAATTGTAAAATAATGACCCAATAATGCCAATAACTGGATTTCAAACTTTTTGAACCATCAAAACAGATCAGAGTTCATTCCGTGCATGCAAAAAAAACTTTGACGGATGACGGATTGAGCTCAAACTTTCACAGGTTTGTTATACCATGTATATGTTAAAGGTAGTGTACATGATTGGTCATTGTTGCAATTTTCAGAGATGGGCGGATTTGGGGTTAGTATTTTATAGGAAATATCGTTCCACTGACCTGTTCAAAGTTTCGCGTTGTTGGATGGTGAAAAAAGACGAGAGAAAAACGGCAATCGTTTTCAACCGTCGGGCGGATGATAGCTTTTAGTCAAGGCGCACACGGCTACCTGGACGCGTGACGCGCCCTGGATATGCCAGTATGTCCGGGGCGCGCCACTCGTCCGGGTAGCCACGCGCGCCTTGACTAAAGGCTACATTTGTTACAGAGGGCAGTTTTCCAACGATTGCCGGCCGGCAATCGTTGGAAAACGATATAAATTTCCACTTTTCTTGACAACGACAGCACACCTGGTGCCATCATTTCACAGGATGATTGAGACTACTATTAACTTGCAGTCTAGTAACTTATTTCGTAATAATTCAGTTTAAAATAAATTGGAGGATTACCAATCGTGTACACCAACATTAAATCACACAAAGTATGAACACTGCCTGCAACTGTGTATAGTCAGCCCTACTAATACTGTGTGGTACCCTTAAATTTGATTTTAAAAAGTCAACATGTTTGTCTGATTATTTTAATCAGTTTAAGACATTTGTTTTGGAATAATTTACTCAATTTGACTGCCAAATTATGCACGTCAGTAAGCAACATGCAATATGATGCTTGTATGTGACCCGCTCTTCAAAAAAGGGTATTATGTCGCACTATTTGAAAAACACACACAGGGCTGTTCTATGTGAAGTGGGCGAAAACATCTTATAAACATACAATGTAAGTGATTTTTTCTTTTTTGGCTTCTATTATATCTTTATTTTTTGAATTTATTTTCAAAAACATTGATATCGATGAATAAAGATGAAAAAATAAATGTTGATAGAAATTACTTCTATCTCATTTCTTTGCACTTTTTGTGTTTAAAGGGACACATTGCCTTCAAATGTCATGAAATTTTGCTGTTTAGAAATGTTCCTTACCTTTGATAAGAGTTGTTCATGCAAAAAAACACGTATAATGTGTTGTAATTAGTGAGTAATGATTACAAAACAAAAAATTGGCCGCTTACCCCTGACATCTGACCAGCGAAACATAGACTTATTTCCAGTACTAAATACCACCGTCTAAATAATGCGCAACATACGCTGTAAGAGTCTTTAGGCTGGCGCCGCAGCCAGTGGCCTTGTGAACCTATGAGATGATCGCCAGGTACAATTATCTACCTCGCGACACATATCGCCAGTGCTGCGCGCCGTGCCACAGTACATAAAAATGGATCAACAGAACGTACTTCAACAAGATGCGACTGGAAATACGACTGGTGAACACAGTCCGCCATTTTGTGGAGTAAAAAATTTGGTTCTACAAAATGGCGGACCGTTATTTGTCACGAAATTAAACAAAAACCATGCAATTTGAAGGGATAGTTATGTGAATCTTTATATTCTACTTTTAAAAAAGCTTCCCAACTATATCCATTTCAGTTTTATAGCCCAAATCGCAAAATCCAAAGCAATGTGTCCCTTTAACCCTAACTCCCTAGCTAGGGTGTGTGGAAAATTATATTGAAATTGGAGGATTCAGGACGGTTAGGGTTAAAGGGCTATATCTCTAAATGCACTGCCGTTAAATTGGAAAACATGAAAGAAAACTTGATAAACAAGAACGCAATAACTTAATTCACAACCAAACCTAACATTCATTTCATTTTATTTCATTTCATTTTGGTTTATTGATCCATTCTCGCAGTTAACACTGAATTATAACGGATTTACATGATAAAAATGACATTTGAAAGTTAATTGAACTATTAAAAATGACAAAACAAAACACATTATTACATATTGTATACCCACATTATTGCTCCATTTTGTGTAATTTTAATTAAGTATGGTATTGCACTGTCCTGCATTCGTTTTTTTTTTTACATCATATTTCTGGAATTTTTAAGGTTCTCAACCTAACATTCATGATGCCCAGCCTATAGGCCAAGCAAACAATTGGTAATTGATTTCCAAAGAAGGTTTTTACATACATTTTCATGACAATGAAAGTCAGTGATGCATGACCAGATAATGCATCCCAAGGTATCAATGGAAAGCTTACCCCGAGTTTATGATAAAATCGTATTTGGTCATAATTATTTTCCCTTTGTTTGTGTGTTACCCTTTATTTGTGTGTTACCCTTTATGGGGACACCCTGTATTTCAAAAGTTTGCTTTGGGTTTGAAGTAGGTTTTTCAACTTAAAACCAAAGTGTCTTCCACGAAAGTACAATAAATTAGCTTTTGGGAAAGTTTCTGAGGGACCCAGAAGCTTTAGCTGTAAAGGCTAGGGGTTAAGCTACATGTATCGTTTTCAGCATCATATTATGCATAGGTCACTTTGAAAAACATTTCTGGGTATTATCAAAAGCTCGGAAAGTTATACTTATAGGTCATTCTCAATCCAAAAATCAAAAGTCTATTGTAATTTGTACCCCACTTAATCCGGCCCCCAGACGGCTGGCTCATAGTCATATCACTGTCTTCGAATATTTGGGGCGGGAACCAGTCTAACAAACAATTATTATGTGAGGGCGGTGTAAAACGGATGCAGCGTGATTCTGTTCACAAGACTATAAACCGCGTAATTAATGGAAACTACTCAGTGTACCGTTGATGCATGTATTCTAGTCCCGGGCAAAATTCATTGTCAAAACGAGTAGAATCGGCGACCATGTAATTATGCATGCTCATGTACGAAAATACAAAAATGACCGGGGGTAGGCCGATTGTCTTGGTTTACGTATTTTGGTGTTTGTGTCTTACAATGTGACACACTGAGGCATGGCGCGAGTATTTCAGTGCACAGTCAAGGTTCTTGATGATCGGGAAGAATCGATTGTCGTTGATTTCAAGGTGAGTTGGCATACAGTTGATCAAATTTTCTTCGTTCGTGTACGTAGGCTTGGCCTAATAAATGTGTGAGGGCGCTGTTCGTTTGGGGACTTATTTTCTGAATAGGAAATTGTGATTAAAAATTGGACTTTTTTGCACATTCTTACAGCTTTATTTAAATTCAAATATCAGAATTTTTGAAATCATGATTGCCATCTGCCTTTTATTCATTGTAATAAGGGTAATCGTTACCAATACCAGGACACCTCAATTTTTTTTTACGAGTTCCGTTCAAAACTGACTTTTGCAGATGACTTTACAATTAGTATTAGGGCCTACAGTACCAAAGTGACTTTTGCTAGTCCCAGTAACTAGGACCCTTCATATCGCCTTTTTTAACATTTGGACATGAACTATCGCCAGTTCATGTCCAAATGTTAAAAAAGGCGATATGAAGGGTCCTAGTTACTGGGACTAGACTTTTGCAGGCTAAAGCAGTCTTTTTTCTTCAGATTAACTTGTGTTTGTTGTAATTTTGAAATGCACTTTAAAGAAAATGTGACTTTCCTACCTTTGTTTGCAGTCAGAGACGTTGCTGTTTTACCCCATAATTTCCCTCATAAATCAAAACCCTGCCATCTTTCCACAACATTAACCTTGCTCATATTCAACAAGATATCTTAGCGAACTATTTAGATGATTTTAGCACACAGAGTGACTTTTCCTGCCTGTATCATCGCAAAATATTGAGGTAAGTTCCGAAACTTCGTTCTCTTATCTGGACATGATGGAACGGGGTCCTAAAGGTAACGATTACCGAAATAAGCATCGTCATAATCTGCCCTCCAATTTGTGTACAAAATAATCATTACTCTGCATTTACAACATGTACATGTACCGTACACATTTCAGGGACCAAAATATCCCTGCTTTAACATTGTTTAAATACATTTTTCTTTACTTTACAAAATCCGATGGAATCTGAACTTGAATCAAAATGTTTCGTACGACTTTCTTTTCAAAACTACATCAAAAACAAATGTACACAATTTATTTGAAAAATTTATTAGTCTCCCTAGCATACATTGTAGGCATATGTGTACACTGTCATTAAAATTTAAATTGTCCGAGAATTGGGCCCTGTGTGCGATGTGAATACGGCCATCTTGGTCTGTTGGTTGGTATTTTTGGGAAAGATTTTACTTTAATACCCCCCACCAAAATCGGTCAAGAACAGCAAAATCTTGAAAAATAACCACCCCCTCCTTGATAACAACTGTCTAAACATGTGGCACAACCTGTTATTTCAAGATTTATTTCAGCAAAATCTGTAAAAAATTAGGAAGAAATCAACATGTGCACACTTTGGAGTGACTGTACATGGTGCAAACTGCCAAGAACTTCTAACACAGAAAACACAAACTTTCTTCCCCTATATTGCACTAAAATGTCCCAACAAAATTCTCAAAATTAAAGGCTGTGCCAAGTGTTTGTACAATTATGAACACAAATGGATTTTTATTTTCCAAGATTTGCTGTTTCTAACCGATTTTGGTGGGGGTATTAAAGTAAAATCTTTCCCATGATTTTAACAATTCTGATACATGTATTTGAATTTAAATAAAGCTGTAAGAATGTGCAAAAAAAATCTGATTTTTAATCACAATTTCTATTCAGAAAATGAGTCATCAAATGAACAGCGCCCTCACACATTTATTAATGTCATCATAGATTTCAAAAGTTGCAAACTACTTTGATTGCTCAAATTTACTAAGCGGTTGTGGAGATACGCTTGTTCAAACGCGACCATTTCCGAGGTGATTCTGCACTATATAATTGATTACAAGAGAGTTACAACAATGAGATGTTACGCGCAGCATGGGCTATAGCCACACAAATCTCGTTCCTATTGTATTGTTAAGACGGGATCTTTTGCATTTGTTAGTCTGATTTAGAACGTTATTACAGCTCTTATATACAAAGGAAGCCTTCATGTAACAAAGCAAACTCTGTGGTAGTGTGGTCACGTCGCGCGGTATGTACATGTACATGTATGTGTGTGTGTGTTGGAATAAAGCATTTCTGCTGTTGATCCGTGCGGAATGCCAACTTTCATCAAATTTCTCAGTTATATAAACATACGTAGGACTACTGGTCGCAAACCCCGGCAAAATCTGCCTCACCCAAAACATGCAGAATACTTAAAACCGCGCGTTTCATATCAATGAATGTGTCTTAAGTGTGCCATGCAATGCGGGAATGACGAAAGTTACCAACACGTACGACTTCGTAGGTAATTGCACTTACGCAAACTCGGTCAGTCTGGCGCACACGAGGCACTTGAAGTTGCGTCAAACACTCAGCAAGACCACGTGCCCTGCAACGAGTGAAACCCTGTGCTGGTTGCATGGCAACCTCCCACAACACAGTCATCATGCACTTCCGCGCCCTCCACGCGCCCTCTACGCCTCATGCATGATCCTGCCGGTGGTATGCCGGTTGTCGTATGAATATCTGACTCCCATGAAATGTTGGCTTCTCTTCCCTATTATTGGTTAAACCCTCTCATGTGACCGGTCACTGTCCTAATTATCTTCACTTAGTCAGTGATGTAGTCGAGATCATCACAAGACCACAAGACCCTGCAAAACCAGCACAAGACCAACAGTCTTAATTTAAGTCTCAAGCTATTCAAATGAACTGTAATATTAAAAGGCCATTTCCTTTGTCATGGTTTATGCCTGTTACTTGTGCCTGTTACAAGCTGGTCTTGTGAATGGTCTTGTGCATGGTCTCGACTACATCACTGCTACATGTATGTGTATTAGTTCATTGCTTGTAAATTATGTTGCGTGTATAATACATGTGTATCTATGTAAATTTGTCGCGTTTAGAAAACAAATACCACCCCCTTGATTAATTATGTCTTGGTAATGTAGCTATCTTTCTTTCCTTTAGTTGAACCGAAAATCAACGTGCGTTCTGACAAAATTAATTTGCCGCTTGTGTGGCTGGTCTAGGTAGAACGCATGAGTTCAGTTTTCAGGTCGGTTATAACCGCATTTTGAATTAAGACTAACCAGTTGATGAGCTTCACGAACTGCCGATTTTGGTAATCTTGTGGGCCCATACAAACAAAGAGCATATCCAGATTGACTTGAAAATTGCCACAAATGTAAATAGAAACCCTCCTTTTGCTGCCTGCAGCCAAACAAATCCTGCCTGTCTACTAGAAATGTATATTTTCACATGCAACATCTGCACTGTAAATTACAAACTCTCATTGTTTATCGTTTAAATAAATATAGAAATCCCCCACAGAAGAAAAAAGCTACAATCATACAAATTCTTGGCCAAATAAAAATTCTACTCTCAACCATCAATGACGCAAATATAGGGCTAGAGCATTTTCGTTGAGCTAAATTACATGTACATTGTACAACATGTACACTGAACATGTACATTGTATGTTCCGCACGTGGAAATGATCACGCATTGAAGGTGTTGAATCTGGCTGCAACATACGGTAGCCGTGCGTGGCTGATGACGTCACACATTTCCAACGCGCTATCTTGGTGATACTGCAGATTAGGACACCAACATGTACGTGTATTTATACACATCTACATGTAGAACACCTCTATTTCAGTATTTTTTCAATCCAAAATGACATTTGTCACCAAAATTTCAGTGAAAAACCCCGTTATTCATCATGGTCATGTTATTTAACCTCTTGAATACAGACGACAGCCAGGGCCAATTTCATAGAGCTGCTTAAGCCAAATATTTGCTTAAGCACAAAAAAACCTTGCTTAATAAAATCATGTTGCCAGCCAAAATTCCATGTGATTTATATTGCTTGTGACTGGTATACATGTACATGTAGCTGTTGTTTTCTGATCATAAAAATCACATTGGGTTTTGGCTGCTAACCTGATTTTTATTAAGCAAGGTTCTTTGCACTTAAGCAATTTTTTTTTGCTTAAGCAGCTCTTTAAAATTGGCCCTATAGCCGCGGTTTGAAAAAAGACCACCTGGCCGGTTGTCATCTATATGTGCATTCCTGCACGTACTCAATCCATTCATGTTTCAAATATACTGTTCTGGAATGAGTGTAATGAATAGATGCAGCTTTTTTAAACAAAGTTTTCATTAACACAAAAGGGGCTCCAAGTGTGGTCATACTAATCACTGTCAACACGCAAAACAGTCAACACACCGTCAACACACACAAGTGTGTAAACACCGGCAATCACGGACCTCCTATTGTCCCTCTTTTGTTTATACTTTAACTTTTTCGGAAGGCCTCTCATATGTTTTGTACACGATTTTCAATCGTGGACCTTGACTCAATCGTGGACCCTATTGTCCTCTTTGTTAAAGGTCCACGGTTTGAATAGCTATACAAACACATACGGTCGTACTTCTCCAATACATGCAAGGACAATGCTTTGTGTTTCCTATTGTTCCTTTAATATAACCCAACCCCATAGACTAAGCACATACTTCTACGTGCGAGGACTGATTTCAACAAAAGACTTGACGTGCGAGGACTGAAAGGTTTCTTTGTATTTCCTTTCTCCTCTTGTCCTCGGAGATACAGTGCACGTACATAGTCAAACGTGTATCGACCTCCATGGACGTCCTATTGTTCCCCTTATTTGTTTGTACTTTTTCGGAAGACCTCCATATGTTTTGTACACACTCCCAATCACAGACGTATGCTGGGAATCGCGGACGATATTGTTCTCTTTTGTTCTCCAACATTTTTTTTCCACGGTTTGAATACCCCAACGCCCCCTATCCTTACACAGTTATACTTATGGGGAAGACCTTTGTTCCCCTTCTTCCGTTTTCCTTTGTTCCTATTGAAATCTCAAACTTCATAGCGTTTTCCCTCTGGGGAAGATAGATTTCTAAAGATTTCGCTCTGGGGCTTATTGTTCTATTGTGTTTTCTGCCCCACAGGACTACATGTACACGAACACACCGGTGGGGCCGGACTCCCTATTGTACCTCTTTTGTTTGTACTTCAACTTTTTTTCGGAAGGCCGCCAATATGTTTTGTACACGAATTGTAATCGTGGACATTCGGTCAATCATGGACCCTTTGTCTACGCCCTAACTCTTTTGTCCGTAGTCCACGATTGCCGGTATTACACACTCACTGTCAACATACCATCAACCCTCCAAAGCACGTTCTAAATTGAAAAATGCAGTACAAAACCGTAAAGTATGGGTCAACACGAGATTTGGGCTTAAAAATGGCAAGTTCAGTTTATGTATCTGAAAATGCTAGTTTTTCTTCAAGAAAACAGACCTCACCATACAGCTCCTAAATCGGCAGCCATGTTGTCTCAGCAGGCAGCGTGTGTGAAGGCTACATTGTATGCTGCTTAGATATAATTTTTCACATGGAAAAAAAAATCCATTTTCAGTAAGCCTACATGTGTATTATAAACCAGTTCGCGTCGGAGGACGTGTTAACACGATCTGGCTGATTTCATACACGGGCACGGCTGACTGGTTAAAACGTCAAGCTTGCCTCGACTCGCCTCCGGGGTGACGTCTCAACATCCCTCATTTGTTTTGTACACGCGCACAAAGTCCGGGAAGTCTGTGGAGGCGGACCGTGTGTTGAACTTGAACTTGGCCGCTGTGCACGGCCTGTTCTACAATTTACTCTCTGGTGGGCGCACCCGGAGTATTGAAATACATTTATATGAGGTTTCGGCAAGAAATATTGTACTAATACTGTTGAAATGACTCTTGCAAGCAAATCAGTATTTGTGGCGTTTGGCTGTATATCAGAAGTTGGCTGCTATATTTTGCCTTTTTTGAAAATATAAATTTTCGGCCTAAATAATCCCGGCGCGAACTGGTTAAAACCCCTGGTATAATTTACTAGGAACCATACCAATTCTTACAAATTCCAACACAAAACCGTACACACAAATTGTTGGACTTTGATTCTGGTGGTACATGTACCGGTACATGTATGCCAAACTCAGTGTAAAGGACTATCAGTTTGGGTTCCAGTATTCATCCTAACAGAAACATTGGGTTTTGATGGGTTGAGTACTGTTAGGGTTAATGAAATGACCCCTAACCGTCCGAAATTCTATTTTAGCCTACATGTATGCATTACATTTCTATGCCTCTTTTCTCAAATTAAAATGTATTTTGGAGGTGTTGACATTGTGTTGACACTTGACAGTGCTGATGTGTGTTGGCGGTGATGAGTATGACACCTCCAAGGGCGATGAATACATACGTACATTTGTAGGACCACTCTATCCAGTGTTTGTGCCTATTTGCATATTTACACTTGGCTGCATCGTCAGTTTTTGGCATACATGTACCAGCCCCAATCAATAACGGGTGGACACAAGGGGTTAACCCGCTTTTTCGAAAGGAAGGATTTAGCCAGTGATGGCAAACAGACTGAAAACACTATTTTGCCTGTTGTCTTCTCTGGTTGGTTAATATCCACAACAGGTTCTCAGACTTTTTCCCCTTAAAAATCCATTTATTCAATTATTATCATGTTAACCCCTTGGGCACGGTATTGAGACGTCGGGGTGTCGCGGCGGTTCTGGCAGCCAAATCGGACTGCTACAATGTGTTTGTGCAGTCAAGCATATCATAAACAATAATCCAACAATGGATTGAAACTGCACAAACAGCGGCCAGTGGCGTCATCCGGCCTGGTGACACTGTTTTTTTTTGGCGCCCTATGGCATCATCCGTACGCAAGGGGTTAACCCCTTGCGTACGGATGACGGAATTTGGCGCAAAAAAAAAGTGCCACCAGGCCGGATGACGCAATTGGCCGCTGTTTGTGCAGTTTCAATCCATTGTTGGATTAAACAGTGCCACCAGGCCGGATGACGCCATTGGCTGCTGTTTGTGCAGTTTCAATCCATTGTTGGATTATTGTGTATACATGTAGGTTACGCTTGTTCGCTTGGCTGCCAGAGCCGCCGCGGCACCCGATGTCTCCCGTAAAATACCGTACTCAAGGGGTTTTAATAAGAAAAAAAAAAAATGTAAACTTTAATATAAACAATTTTAAAGAGAAAAATTACCAAAAGAAAAACAAAGCACTAATTACCTGTATAGCGTTAATTTTAGAAAACTAAAAAATTTCAAGGGATGCTTGTGCAATTTCAATTTACCTTTGTCATTTTTCCAAGTTCCAACCGCAATTATTAGGGGAGATGGGGGTTAGTTGGAACACTGGGTAAGTTGAATCATTGAGATTGTTTTCCATAGCTACATGTACATGTAGCTGTGGAAAAAAATCTCAATGTTTCAACTTACCCCGTGTTCCAACTAACCCCCATCTCCCCTACTTGTGAGGAATACTTGTTTGAAGTCCAAAGCGCCCAATCAACATGGCCAAGGCATTACTTTATGTACATCCATGGCCCTACACTTTGTACATTAGTGTAATAATAATTGGCGAAGAGATTCAGTTTAAAAACTTTGGGATATGACAGAATAAGGGTTTTTCAAATATATACATGTACAGACTTAGTTAAAATCCAAAAATTGACTTTTCAGTGAAAATTTGTTTTCTAAAAAGGCATACATGTAGTGCTGCCAGGTCACAAGTAAAGTTCATGTGTAGTATATGCCATCCTATTTGCAGGCAGTATGCAGGCAGTATGCAGGCCTATGTACATCTACATGTATACGTACATGAACAAACTGTACATGTACATGTAATTGATTTGTTTGTACGGCTGTGCTTTATGCTTGCAGTAGTACTGACTTCACATTTTGCCTTGCCCATATAACCTTTATATGAAGAATGGCAAGAATCCCATTAGATGTCACTTGGGAGGCCGTAGACATGATGGACAACTGTGTGTCACTCTGCTCATCTTACAACAGAAAGGGCGATTGAGATGTGCTTACAGATTACTTCGTCAAGTCCTAATTGAGATTGTATACGTGTACATGTATATATATGTAGAAAGCTACATGTCCATGATGTACATTGTACAGTGTAGTTAACCCCTTGCGTACGGCGGATGACGCCATATGGCGCAAACAAAAACAGTGCCACCAGGCCGGATGACGCCATTGGCCGCTGTTTGTGCAGTTTCAATCCATTGTTGGATTATTGTGTATGTCATGCTTGACTGCACAAACACATTGTGGCCGTTTCGCTTGGCTGCCAGAGCCGCCGCAACACCCCGACGTCTCCCGTAAAATACCGTGCTCATGGGGTTAAATAGTTTTGGTATTTTTTTTATCAGAACAGACAATGTATGTGCACATGTACAGTACGTACAAAATGTACAATCCTCAACTGAGAGGTTGAGATTTTTTATCGCGTGTTGGACTTTGATAATGGCAAATTATTTTATCCTGTTATTATTCGAGTCGAACATTTTGAATATTTCTTTTAGGGAAACAGTTTGTGCTTTTTTTTTGGTTTAATTGAAGGAACATTTATACATGTAACTTACCCCTTCATTGTCTACTCGTTACAACTTTTAAAATTAAATTGTACACATTTACTTCAACTTGTAAGGCTGCAGAGGAAGGACTGGGCCGCTTGAACTGATGACGTCATACACATTTAACGTTTCGGTACATACATAATTGCCAGTGCTGTATTTTTATGTAGGCAAAGTTGTCCAAAAACCGGCTAATGGTGACACAGGTGCATTAGATGCATGAACGTGTCCACGTTTACACAATACGGTTACATACAAATGTAGTTAACAAATAATTTGATCATAGATCGTTAAAAAAGCTATTTTTGCGACATTGCAGAAAGATGCTAAGGGCCAGTACTTGCTGGATGAAGCCTGCAGTCGACAGAACTTGGCTGAGAAGGATTACTTCGGCTTACGTTACATCGATGGCGAAAAACAACGGGTGAGTCTATACAAATTGATGTCATAAAGCTACATGTACATGTACATGTAGAATGAATTTACAGTGGGCAACTCATTGGACATGGGCGGAGCCTTGTTTATGCGTAAATCTTGGAAAGCCTGAAAGGATTTGTTAGGCCATTGCTCAGAGCTTGTACATCGTGTACGTGTACGTCGCTTTTGTATTCCAAGTGATGCGGTAAGGAATTAAGTGTACACAAAGCAAAGTCTTACAACGATGGAGAGTACCAAGCAAGATAATGAATGCATTAATTTGTGCTAATTAACCAGAGTTCCGGAATAAAGCAATGCTCTTTCAAATATAAATCTTCTGATTGTTTCCGGATGTGCATACGAGATGAATGCAGAATGAAAACTTGACCTGTAATGTCCGTTACGGATAATTTCAAATGCTCTGCACTTACATGTACCTGCAGTGGGCAATTCCACAGCAATAGCGAAAAAAACTGGAAAGTATTCAAAAACTTAGATATTTTTCTGCATATACTGTTGACAACAATTCTCTATGATTTACTCAATTATCTCTCAATATTTTGTAAAATATTTTTGAACATAGAACTTTTTGTGTGATTTCTCCAATGTTAGTGACGTAATGTAAGTGACGTCACCTAGTACCAATTTGATGCAAGTCTTGCCTAGATGGCTAATTGATATGAATTGATGTTAATGTAAATGTTCAGCTCTGACCCCCATGTGTTTAAATAGACAGGTACTTTTGAAGTGAGTTCAACCAGTTTAGAAGACAATCAGTGTAATAAACAGTACCTTTAAATACACCATGTCCTTTTTTGTTTATGTTAGTGACGACCAAAAGAAAATAGGAACCAAAGTTCTGAGTTCTGTGTCTCTTGTTTATGGGTTCACCACACTAAATGGGCCAAAAATGGCTGCGCCAAGCTGATTACCATAAATTGTAAACCCACAGCTTTTTCTGAATAGTAAATTTTGGGGGGTCATTGGTCATGCAATTGATAAATTGTGTAATTATGATCAGCTATCATAACCTGGGGGTTCTGCGCTTCAACTTTTGTGCAGACTTGATAAAGGGATTCTGTATGAAAAATGGCAGCTAGCTAGCCGGTGTGGGAAAAACTCTTTAGGGGCCAATTAGCAAAATTCCAAACGGCTACCCTACCAAAAATTGAAAAGAATTTGACAGATTAAGATTCAAAGTAGTGCCACAAAAACTGAGAGACTCCTGGATAAGGATTTTTTCACTGTGAAGTTAGTGGATTTTGCACTAAGGTCAATGGGAGTTTATTTAGTGTGGTGCACCCTTATAGGCCTTACCACCATTTTGTGTTGTGGCAGTTTTGCCTTAGATTGTTCAATAGGCTTTGAAGCTGTGAGGGATGAAAGTGACACGACAGTTATAAATGTAACGTTAGTGATGGTGGAATTAGCCTTTTAGAGGTATGGCGGACACAATAGGAGGGTGCTGTTTGATTTGGGTATACCTTTTGTGCCATACAAAAGGTATACCCAAATCAAATAGCGCCCTCCTATTGTGTCCGCCATACCTCTAAAAGGCTAAATGCTCTAGTACATGTAGTATGTGTAAAAGCTGGTTCAAACTTCAGACGAATGTGAACGGGAAGATGTTTATGCAACCTTGGCAGTGAAGATTCGCACCCGTTGAAATGTGTTCAGTTGTTGCAAATTCACAGCATAAACATATTCATGTGAAATATGAACCGGGCTTAAAATATGTGTAGTTATTCCATTTGTGGTGCTCCACAGTTTTTTTTTTTTTTTATGTAAAAAAGAGAAATGTTGGTAAAAAGATGTTGATAAAAAGTGTGGGAATTATACATGCACAAAGGCTGGTACACAAGAGTTTGATTGAAACATGCTTCATTAAAGTTCATTTTATATCCATGGAGACTAAATATTTGCAACATCTGACCTTTGACCAATTTGTATGTCTGGTTAATGTTAATGTTTTCAAATGTCTTTGTTTCTATCTGTTACAGCATTGGCTAGACCTGAAGAAAAACGTTGTTAAACAGCTGAGAGGTAAAAGCAGTAATACATTGTATAGTGTATTATATGTACAATATTTTATGTATGTACATTGTACATGTAGATAAGAGCAGAAATGATGCAATTAGTGTTTTGGTCGCCATCTTTTGCGATACGATTTCATGCCTGGAATTTTGTTTTGTTGGAGCAAGGCCATTTTTTTGGTTGTAGAGAACACTTCTGTTTAAAAAAAAAATAAAAATACGTCTGTATCTATAAAAATCAAGCAAATAAGGGTACATGTACACAAGACCAAGACCAACCAAAAATATAAATGACAACATTCTGAGTATGAAGCATTTTAAGTACAGCTCAGTTAAATAAACCCACCTACATTGTACATGTACATGTATATGGTCATGAATACAGTTACACAATTTATCAATATGCAGAAAGCATGTCAAGCAGTGCCAGATGTTGTAATGCATGATATTGTTACCACATACATTGTACGCAAAGCCAACCAGGGTGCCATAAGGCTATTATTAATAAGACCATGAAGACAGTTGGTTTCTGGATGATTTACCAGTAATGATTGCATAGGTAATTACATGTATTTGTTCGTACAAAAGTATGGGTTTCCGATGGGTAGTTACAATGTACACACAGTCGTACTTCCCCAATACGTCCGAGGACAATGCTTTGTGTTTCCTATTGTTCCTTTAATATAACCAACCCCCATAGACTAAGCACGTATCCTTACGTTCGAGGACCGATTTCAACAAAAGACTCTACGTTCGAGGACTGAAAGGTTTCTTTGTGTTTCCTTTCTTCTCTTGTCCTCGGAGATATATACAGTGCACGTACATGTATACATGTACCATTCAGCACAGATAGCCACTCGTGTACTACGGAATTTAAATTTTTACAATTTTACTATTTCTTTGCCGTTTTCACGAAGTGACAAATTGCATTACATAATTCTGGAATGCCTTTGTCATAAATGCATTCCAGAATTGGCATAAAAATGAGATTCGTCACTTTGTGAAAACGGTGATGATTTGTTAGACACGTACATGTACATGTATGTAGATGATGGGTTACAGACATACTGTACCATTTGATTCACAGAAAGCTTTAAATGAATGACAATGATGTAAGGTGGATCCATTCTGAATGTAATATGAGCTATTTTAGTCATTCCTTAGGAAATTGTCTCAGTTCCTTACATGGGTTTTGCAGTCTGAACCTCATGAGCTTGAAAAGTCTGCTACAAGTAATGCATTTAGTGTATTGTACACTAAGGGGTCATCCATTAAAATGTTTTTTTTAAATGATGATGATGATTACCGCTATGATATACTATTCCTGCAAAATGCATGTAGCAGCCCCCATAGTTCTAATTCCTGCCGCTATATCCCCTCCAAGCACAAATAACCCCCTAAGGGGTATTCCAGCTCCACCCATTTTTATTAATCCACTGGTTACAACTGTTCGTTTTATGGGATTGTTGTGCAGTCTTGATTATCCTACATCGTGTACAGTTATGCCTCAAATTATTCATACCCATGCCGAATTCGGGGTATTGTAAATCATTGTATTTATTATTTCTACTTTTATGCTAATGATGTGAAACCAAAATATATGTAGATTTGTATATGCCAACTAAAAAGTCATTAAGTAAATCCCAAGTTCCGACAATCCAGCTTTTTTTTATCAGATTTTTCATACATTGTAGGGTATGAATAAGTTGGGGCATAACTGTACACGTACATGGTGTCCCAGAAAGTATATTGCATTTAAAAAAGAATTTAAAATCACCCAATTACAAGGCTAAAAAGCCACTCAAGGTAAAGGGTTAAAATCAGGGTTGGTGACATTTTGAATTGCCAACCCTACCACCCTTAGAGTTTTCCTTGGCCCAGTTCTAAATATAGAGGATAATTCTTCAACAGATTCCAGAGAAATTATCCCAATTTTCAGACCTACATGTATATAGACCCAGACGGGGTAACTTCCACCGTCAGTCGGTGAGGCCAACTCACCTCCCCCCGAGGTGCTTAAAACACCTGGAAGACCGAACAGAGAAATCATCATTTTGTACTTTTCAGTTTGTACTCATTGGGAGGGGGGGAGGGGTTCCAGAAAAATGAGTACTCTAATTTGTATGTTCATGAAAATGACAAAAATGGATGGGCCCTGATCCACATCTACAAACCTCTTCCTGTACTGGTTTTCAGGGGTGTAGTGGAGTCCATCACAAGTCCCCGCAGGTCCCCGCAAGTCATCCAGTTCTAATTCCAATCACAAGCTATTCAAATGAGCTTTGACAAAGGCATTCCTTTGTCATTGTTCATCCAGTTACTTGTGACCAGCTTTATGAAAGGACTTCTGACTTGCGAAAGGACTTGTGAACGGACTTGCAGGGACTCGACTACAACTCTGCTGATTTTGATATCAAACTGCAACTCCTATATTTTATGAACAGGTACAGGCCCACCTTACGCCATAGTGTTCCGGGTCAAGTACTATCCGGCCAATCCCGATGACCTGAAAGAGGAGATCTCCAAGTACCAGCTGTTCCTGCAGCTCAAGAAGGACATGCTGCATGGACGGTTGTCGTGTACCAGGGACGATGCCGTCTTGCTGGGGTCTTACATTGTGCAATGTAAGGAATAAGACCATGCATTGTGTGTAGAAGCATTCCTTTTGTTACATGTACACATATGGGGGACATGTACATGTATTTGGCATTTGATGCAGTTCAAATTATACCAAATGGATGGGAAACATTCAATGATTTAATTAAGGTTTCATATTTAATGTTCCATATGCTTGTATGCACCCCACCCTATACTCCAGCCCTATACTCCCACCCTGTACTCCCCGCCCTATTCTTCAACCCGTTAAAAAAGCCAATCTCAAATTAAATCTTGAAAATTTATATTCATATTGTTTGTAAAGGTCCGCACGTTAATACATGTACTACCACATTGGCGCATCAGTGCAGCAAGATACAACTGTGTACAGTGAGCTCTATAATGTTTTGATGTACATGTACATGTACATTGTCTTTTCGAAAGTGTCATATATATGTTAATTCGGTTACAGGTACTCGATTCCATAATCTAGAGCTGGTTCCTGGCACAGCCCTCGTTTTTTTTAGTGATTTCCTTGTTTTAAAATGACTAATTAAATGATGAGGAAATGGCACATCAGTCATAAATTTTGCCAGCATCCTCTATGGAAAAAAACCACTGAGGAAGATGTGACAGTTTTCAGTAAATTTTAGCTCCAAAATTGTATTTATTATGGGCTTATATACATGTTTGTTATATTACATGTTAAGGCTATCCAAATGTAGCGAAAATTTGAATATTCGATCCTCAACTTAGCAGTGTCAAATGTTGACGGTAAATTTTTGTGGACGGAGGTTTATTGTTCCTGTCCGTAAAAACCCTTGACACTTACGCAGGCTGGAGTTTGGTTTCTTATTAGAACGTCATTCGTACCCGTAATTATCTTGATACAACAAGCGCATGCAGAAGAATAAAACACCAGCGTGCTTTGTCTGTTGACCAGCGAGGCATGTAGCTGCAGCTGACGCCTGAAAAACTTGATCGGAGAGTATCGAATATTCAAATATTTGGTCAAACCTGCATTCGAATAGTCTAATACTAAATTATTCGAAAATGAACCGCCCTATGACGTAGCATTCAACTCTGCCTACAAGATGTAGGGACTTTCCGTGGGAGAAGACATCTTAATAATCTCCTGTACTTCCTTTTTGCAGCTAATCTTAGAGACTACGATCCGGAGGAGCACCCCCCGGGCTACGCATCAGGGTTTCAGTTCCTTCCAAAACAGACGGAGAAACTGGAAGGAGAGGTAGAGGAGCTTCATGAGAAACACACCAGGTATCCCTTTGTTTCCTCAGTTGTCAATGTGAAGACTCATTTTCTATTTATTGACGATTGTTTTTTTAGCCAAATGATTCTATATTGGCGTTACATTGTGATCACAGGTCTGTTTCTGAACTGTTGCGAGTGTCTCCTATCCTATGGCATTTTTGAATATTTATTTGCCGGATTTTGCCTCAAATTTAAACTGATGTAATTGGACAGTATTTCACAAGTCTGTTTCCATTTAATTCTACTGTGATAGGTCAGTTAACCCATTCTGCATGGGTGTTATTAAATTGTACAATTTGACCCGATATCCCTAATGCAGTTTATTTTGGAAATTTTTCGATTTTATTTAATTTCGCAGTTTAAAATAACCTAATTTATTTAATTTTCTGTGTTTTGCTACTGAGTAAATTCATTAAAATACTTGAAAACTTATTTGATTGGTTTTCTTGCTTTCCAAATTCTTTGGACTGGGTGTTGGCAAACGTCCAGGAAATAATTAAGTTTCTGTGCGATTTTCAGGCGCATGTTACAATGGGGTGTCAGTGTACATGTAGTGTGAATTTCAGTCACTATGAAATACGGGCTCATTGGTAGTATTGCGCATGCCCGAGTGAAGATAATTGACCTATCGCCGTTTATGAGTTAACCACGCCCCTAAGACAATCCTATGGGAATTTTGTGTGGTAATTTTTGTTTGTCTCACATTTTGCGCATTCCACGTGGAATTATAATTGATGTGATTGGACAATAATTCACAAGCTGCGTTGACGTGATTCGACCGCGATAGGTCTATTAGGAGAGTGGCCGGTCACGTGAGAGGGTTTAACCAATAATAGGGAAAAGGAGTCCGATTTTCATGGGAGTTGGATATTCATATGACACCGGTATACCAATACGGGCTTGTGCAGCCAAGAGTAACGTACACAATAGGCAAACAGTGGATTGAATACGTGCAGGAATGCGCATATAGACAACAACCGGCCAGGTGGTATTTTTCAAATCCCGGCTATGGCCGTCGTCCGTATTCAGTGGGTTAAGGGGGCTTTAGTTATTTTGGGTTGAAGGCATTGCCTTTGAAAACCCAATTCTATTTCCAGAACTTTTGGGACTATACATATATTGTGGGTCCCTTTCCCAATACTTCCAAAGACAATGCTTTGTGTTTCCTATTGTTCCTTTAATATAACCCAACCCCATAGACTAAGCACGTACGTCTATGTGCGAGGACCGATTTCAACAAAAGACTTGACGTGCGAGGACTGAAAGGTTTCTTTGTATTTCCTTTCTCCTCTTGTCCTCGGAGATATATACAGAACCCGTACACACAGTCGTACTTTCCCAATACTTCTGAGGACAATGCTTTGTGTTTCCTATTGTTCCTTTAATATAACCAAACCCCATAGACTAAGCACTTATTTTGACGTCCGAGGACAAAAAAAGGTTCCATTGTATTTTCTTTCTCCTCTTGTCCTCGGACGTATACAGAACCTGTACACTCCATCAATACCACGCTGGTTTTCATGATTGATAACATTCATTATGGTTTCCTTGTGTAGGGGACTGAACCCAAGCGATGCCGAATTTGCCTTCATTAAGAAAGCGTTCAGCCTGGAAACATATGGTATCGATCCTCATCCCGTGCGGGTAAGCTTCATAAAGTCTGATTTAGTAGGTTGTACATTTACAGTGTATGCAAGTCTTTCTTGTAAATGACTGCAGTATGAAGAAAATTGACTTGTGTATTTTAAAATGGATGTGTGGATGTGTTCTAACATTAGACTCCTTATGGAGTACCGGGACCCCACAAGGTAGTCTTGAGACATCTTGGGGCCCCATAGGGAAAACGCTATGGAGTTTGTGATTTCAATAGGAACAAACGAGAATAATAGGAAAGTAAAGGTGGACAGTATTGGTACCCCATAATGGTGCACATGTCAAGATGGGGGCGTTGGGGTATTCAACCCGTGGACGAAAAACGTTGGAGAACAAAAGAGAACAATATCGTCCGCGATTCCCAGCATACGTCCGCGATTGAGATTGTGTACAAAACATATGGAGGTCTTCTGAAAAAAGTACAAACAAAAGAGTGACAATAGGGCGTCCACGTTTGGAGGTCGATACACGTTTAACTGTGTGTGTGGGTGGATTTGTTTTTGCATTGAATATGGGACCTTTAACAATAGGGTGCCCGGTTGAGAAAGATCCCTGTTTGAAAACCGTGTACAAAACCAATGAGGGTCCTTGCCAAAAAGTATGAACAATCTCTGAGGATAATAGGAGTTATCCCGATTGAAGGTGTTTAAACACTTAGGTATGCACATAACCGCGTTTTTGCATCCCTGTGGAGACCTGGCATTGTTCTCCTCTTTGTCCCTGTACTTAAGCAAACCCCCATAGACTTTGTACACAAAATTCCTTGTGGAGACAACCTAACCCATAGAATTGCCTAGTGGAGACCTATTCAGTCCCTTTGTCTCTATTGTTTTCATGTCTCCACAGGGTACAGTACATGTATATCTCTCCACACATTCTCGAATGTTTCTTTGTGGAACTAAGTCATTATCTTCTCGTTTGTTCCTGTATATAAACCTACCCCCACAGACTTTCTACACTTTTTTCCTTGTGGAGACATCGCCCTCTTTAGAAATTCCCTGTGGAGACCTGTTCACTCTTTTGTCCTCTGTTGCCCCCATGTTCAACAGGGTACCAAGTATGGGTACACAGTTTGTGAAGTACATGTAAGAGAGAATTTGATTTTTGTTTTGATTTCTGGAAATTAAGTTATTCTAGAACAATTTCCAGATTAATCACGGTCCAAAAACACTTTTTGGACCTTTTCCACACTTTCCGTCTGGAAAGGTCAATTTCTTGAACAAAAAGCCAGCATTGAGCAACATTTTTCGACTTTTCTCAGACCAGACCATACACCCCCCCTTCTGTAGAACAGTAGCGTATCCAGCTTTTTGTGCCAGGGAGGGCAAACGATATCTGAACCATCTTAAAACCGTCTTAAAAGCACTATTTCAATGTAGTTTTGTCTGTTTTCTATGACAGGATATCTACGGCACCGTTCTTCACATTGGAATGAACCATACCGGTCTCTTGGTGTTCAGGGCCAACGCTGTAGTAGAAACCTTCAAATGGGATGACATCAAGAAGTTCAGCTACGAGGGAAGAACGTTCTTCATCCATGCTCTAATATCAGAGGTCAGAACAATCTAATTGTGCGATATGACTTTTTATTTTTTTAATTCGTCAAACAAACCACAAGTCCGTTTCCTTTTTGGTTTGTTTGACAAATTATAAGTTAAATGTGATCCCTGGCTATACGGCATTCTGGGTTTATGACTTCTGACTAGCGCCCACCCGAACAAAGATACTGACAATTTGGGAGACCGCCAACATAGGGCAAGATAGCTCAGTTGGTAGAGCGCTGGTACGGTAACCCGGAGGTCGCAGGTTTGAATCCCGCTCCTGCCAGTTTCTTTGTTCACTTTGAAAATGTAAATAAAAATAAAATAGACTTCTGATAATGACATACACAAAAAGTCTCAGGGTGTACCTCACAGAGTTGGAGTCGAGTCCCTGCAAGTCCTTTCACAAGTACTTTCGCAAGCCCAGTCAGAAGTCCTTTCATAAAGTCGGTCACAAGTAACTGGATGAACAATGACAAAGGAATGCCTTTGTCAAAGCTCATTTGAATAGCTTGTGATTGGGATTAGGACTGGAGGGCTTGTGATGGACTTGCAGGGACTTGTGATGGACTCGACTACATCTCTGGTACCTCAACCTACCTTGGTGAAAACCAATACGAAATTGTAGGTTGAAAACTTAAACCAATGCTTTTCCTTTACAACCAATTTTATAGAGCTACTTAACCCTTTGCGTACAGAAGACGTCCTATGCCGCAAAAACAGTGCCACCAGGCCGGATGACGCCATTTGCCGCTGTTTGTGCAGTTTCAATCCATTGTTGGATTATTGTGTATGTTACGCTTGACTGCACAAACACATTGTGGCTGTTTCGCTTGGCTGCCAGAGCCGCCGCGACACCCCGACATCTCCAGTTAAAAAACATACTGAAGGGGTTAAAAGTTAGCAGAAAAGTTTTGCTAACTGTGTGTTTCATTGCCAAGTCGTGCTTACAGGATAGCACATGCTTGATTGTTGCTGGTTATGAAGTTAATGCATCATATATCACTCAGTTTGACATCCATATAGATAAGGACATTGTGTGAGTGGAAACATTGACGGTTTCTAATGATTTGCATTGTGTGAGGTTTGTTTAACCCCCTTGCCTCTGGCTGTTATTGATGGGGTGCTGGTATGCCAAGAATGGGGCTGTGCATTCAAGCGTATATGCAAACAAAAGGCACCACTCTGAATTGGAGCTGTGAATGAAAGCCTCGTTTGAAAAAGCTATTTATTACACTCCCATCCAAAATCAATTTAGTTGAAACATGAATGGAATGAGTGTGTGCAGGATTGTGCCTGTAGACGTCAATTGGCCAGGTGGTATTTTTCAAACCACAGTTATGGCCATCATCCATAAGAGGTTAGTGTACATGATTGGTCATTGTTGCAATTTTCAGAAATGGGCGGATTTGGGGGTTAGTATTTTAAAGGAAATATCGTTCCACTGACCTGTTCAAAGTTTTGCGTTGTTGGATGGCGAAAAAAAAAACGAGAGAAAAACGGCGCTCGTTTTCAACCATCGGGCGGATGATAGCCTTTAGTCAAGGTGCGTGTGGCTATCTGGGCGCGCGACGCACCCCGAATGCCAGCATGTCCGGGACGCGCCACTCGTCCGGGTAGCCACGTGCGCCTTGACTAAAGGCTACAGGGCAGTTTTCCAACGATTTCCAGCTGGAAATCATTGGAAAACGATATAAATTTCCGCTTTTCTTGACGACAGCACACCTGGTGCCATCATTTCACAGGATGATTGAGACTACTATTAACTTACAGTCTAGTAAGGTATTTCGTAATAATTCAGTAAAAAAAAAAGATTGGAGGATTACCGATCATTTTCAAACATAAAAAAACAACTACTGAATTATTACGAAATATCGTACTAGACTGTAAGTAAATAGCAGTCTCAAGCATCCTGTGAAATCATGGCACCTGGTGTACTGTCATTTTCAAGAAAAGTGGAAATTTATATCGTTTTCCAATAATTGTTGGCCAACAATCGTTGAAAATAGTCTAGTTCCCCGACCTGATAATTTCCTGAAACTATGAATTGTTCCGATTTGTCTAAAGTAGAGTCCAGGGGACCAGACTACTAGAACATAATTGTTTTTCTCTGTTTTCCCAGCATCTATGCACACAAAACTTGAAACAGGTCAGTGTTACAGTATTTGCTAGCATGCTACAAAATACTAACCCCCAAGTCCATTTATTTCTGAAAATTACAGCAAAAGCAAATGTCTACTACCTTTATGGCCAGTAGGCAGATCTGGTGGCACATGTGTGCGTGGCACTGCAACTTGTAGCTCAGTGTGTAATCTCTCTTCTTTTTTTTTAAATGCGAGATTTGGCCAGAGCAAAATAATTAATTTTGAAATCACCCAGCTGATTTATTTCCTCTTGATTGTAGAGACGAGTGAATCATGGATTCAGACTGTCGACATCAGCAGCTACTAAACATTTGTGGAAGAGTGCTCTCGATCACCAAGCCTTCTATAAGTAAGTTCTGGTTTTTCATTTTTGCCAGTTTCTGTCATATTGTAACTCAGTAGGTGTTTTTTTTCTTTGAAAATTCATTCAAAATTACCTTGTCAGTTTCTCTTGTGGCCGGTTTGATATTATAATTGTTATATTTATTTTAATTGATTTGTATGCAACTGTATTAAGTAAACAATTTGGCCACTGTACTTGTCAATGTACATGTATACATTTTGAAGATCTGATGTTTCAATCCAGCAGCATAATTTTTAAAATCTAATACGCCCTAAAAATATCACTTCATTTCAATATTCAGAATAGACCATATCCTGTTTTTTAAATCTCTTCCAGGTGGAAAACATTCAGTGAATTTAAAAGCCATTCTTAATTTTTTTTTACTGAACAGGAACTGCAGATGTTTTCAATGGGAAAGCTTCATTTTTGGGAAATTGAGGCTCTGTTTGAACATTCGGAATTCATTTGCTTAAATTCGTGAGCAATCCCGAGTTGAATATAACTCGAAAGGTCAATGTATCAGATGTCAATTTTCCCTGTGTGTGCCAATTGCTGCTTGGTTTATGCATTGACTGTGCCAGAAAATGAACGCCTGTAGACATGTACGTAAACCATTTTTATGTGGACATCCGCATAAAATTCACTCTTTGAATTTGCTATGAATAAGCCTTTCTGGTAGTGGTATTGAAACTGCATGTTGATAAAAAGAAATTCCCGACAGACCTTAGGACTTGACAGTGGGCAAGATACGGATCTGTGGTTACAATCTACATGTATAAAGTTTTACTGAATTCAAGTCGGAGGCTATTCGGGTCCAATCTATTCAGGTCCAATTTGAGGTACCAAAAATAGATTATTTGCGTCAGCTTCAATAACCAGTGTACATGTACATTGGTTATGGGGTAAGATTTCTCCGGATTTTTTCCGATTTTTAGGAAGATTTGTTTTGGTCCTGAAATTGTTTTTATTCATTCCAAAATGACCTCTGCAACCTTTTAATTCTGGTGACCCTATTTTTAGACTTTTAAACCATGTCTTTTGATAGAAAATGCAGTTGTGTTATGCAATTTTCAGCAACGCCATACAAATCAAAATGGCTCCGAATGTTTTAGTGGATTTTTCATTGTCCTAAAATCTCACCCCTGCTGGTTCCAATCCCGCCAGAGGCCAACATGTGGACTAGGTTTCGGTCACTACCTGATTCTGTGGGTTTTCTTGGGAATTGTTCTGTTTTTTTTCTCTTCAAAATCTACAACTGTAATTTCCTTCACCCCACTGGAAATATGTCGAAAGATTTTCATGGGCTATCCTGGCCGAATATCTGCATAGTTGTTTCTCACAGTTTGATAGAATGGTAATTTCTAAGAGTAGTTTGTACATGGGTCATTCCATCAGGTTGGGACACAGTGTGTGACATTTATCCATATCTTTAAAAGTACTGTTACATTTGATTGTTATTTCATGTAACATCAGTCTTTAGTGGGGGAAATATTTTAGAAAGTTTTAAATCATGTAAATTATATTTTACCAAAAATATGATTAAAAATATGTGGCCTGACGTTTCGAACTTAAGCAAGTTCTTTCTCAAAGGTGAAGAACTTGCTTAAGTTCGAAACGTCAGGCCAGCTAATTTTTTGATTTGTATATTTCAGGTCCATTCAGTCAGTCAGCAGTTTGCAGCAGTTTCATTCTTTTTCATAAAAATATGTGTCAGTTTGACGTAACAGGACACGTCCATATTTCCATTTTTGTGTTTTTTCAACACTTTAAATATAAATATGGGAAATTTACCATGTGTACTAATTAAAAGATATACTATGCAACACAAGAACACTTTCTTTATGGTAGTCAGTGTCCAAATATAGCAGAGACAGCAAAAACAGACGTGAGAGTGGACGTAACATGGACACTGTGTCCACTGTTACGTCCACACATGCATGTTTTTTTTGTTCTTGCTGTTTCTGAGCTATTTAGACACTGGCAACCATAACAAAAAGTGTTTTCTGGTAGCATTGAGTGTCTTTTAGTTAGTACATATAGTAAGTTGCATAATTATTTATATAATGACAAAAAATTAAGGCAGTCTGGACGTAACATTTAGTACTAACATGGTGTGACATGAAAATGCACATTTCCATTTTGTAACATTTTCAACATTTATATAAATAATTATGCAAACTCACTCTGTATACTAATTACAAAACACAAACTGCAACACAAAAAACATTTGTTATGATATTCAATATCCAAATGCAGCACAACAGCAGAAATATATGTATGGTCATGGTCTATCATGGTGTCCATGTTACGTCTGCACCGATTCTTCAAATTCTTGCTATTTCTGCTATGTTTGGACACTGACTGCCGTAAAAAGGTGTTTCATCGTTGCATAGTGTGTCTTTTAATTATTGTACGTAATAAATTTTCCATATTTATTTATTAAAGTGTTGAAAAACCACAAATTTAAATGTTGGACACGGTATCCATGTTACGTCTATTTTACATAAAAAAAATTTTCCATATTTATTTATTAAAGTGTTGAAAAACCACAAATTTAAATGTTGGACACGGTGTCCATGTTACGTCTATTTTACATAAAAAAAAACACACTTTTTATCATATTTTTGTTAAAATATAACTTACATGATTGAAACTTTCTCAAATAATCTCACACCCAAAGACGGATGTCACATGAAATAACTGAATTAAATGTAATGATGGTTTTAATGATATGGTCATACATTGTCATATACACACTGTGTCCCAACCTGGTGGAATGACCCCACATGTATAAGACTTGTAACGTGTACATGTACAATTGTACATGTACATGTACATGTATTTTGTACGTGTACATCTACTTGTACATCAGATCTTGTGTATTCTGACAGGATTTTAATGACATTCTTCTGAATTACAATTGCACGGTGAGTCTGTGTAAACAAACTGCATGCTTAAAATAGGTTTGGTTTGTGTAAGTCTCAAGCGGCAATTGAATCAAGAGTGTGTGCGGATGTTGTTATGCATTTATTGGATAGCGTTGACAAATTGAAAGAAATAATTAAGTTTCAGATGTAGTTTCACCTTCCTTACGGTATGAAAATTATATGTTTTTGTCAAATACATGTAAATGTACAGTCACCTATGTACACAGTGTTCTAGCAGACTAGCAAGGGTCAAATTAATGCGTAGGAGCATTTTGCTCAAGGATAGACAATGCGAGCGCAGAGTGCGAAGCCCTTACGGCGTGGGGTCCGGGGTCCGCTTAAGGGGGCCCGAAAATTTTTGGATTCTAGATGCTCTCCGGTGCAATCTGAGGCAATTCCTGGCCACTTAATTTCCTTGGACTGTTTTAAGGAAAAGTTTTTTAGGTTATATAGACAATATTTAGTTCATTTGAAATTGTTTAGAATATACTCTTGCTCTTAAATTTATAGTGTAGCGGTAGCGTAGGGGCAGGATTCAAGCGTAGTGTTAATTTCCGAAAGCGTAGTGTTAATTTCCGAAAGCTGTTAGTGGGTGCTTGCGCTATTTAATGCCTGGCTAGAACACTGCATATAAATGTACATGTATGTTTGCATGTATAATACATTTATTAGATTTAATACAAAAAGTAATTGTCTAAGTTGACAAAAGATTTTGGGTCGGCTGAGGTGTAGTGATGTTGTATGGCACAAGGTAATTAGGTGACCTATTGGTGTTGGCATATAAAAAGCTGACACACTCCACCCTCATGCCCTTTTTTACCTTACCCAATCTCATACCAAATATTTCCAATTAATTTTTTTGTTTTATACAACACCTAATTGAATCCCAGCCATCCGATTGGTGGATCGTCGATCACGTGCATTGAATTATTCGTCCCATCGCACGACAAAAAGTTCTATCACATGGTTCTATCAAACGGTAACGCGTTTGATAGAACTTCCCCGCCGCTACAACATGGCTGTCATTGGACTGGTTCCCGGTCCCTCCGTTGTCCTTCGGACTTCAAATGTATATTATATACAAATGTACGGGGACCGGGAGCCAGTCTAGGCTGTCATTCACACAAAATGGCGGAAGGTCCTTCCGAACCGCGTTTCGTTTTCCTAACGGACGACGAAATATTGGAACTCGTAGGCGATGCTGACGCTCCTAACACAAAGAGACAAATGAAATATGCAGTCAAACGATTAGAGGAATTTGCAAGACATGCAGGAACAACAATTAAAGCTTTAGGCCTAAGTGATTTGGAACTGGACCACTTTTTGTCGCGGTTTTATGCGGGACTGAGAAGGTAAATGGCACGTTGTACACAAAGAAATCCAATAATGCAATCTGTCAGATTTATTCAGGCGTTGTATAAAACAAATAATGAATGTTTCACATTTGTGCAATGGTAAGAATAATGTCCCATTAAACTCTGCTTCGCCTCATTGAATGGAACATTCAATCTGTCACCTCATGAAATTATTCTTACCATCGCACTTATATTATAAACATTCATTATTTGTGACCGGCTCTGCAAAAAGGGCTATTATGTCGCAAAATTTGAAAAATGAGTTATATACATAGTTGAACTTGTCACATCCTAAACTTTAATTTGGTGTAGGTTTGACCCGTGGCATTTTGTGTTCTCGAGATATCGTGACATTTGTATACTCATATTTTCCCAATTTAACGGAAGTGCATTTAGAGATAAAGGCCTTTAAACACAAAAAGTGCAAAAAAATAAGATAGAAATAATTTTTATCAAAATTAATTTTGTCATCTTTATTCATCAATATTAATGTTTCTGAAAATTTATTCTGAAAATATAGATATAACAGAAGCCAACAAACCCAAAAAAGAAAAATCACTTATATGAAGATTTTTTTCGCCCATTTCACAAAGAACTGCCCTGTGTGTGTTTTCACATATTGCGACATAATACCCCTTTTTGCAGAGCCGGTCACGTTTGTATAATATTAAAATGGATAGAATGAGATTCAGGTGGAGACGGGATTGGATTAATATTGGTTGTAGTGAGCAGGGCTGTAGTCGAGTCCATTGCAAGTCCCTACAAGTCCGTCACAAACCCTCCAGTGTCCTGATTCCAATATATTAAAATGAGCTTTCACAAAGGCATTCCTTTGTCATTGTTTATCCAGTTACTTGTGACTGGCTTTATGAAAGGACTTGTGAAAGGACTTGTGAAAGGACTGGTAGTGAGGTTGGAGGGGTGGTGTGGGGCCTCCCCTCCCGTCTTTAGCAGCGAGCCATGGCGGCTTTGCCGTTCTATTAATGTCTTAGAATGAAACTTATTGTAATTTTTTTTTTATTTCTGTTCCTTTTTGGGTTTGCTATGGTACTGTTCTTTTGGGGGTTGTTTTTTGCATTTTTTTTGGCTTTTCTTCTTTGGGGGAGGGGGCACATGTTGTACTGTTTGTCGTCGGCTGGCATTTCATTTAAATAACCCAATTGTTCTGTAAATGTACATCTGTAGTCTTTCTAGTTATTAAACCACTTCCGTTCCCATTTTTGTACCCCTAGCCCCGGCATTCAACGGCGTAGATCATCACTTTTAGGGTAAAAGCCAATGCATGCTTTGCACAAAGATTGCACCGCCTTAAGCTTGTTCATTCACCCACCCTCTGCATTTTATTCCAATTTTTCTTTTTTTTCTTCCTTTTTATGTGAACTGTACAAAAACACAAAACTCGGTGGTAATTAATTACATGTGGTCACTTATTGCACTTGTCCTCTGAAAGCCCCTGATCTTAAAAACAAATCTTGCA
Organism: Hippasteria phrygiana; assembly: GCA_037893225.1. Classification (NCBI taxonomy): domain Eukaryota; kingdom Metazoa; phylum Echinodermata; class Asteroidea; order Valvatida; family Goniasteridae; genus Hippasteria; species Hippasteria phrygiana. The sequence continues at coordinate 1,939,537 of JAZGUH010000375.1, forward strand.
AACATGGTTGCATGGGGCAGTATCATGATTTTTCAACCACATCACAAACAAAAGAGTTTCATCTTTTTACTGTCATTGACCATTCCTCGATTGACAATTAGATGGATTGGAAGCTATATTTCACGATTTAGTACATTTATCTAACGTTGGTCATGATTTTAATCTCTTGATTGCGGACGATGGCCATAGCCGTGGTTTGAAAAGACCACCGACCTGGCCGGTTGATGTCTATAAAGCACATTTCTGGGCTTACTAAAACCATTCATTTTAAACTATATTCTCGAATGAGGGTGTGATGAAAGATGGAGCTTTTTCAAACAAAGCTTTAATTCACACGAAAAGGGGGGCTCCAAGTGCGATGAATAGGACCAATACGCTTTTCTGCACAGCCCTGATCTTGGCATACCAGCACCCCATCAAGGGTCATGCTAATTAGCGTCAACAAGCGTCAACAACTTGTAAAAGCACTGTTAAGCTTAAACATGTTACATGTATTCACAATATTTAGTGGGCTCCTATGATTATTTAAAAGTATCTTAAAATGTGTGATTTTTAAGCGAAAAAGTACGACATCAACGGTACTTTTTCCCGGCAGCCATCTTGTTTTTCTGGGCCATGGTGCAATCGCGCATGCGCAAAAAAGAAAACAAAGATGGCGGCGCCCATTCATCGTAATTTTGTCGTCATAAAATTTCATTTTTATGTGGGATTGTGAACGAGAATTCGCCCAATTTCTTACATAATACGAGATGCGAGAGTTTGTTGAATATAAGTATAGCTTTTGTGAAGCTTAAATGTGCATTTTGAGCTTGTTGACGCTTTGTTGACGCTGATCGGGTTTGTTGGCGTTTGTTGACGCCAAATAGCATGACCGCCCCATCAATAACAGTGGGACGCATGGGGTTAATTAGGGTGTTTACAATGTGACACAACATGCTGAAAGTTCATGCCTTGTTCATCAGACTTGTTAAATTAAGTACCGAAGTGATGATGTCGATGCAATGTTTGGAACCAGAATACTTTTGTTATTTTGTGTCAATGTGTTTGCATGACTGGCTGTTAACAAAGAAACAGTCGAAATCTCCATTTGTTTGAAGCCAGTTGTCGTGCAAACTGATGTCAGACATCGGTATTCTATTACATTCGGTCATAGGACAATAGACCAGGGGACAATAGACCTTGTGCGTAGCAGCCATCTTTGAGGCTAATGTTTTTGTTACCCTTGCACATGCATACGTACACCTTTTGTGCTTACATTGTTATACAATTTAAATGACAAAAATATACCTTGAATTTGCTGCTATGCATAAATAAGGCAGTGATGTAAGACAGTGATGTACAATGTAGTTACCATGGTTGCTGACCCGAGTTTTGTGTTGTTGCTTGCCAAATGGCAAAAGGACTTTCCCTTTCCTTTTCTTCCTGTGACTTTTTGCTTGCAGTTTTTGTTTGAAGATATTAAGTAATCAAGTAAATTCAAAACGTACATTGATTGTTGCATGCTTGTTTATACACATGAAGCAGTTATTGACTGTCGGGCTGTGGGATGCGGAAATCTATTTACACCAAGGAGATGCATGCAAAACATTCTTGGGAGACTGAGGATGATCTCACATCTCAGTCCTTCATAGTGTAGAGCTGTTCATTTTCGAATAATTTAGTATTCGATTTGAAACAGGGTATGACTGAATATTTGAATAGTCGATACTGGCCGATCACACATCTGGTGCAACTGCATGCCGCGCCGCTAAAAAGTTTTACATGCGGCGATCGATTTAATGGACCGCCCGATCGTCATTTTTTGGCATGCGCCTGTTGTATCAAGATTATTTTACGTATAATGTTTTGATAACAAGAAACCAAACTCCAACCTGCATTTTTACAGTAATTTTTTGAGCGTCAAGGGTTTTACGGACGGGAACAATAAACCACCGTCCACAAAAAGTTTCTGACAAAAAAATAAGGCATTTGACACTGCTACAGAGTCGTATCTGATTTGGTTGACGATTGAATACTCGAATATTCGGTATATTTGGGAGAGGCCTACTTCATATGTGTTTTGCTATACGTGTGCCTTAAATACAATGTACATGTACGTCTAACTTCTGAGAAAGTCACAGTGAGAAAGTTTCTAACCCCTGGCAATTGGAGCTCAAGGACTGGGTCACAATTATGTATATTTATTTAAGTTTTAACCTACATGTACATTGTACATATAGGATAAATACATGCAAGATGCCCTATAAATATGAACAACCAATGGGTCTACAAGGAAATGATATCACGTTTGGGGACATGGAAAGATTACCACGTCATACTAGTTCATGTATATAGTTTCTCTGACAGTATGTTCTTTGTACATACATGTACTTACATGTACAAATGTACAGGTAGATTAGGGACATACATGTAAGGAAACCATATTCTTCACCTATGAGTTTGAAAAATGTGGTCTTGGTGTTTGTCGCAAAAACAGACAAAAATTGACATGATCCCAACTTGTATGTACTGAAATGCATGCCGTGCTACCATGGCATGCTGTTCCGTCCCCGCCTGGCTGCACGAATGCAACATGGTAAACACGGTGTAACGTCATTTCTTTGTAGGTCTATTGGTCAAAGAAAAATGATTTTTGATATTTGCCTTTATAACAAATTTGGAATTGTGCCTGCCCCCCCCCCCCCCCCCCCACTTGTACCTTTCCCAAGGATTGTTGGACAGGCATGAGGGAAAAGCAGAATTCAAATATTTGAAACTGCACTTGGCCGAATATTTGAAACTCACTGATCAGATTTTACATACGCTGGCCACGGCTGCCATCCTTGCTGGCCAAAAGTTGCATACAAAGTGCGCCGGTTAAAATTCGCATGCAGCGATGGATATTATGGGCCGCTGGAGTGTTTTGCAGAAAGTGCTGGATAACTGTCAAGGGGCTAAAAGACGGGGATCAATAACAGGCATGCAACTTGGAATTAACAAAAAACGAAAAAAATTCAATCTTTACAAGGCTTTGTACAGTGTTTTTCAATTTTCAATGGCATAAGTGTTAAGTGCAAAATTGAGGAAATCAGCTGATCCGAGGAAAAGTTGCACGCCATGCAATAAACAAGTAAAAAGTTACCGTGGTCAAAAAAGTGGCATCTGACAATAAAAAATAAATGCATCTTTACGAATAAAATAACAGTTGTGTGTGCAAGTGCATACGTGTATTTTTTTTCTCTCAAATATTCTGTTCAAAGCTGTTTGAATATTTGGTACTGCCCTAATGGTAGTCCTCGTTATTTTGGTCTCCCCAACTCCCCCGTTTGAGAAGAGATTACCAATGAATGAATCGCACCCAGACACCTTATTTCTCCAAACTTTTCATCTGTTGATGAAAGGAGTACTTCAGTTGTAAGGCAATCGGAATTTGAGTACTGGATCAGAGAATGCTCATTTCCCTTTTGTTTTGTTTTATCTCCAGTTTGAATTTTGTTTTGTTTCTGCATCATCACTTGACACCTTTAAAATATTCTTTCATTTTATGCATCTTGACAGTGACCTTTTTTTGTCACAAATAACATGTTGGGGTTTAAATAAACATAACATTTAAGTGTGGGATGAGTACAAGTTTCTTAATCAAGCACAAAATTGATGCTGCACAAGAGTTGTACTATTTTAAAGAAGATGTGCACCTTTTCTGTCATTGAGAGGATGTTATCACATTATGGTTCAATTTCATTGGTCCATTGGATTTCCTAATTGCTCATTGGTCAGTTTAATTCGCAGGTGTTTATTGGATCATTTCAAATTGGAATTTCATCACTGCCCACCACATAGCCACCACATAGGCAAACACTCTATGTACACGCATTTGGAAATTTTTGGATTTTGGCTTAGAAAATTGGCAACTTCAAAACTAACATTAACAACAAATCATGTTAAATCACAAAAATTGCAGCAGCCGATTTCACGAAACTGTGCGTAACTTACGCCATGGCGTAGGACTTGCGCTATAAAAATGTTGCGCAGCTGCGCTACATCCTTGCGATCCATTTCAAGAAACACTGCGTAGCTGCGCAGTATTTTATATATTTTATACATCGCGGACGAGGCTGAATGCAGCTATTACGACGACTGTTTGAGTACAACAATAAAAAATACATGGAACAGTCGTCAAATTGAACTGTGGGCGCCATTTTGAAACTTTTCATTTTTTTAACTTCGCTCCGAAAAAAATTGATGGCAACTTGGCGGAAATATCTCACAGGTAAACCTAGAGCGGATGATCATTTCATTACTCTCTGAAATAATCTAGTGAATTTAATAAATGATTTGAGCAACTAACGGCTCTACTATGCTCACCCTCCGCTAGCTAAGTCATCATTTCGGTGTTTGTGCGGAAACCTTAAGCCACCTCAAACGAGTGCGTAAGTTACGCCATAATTTGTGGCGCAAGTCAGCGACTTACGCACTGCGTAACTTTCGTGAAATCGATTTTAGAAATGTCACAGATGTTGCGCAACTTACGCAATAAATTGTAGCGTAAGTAGAGTTGCGCAATTGCGCAAGGTTTCGTGAAATCGGCTGCAGGTGATGGAACGTTTATTCATTTTTTTCTTCAAAATTATATTTTTTGTGCATTGCTTTACCATGCAAGGGTTGCATAATGTACAAACCACACTTTTGAAAAACAGTTTTAAAAGCTTTCTGGCATTCAATCTTTACCAATTTTTGAAAAGCATCCCCCCCTTCATTGAAACCCCAGCCCTGTATGGCATCTGCATTTCTCTCGATGGATAGCATCAATCAATAACAAAAACAGGTTGAAATTGAACAACCCTACCTTGGCCCTTAACCCCTTGAGTATACAGGAGGCGCTGGGGTGTCGCGCCGGCCTTTGCAGCCAAGCGAAACGGCCACAATGTGCTTGTGCAGTCAAGCGTAACATACACAATAATCCAACAATGGATTGAAACTGCACAAAGAGCAGCAAATGCCGTCATCCGGCCTGGTGGCAATTTTTTGTTTGCGCCATTTGGCGTCTTCCGTACACAAGGGGTTAAAGGTTGCATTGTGGCATTTGTTTGACCTCCCTGTTCCAAGCATATAAATGACGAGGTCGTCTGTTTTTTTCTCTAGATTTAGAAGGTCAAGTGACGTGACTACCCACAGCTCCGGTGGCTTCTTCAGAGGAAGTCGTTTCAGGTTCAGGTCAGAATTTGTAAAACCCTGGGGTTATTCATTATTAAAAACACTGATGCCTTTGTTGTAGGGGTGTGCATTTACAGGTAGTGCGGGAATCAGGTACCCAACTGAAAAAGAAACCTGGGTATCCGGGTACCCGTTCAAAAAAAGCCAGTCCCAAAAATGAAGTTTCGGAAATTGCTGTTTATATTTTTTTATAAAGGTCTGCATGTTAATACTACCACATCGGTGCATCAATGTAGCAAGATGCAAGTGTGTTCAATGAGCTCTATCGCTTTACGGTGTAAATTGCATTTTCGCAAGCGTCATAAACGTTAATCTGTTGGTTTTTCCATGTACCCTGGTTTTCTTTTTGAACATTTTCCACAAATGACATTCAGAAACTTTCATTTTCATTGTTTGAGAAATATGTTACACGTATTTCAGTTACGGGTAACCGGTTCCTGACATTAGCGGTCGGGTGGTCGGATACTCAGATTGCCGGTTAATGCACAGCCCTACTTAAAAAAAATAATGGGATAAAAGTGTAATGACCCCTCTCTTAACCATGTGAGTAATGGCTGAGGAGGGGCCTGGCTGAAGGCGAGGTCCATTATAGTTGCCCATGACACTCCAATTGGGCTATCACATTGTTATTGCCATTCTAAATGCCTTCCCATTAAAAAAAAAAATCAAAATCCATACCCCTGTTTTGGAGGATATCGGCGGATTCAGGATACCTCCATATTGAAAACTGGGGGATTTTGATGGATTGAGGATTGTAAGCCTAGCGGTACTGCAGGATTTTGATGGATATTGAGTAGTCGCCAAAACCAACTTTTTGTGCATGACAAAATTGGTGGATTTTGGCAGATTCAGGATACTTTCTAGTAAAGTTACCCAAGGGGTTAGGGTTAACTGAGATAACAAAAAGATGACTTTGCCTCCTCACTTTTTCAAAAGTTCTTTTTCATGCATGTGTAATCTTTTGGATTTGGCTGATAGTTGGATAGATTGGTGTTTTTTTTATCAGTACTGCAGTGTACGTAAGCTTTCTTAAACTTGGATGTTTTGATACCACAACTTTTATTTTCTTGTTTGTACATTCCAGTGGTCGCACACAGCGGGAAGTTCTTGAGAAGAGTGCCAGTCTGAGCAGAGAGGAGCCAACATTTACCAGGTAAGATCAGCTCTGTGCAGAAGTGTATCAACGTACATGTACCATAATCTAAAGAGAATTCTGTTTTCCTTTTACATGAAGTTCCTTTTTATTTTTTTTTCAAAATCACACCATTTCAGACTGATAGCAAGGTCAAAGCTAGTAGTAGTACTAATTTTGTAGCTTTTCTCAATGCATTTATTCACATAATTTTTTTATATTTTTATATACTCCTCAGATGTAAAAAATCTGTAAGAATCAGTCATGGAAAACCCTAATTTTGTCCTGGAAAGTCATGGAATTTCATTTCACGATTTCTGTGGGAACCCTGCACATGGAAGCCAAAAGTATCTTTTGATTGGATGGAATTTGATTGTTTCCCCAAGGAATATATGGAGATGTATTGAATATTCATAAATTGTTTATGCAAGGCATGCAAAGCAGCATGCTAATATAAGCAAGTGAGAGAGACTCAAGTACAAATAATACAAGTAAAACTCTGCCCAGCAGTACATACATGTATAGGGTATATTCAGATGGAGGGCAGCTTTTGAGGTAGCTCTATTCCAATTAATGAAACCAACTGGGGTTCTGTAGAGCTGGTGATGAAATCTAAAATGTGCTCATTGGTGGATCTTAAGAGATAGCCCTCCGTCTGAACGACATAATATACCCTCACCAAGTGTTTCAAGGTCCGTTTTGGATAATAGCTGTCATCTAAACTACATTTATCTGATTTGCAGGAGCCCACCTCTGATCAGACCACGGAGAGCGCAATCCTTCAAGGACACTGCACTTCATCCGCCAAGCGACATCACGTTTGATGGTCAGTCTTACGTTTTGTTTATTTCAGACTGAAAATTAGTGGCAGATTCATTCAACCTCTTCAATACCAGGGCTGTAGTCGAGTCCATCACAAGTCCAGGGTTTCCCCTTAACTTGTTTTTTTCACTAGCCCGCCAGCATTTTCACTGGTCCGCATGTTTTTTTTCACCTTTTACGTCAATTACAATGTAAATAACGTATACACCGCGTCGTGATAATGGTAAATTGAACAGTGATGTTCCAGAATATTATTACATATTATTATTAATAACAGGGACAAAGAATGGGCCTTGGGTTATAATTTGTATTTCCAATCCAAGAGAAAGAAAAGGCTCCAGGTAAACAGTTTTCGCAATACTGTACTGTAGGCTGAGAGTAAGCCTGTTCGATATGACGATATTTCCCGATATTTCGATATTTTTGTCTTCACAAAATATACGACACAATCGTTTGTTGACAGCTCGCATGTGATCGTCCATGGTATTATCATCTGTGTTACTAATCAACAATGCTGAAATAGAAACAAACGCTAGTCTTTCTGGAGTGCCATAAAGTAGCCAACTGAAGGTAAATGTCGTAAAACTCCAAATACTCAACGAGCGAAGGGAAGCTTTGTCAAACCGGCCCCCCGTTCTTGCCGCTCAATCCCGGCGGGCCCGATCTCATGATGCCGTGGTGACTTCCGTCATGTATTTTTTGTATTCCTCCGTTCTTCCGGTAATGAAAAAGTGACATCATCACGATAATATCGAATATCGCGATATTTTTCTGCCGATATTTCGGTATCAAAATAAATGGATATCGAACAGCCTTAGCCGAGAGTAAACTCCACGCAATCAGGGATCGCTGTTGACAATCTGGCTCTGAAGACGCGCGCGCTTAGCTTGGCATTTTTTTTCACCTGACCGCCGGACTACTTAGAAAAGGGTTTTGACTAGACCGCCGCTGTTTTGACTAGAATTAATCTAGCGGACCAGCGTTAAGGTCGAACCCTGAAGTCCATCCAGTCCTAATTCCAATCACAAGCTATTCAAATGAGCTTTGACAAAGGCATTCCTTTGTCATTGTTCATCCAGTTACTTGTGACCGGCTTTATGAAAGGACTTCTGACTGGACTTGCGAAAGGACTTGTGAAAGGTTTTGCAGGGACTCGACGACAGCCCTGTTGAATACGTACAAAGACCACCTGACCAATTATCGTCTATACATGCATTCACGTGCATACTCAATCCATTGTTTGCCTATTGTTTGCTGGGCTCCACAAGCCCATATTGGCATACCAGCACCCTATTAATAACAACAGCCCGACAGAAGGGATTATTAACCTTACATTTTTTCTTAATGAAGTGGCCTCATCATAGGCATTCTTGCTGCGAACCTTTCTGAATCCTCACAAATAAACCACTGTGCAAAGAGCGTCTCAAGTGAAGAAACATTTAGAACTTTCCAATGAAAACATACATGTACCTTTTCCAATTGGAAACAATTAGAACAGCCTTGGAACAGTGACCTGGATAAGGCCTATGTAATTGGGTCTGTCCACACTAAAGGGACCATTTAGCATCAAAAGATAGCAATGGGAGTAAGACATGGAAGGACATCAAATCAAGTATTTTGCCCAAATGTTTTTCTGATGCTTTCCAGAGCTGTTAGTGATCACACTGATATAAAAAATAGGATAACACTCTGGATATATAAGAAATTAAAGGGTCATCTTCAAGACATTATGTTTGTAACATCATGGGCGGACATTTTTTTATTATTGACTGGAAAAAGAAAAGAGGAATTTAGTAACATTCCAAAATGTTGGTCAGTTTACCTCTCTAACAATGTCAGGATTGTTATCAGTGGGAATTATGACAAATTTTGAGGTATTTTAACAAATTAAGATGTGATATACTAGATTATGTTCAAACATGGACGGACATTTTGTGACAAATGTCCGTCCAGAAATTGTACACGTTTGATATGTTACAAACATAATATCTTAAAGATGATTCCAGGTCTAACTTCTTAAATACTCTGTTAGATGTTGATAATTTTGCTAAAACAAACTTGTTGATGGGTACTGAATGTATTGTGACAAAAATCAATGGAAAATTATTGTATATAACTACAATCAGAAATTCTCCTCCCATGTCACACCAAATGGGGTCATTAGTATGGATAGACCCAATTGCATTTTTTTCCTACATCTTTTTTCCCATTCCTTAATTACGTACCTGTATACATGTAACTTACTTTCCAGCATTAGATTCCGTACAAGCTTCAGTTATTTTCCATGAGGTTCCTTCAGAACATTTTGTATTGCATGTTTACATTATATGAATGAATCAACCATTCCTTTCTTTGCCATGTCTTGTCTTGTAGCATTCTCCCAGCTGTCGAGTTCAGACCACTCTACCCCCATCAAGATCATGGACCCCTTCATGATCTACGCCCCTGCCCCGCCCGAAAGCACCGATGACTCCGACATCCATGCAGACAGCGAGGACATCGTGGATGCGGCCACGCCCATCATCGAGGAAGAGCCCATCGATGAGCTGGTAGAGGAAACGCAGGAGGCGGTGACTAGCATGCAGACGTGGGCTGAACAGGACCTGCCGAGCAACCACATCGAGGAGACACCAGCAGTTGTGAAGCAGGAACCGGGAAGGCCGCAGAGCTCTAAGTCTAAGGCACGGACACTCCTCAAGCTGACTATCTGGAGTGCAGCACTCGCGCTGATCCTCGCTGCGGTTGCACTGGTCGTCTTGTATGAAACCGATCACATCCCTACCCTAGATCCCCTCCGACACAATCAGTCCATCAGAGCCTTCCGAGAGGCCTACTATGTCCCCGTGCGTGCCTGGATTGAAGGGGGGCTGGAACAGATAGGGTTGGCCTACCAGCAGCTGCCATCGATTGAGGAGTTGAAGGATCGGGTCGGGATCACTGCCGATACGATGGGAGCCAGGGATGGTCAGTGACCTACATGTAGACATCAGGGCAGGCTGGGGATAAACAAACAGCAAGCGATGGATGTGTTCACTTTTCATCAGTGAACCTCCGTAGAGATCCGAATATGCAGGACAGAGCAAAAGGTGTTTAATAGCGAGTCCTCATCAGGTAATGTCCATAATCGGGTAATGTTGAAGCCTTCAAAGATGTCGGAATCTGATGGGTATTTTCATTAGGCCATAAGCGATTGAGTGTTTCTACATTAGAACACTCATTCAGAATGGTGTTTAAATCAGTGAGAAAATTTTCAAATGACAATGTATATATTCTGTATAGAGTATTTATGATAATAGCGATAATTATGAAATAATCTGTCTTGATTCAGCGTGTTCATATTCAGCCACAAGCCACATTTCTTTTTTAGAATACCTGATGTAAAAGAAACAAAAACGAATAATTCAGACGACTTAAACGGATTTGCTCATGGGTACTCGTTGATTAGATACATGTTATTTGTCGTCTTTTGTGTGCTTTGTCTAATGGTCTTTGAGAATAAGCCAGTTCGGTATCACAAAGGTCAAAGGTTTTTCGGGATAAAATTGCTGACATAATGTCGCGCCATGTTACGCGAACACCCATTCTGATTGAAGTTATAAACATGTGCGCGTTGTGCGACCACCTTTTGCGTTCACGTGCGTTAGGTCATGCAGGATAAAATGTCATTGTGTACATGCGCAGTTGAAATACCAAACTGGCTTATTGAGAAGACGAGTCTGCTTAATTTTTATCGTAAATGGGTTGTATTGATTAAAGGTAGTATACAACATTCGCTAACATTTATAAATAAAAAAAAAACTACTGAATTATTACGAAATAAAGTAAATAGCAGTCTCAAGCATCCTGTGAAATCATGGCACCTGGTGTGCTGTCATTTTCAAGAAAAGTGGAAAAAGTCTAGTTCCCCGATCTGATTATTTCCCCGACTCTACAAATTGCTCCTATTCGTCTAAAGTAGGGTCAGGGAACCAGACTACCTAGAACAGAATGTTTTGCCAGCATCTATGCACAGGTCAGTGTTACAGTATTTGATAGCATGCTATAAAATACTAACCCCCAAATCTATTTATTTCAGAAAATGTAGTATACTACCTGAATTCAGCCTCTGTTCTGCAAACCTAGGGCCTGGACTTCCATTTTCAAACTACCAACAAGGCAACAACGGTGGGTTCATTTAGTATAAACTAGTCCGATAAATCCTCAGAACAGATATTGTTAATGGTTCCCACAATGCATCTTGGTGATATTGGCTGTTATTGATGGGCTGCTGGTATGCCAAGATCGGGCTGTACAGTCAAGTGTAAGTGTAAATTCTGAATAAAGTGGTCCTATTCATCGCACTTTAAGCCCCCTTTCGTGTGAATGAAAGCTTTGTTTGAAAAAGCTCCATCTATTCATTACACTCCCATTCAAGAACAAGGTTTTAATACATGTACAATGTACGCTTCCTATGAAGTTGGTGGTTTCTGAAATTCTTGCGTGGTTACTTGGGTAACGGTAAACAGTAAAGCACTTTAAATGGCACTCTCCTAAATGTTTGATAAAAAATATATCATTATTGCATTATAAATTCTGTTTTGAACTTGTGGCTTTGCAGTCTAATTGCAGTGGATTAAAAAAATACATGGGATCCGTAACTGATTTCGCAAAAAAATACATTTTTATACAATTTCCAATACAGATTGTGTAATATCTAATTTGTAACTGTGGAACAGTAATTTTTAACATTTTAGTATAGATATTGAGAAATCTAAGAAAACAAAGAGTTTGGAAATCTCATTTTTAAAACCACTCCTAGTCACTGTGATCATTGGTAAATTAAGAATGAATGTAATTCTAGTTTTATAAGGGCTAGTTGCAGTGTTAGTGAACATGGTTCAAGATTTTAAGAATATTTATTCCCAAGTATTAAGCAAACTAAATAATGGTAAAATGTAGGAGGCATCAATAATCAGAAAAAGCTGAAAATGCTTTTAATAAGGAAACAAAATAAGTGCAAATTTGACATGTACTTGCAACATCTTGAGAAAACGGGCCGAGACGACAAGTCAGTGAACAAAAAGTAATAAAAAGTTAGTGGTTATTGTGGAGAAGATTGTAAAGTAGATTTCCCCCCAAAAAATTGGTATCGGAAGAGGGAACATGCTTCTAAAACGAAGGCTGCTGTCACCCCGAGTGGTTTCTCCATAGTAGTGTGTACAAAACAAATCACTTGCTTTTTTACATGGAGAACGTTCATGTTGACTTTCATATTAAATAGTTCGTTTTAGATCCATTTCCCAAAGAATGTTTCTTCAAACCATTTTCGACGGCCTACTTTGATGATTTTTTGTACTGTTCCTTAAATTTCCAAACAAAATGGCACCCTTTTGCATGTCAAACTTTCTTTTTGTACTTCAAATGAAAATGAGCTAGAGTTGGGGGGACGTGCAGTCGTGCACTTTTCTGGACTCGAATAGTCAGCAGGTTAAATAAAAGTCGCGACTGAGACCAAGTCACTGACTTTTGGCAAATTAATTTTGAAAATTGGTTTGACAATGCATAATAATGAACAAGCATATGATATTGTGAGTGAACAACTTTAATCTGTCCAATGTCACTTTTGATACTCGCATATTTAGCAATTCTGGATGCTTTACTCTAATATTTTTGAAAGGTATTGGACAAATGTACGTTATAATATAGGCATTTTGAAACCTGGGAAAAAAGTTGACCGTCAACATGGTCAATAGCGGGAGTCGGAGTCGCAACTAGCGTTATAGTAGTTGCGACTCCGACTTATGTCGACTGAGTCACCATATGCTAAAATGAGCAGCATGTTTATCTTGTGTAAAGAATGGTTACATGTATAATATGAGAGAACAAATTGAAATGGGCCTAAATGTATATCTCATGGTTCCAGAAGATAACTAGCAGTGCCGTCTCTCTTGCCTGTAACCCGTTTCCCTTCCACCTATCATTTTTTCACAATTCAAACGAAATGTGAATGGATACATTTGCACCTTCTATCCCTGTGATTTCTGTCTTTTCCGGTCTTTTGTAGCCCACACCTTGATTTACCTTTTGACCTTGTGCTGGGTTATACCCATAAAAAAAAGAGGGGGTGGGGGGGGGGGTGGGGGTGTTAAGGAATAGGGAATGCAATATTTGCATAACCAGGGCAGGACTTTGTCAGCTTCCTTGGTTGTCATTTTGTGTTCCATTTCAATAGACTTGCTGCACAGTGTATTTTCTGTGAAGCACACGGTAGATTTTGATTCTGGTTTTCAGATTTCAGCCAATTATTCAATTTGGACATGATTACATGTACATATCTACCAAGTTGAAGTCCCTGGAATAGATCAATAAATTCCGTGAAATACAATAAAGAAAAATTTAATTTAATTTAATTAAATACAAATTTAATTCAGTTGTCGAGTAATATGAGTAAAACTAAATAACTGAAATAAGGTATAATATAAAAAACCGAATAAAAATGTATAAAAATTTACCCCAAATGTTAAAACATAGGAAAGTAAAACAACAATAAGGTCTCGTATTGGTATGTTGCCAGATGTATCACATTGAAAGTTAAAACATTATGCATACCCTGGCTTTAATAGAGAAACAAAAATATTGTCATTGCTTAACCCCTTGCGTACGGATGACGCCATAGGGCGCAAAAAAACAGTGTCACCAGGCCGGATGACGCCACTGATTGCTGTTTGTGCAGTGTCAATCCATTTTTGGGTTATTGTTCGTCATGCTTGACTGCACAAACACATTGTAGCGGTTCGATTTGGCTGCCAGAACCGCTGTATCACCCCGACGTCTCCCGTAAAATACCGTGCCCAGGCCGTTTCTAAAAGTGGCTAACACATGTACATGTATGTGTTTCAAATTAAATCTGTGATTTTGGACACGTTGGGAAAAAGTTTAATTCCCACTACCACAGGGAAAATGAAATAAGGCTGACCATCCATCATCAGCCTTTCCATAGAGGAACTGGCATGTTAATTTGCACACTAAAAACTCTTTATATATTTGATATGGCCTTCCCTTCATAAAAAAGTGACACATGAATGCACTATCAGTTTAAGATACAAAACAGAAGTCCAGAAAACCGTTGCATTGGTCTTTACATACAATGTTATTTGGCTTGCTTACACATATACAATGTACCTGTATGTTTTGTATAAATGTGTACTGTTTAGAGTTCATTTTGAATATGTTGGTCTTGATACTGTAAGACTGAAATGTTTCTAATACACATATGTAAGCTTATTTTGAGACAAAGTACGAAAGCTTCTTTTTGCTTGCTACAAGTACAAGTAACTCAGCCCGTCGGACTTGGATGTTTTTCACGTGAAGCACTAGTCGCACATTTTGTTGTATAGACACCTCATGTGCAGTAATCTGTGAACCTAATCAGCACGAATGACCTGTCATTTCAAAAGAAAAGATTCTGGGCTAATGATACTAATTTGGTGAAGTCAGCTTGATGAACATGTGATGATATACATGTATTTGGGGTTCAATTTAAGCCCGGTTCATATATACTTCATGCGAATGCGTGTGCGAAGCAAATGCGTTAAGGTAACAGAGAACGTCACAATGAAACTTCAATTGTTGACGTCATGAAATTCCATTCGAATGAAGTATGAACCGGGCTTAACTTGTCCTGAAACTTAGAAATTACCAAATGTTATGATTGGCTTTTAAAGGTATGATATAACTTTGGTTATCATCAAAAACAAACTTAACCCCTTGCGTACGGATGACGCCATATGGCATCAAAAAAAGTGCCACCAGGTCGGATGATGCCATTGGCCGCCGTTTGTGCAGTTTCAATCCATTGTTGGATTATTGTTTGTCATGCTTAACTGCACACACATTGTAGCGGTTCGCTTGGCTGCCAGAACCACCGCGACACCTCCCGTAAAATACCGTGCCCAAGGGGTTAATCAGTTTCAATCTGAACGCTTACTGTTCATAAAGTATTCCATTTTAAATTGTACATGTATGTCATCAAAAATTGTATTTGAAGACCTCGAAAAAACCCAAAAACAATTCAACAAGCACATCACTGTTAGACCAGAATGATTTTTCACAATTTTCCTGTGATTCGGTTGACGGAGTGAGTTCATCAGACCTTTCACAACTACATTGTATATTGTCAGCTTTGCCACTGCTACTACACCTTTAACCCCTTGCGTATGGTTGACAATTTCTGCATTTTCAATCCATTATTGGGGTATTATGTACGTTATGCTTGGCTGCACAACCTAGCCTGGCGCCCTGGCAAGTGCATTGTACATGTATACATGTTACTCCAATCTTTCTCAGTGATGTAAATAATAATAGTCAAGTTGGATTTTATGAATTTGTACAGTTTGGTGTTTATGGTATGTGCAATGTTCAAATGTAGTCATGGTAGTTGGTGTAATAAATTCATTGTTTTAAACTCTAGAGTAGCTCGAGTAAAGCCGAGGACTGTGTTCTGACATGTAATCTTACTTTTTAAACTTGCTTAAAGCTGTTACATGTATGTCCGTACTGAAACATCAATTTAATAGATTTCCCCCTAACAAATTATGGAAGGAAAACACTTATACTAGTGTATTTGGTTTTCATATTTCACAAATTTTATTGAAATTGGAGGAATCAGGACAGTTAGGGTTAGTAAACATAAATACCATCAGAATTACATGTACATGTAGGAGTGTTTATCTTTTAACAAACGAGCTCATTAAACAAATGTGCAATTCAATTTGAAAATGTATCTTTCCCAATTACACAGACACACTCAGCTTTAAGAAAGCTTATCAGAGTGTGTAGTGGCTGGGAAGCACATTGTATTTATCCATCAATCTCTGAATTGTGAAAGTCGGGGGATATCAGAGATCCACTAACTTGTACCGTCTTTATGTAAAAAAAAAATGGGCAAATGGTTTTTCTTTGTAACCAACTGATGTTTTATTTCTGGTTCACAATGCGATCAAACTTTGGTGACATTTTCAAAAAGTTAGTCCGATTCTTTAGGTGGAAACAAACCGGCGTGAGATGAGGTTTTCTTTCAGGAGAGTATCAGGTGATTTCTGTACTTGCAGAAAATCAGGCCACATGTAACCCCAAAGTTTCCCAATTTTTATTTAAACGTATAGACAGTACAGGTGTATTATCCTGTCGTCTCCTGAAAGCTAAACACCTCAACAAAAGTAAGTTCCCGCCCAAATGTACACAGGGTTTTTATTAACCTTGGTGGATTTCATCAGTGGGACCCATGGAACAAATACTGAAACTGACTAGCCCATGCCTACTGTTATGCATGAATGAGCAGAGTGTAAAGGAGATATTGACACTTCAAAAATTGCCAAAAAAATTCAGCAGTACAAATTTTATTCAGGACGCAAACTCGACAAATTGGTATAATCTGATCCATTTCTCCTTTACACTCTGCTCACTCCTGCATAACAGTAGGTATGGGCTAGTCAGTTTCAGCATTTGTTTCATAGGTCCCACCGTTGATCTCCATCAAGGGTAATAAGAATCCTATGTACATCTTGGGAAATATAAAGATTCATTTAGGGGAGAACTTACTTTTGTTGATGTTTTTGTTGTTGTACACTTCAAGGACCGTCTAAGACTTTGAATCAGATCAGTTGAGTGTGAGAAATGAAAATTCACAAAAAATTAGTAATACAACATAGGCCGTGCCCGAATCAGGTATTTAACGGCTAAAGCTGTGGTTTTTACCATTGGTGTGCCATGGTGACTAGCCCCAGCCGTGGGCTCAAAGCCCGTTTCGGACACGGCCTTAGATTTGCGTTTTGGCATTTATAAAGAAAGAGCACACTTAGTCTTTCTTCCATGTACATGTACATATCCAAATGTTGTGTTACCATACAAAAGTGCCAGTGGAATATTATAGGAAGCAAGATGAGGTGTCACAAAAAGGACATGTACTGATCAGGGGATAAAACCTAAAATGCGGACAACTCTATAATTCAGGGAGCCTCCTACATATTTGCTCCTGTGCTTGCTAGGTTTATGATTTTAAAATGTTATTCAGTGTTTTTGCACATAATAGACTTTTATGTGTAGCGGCCATCTTTGAGGTATATTTGTGTTATTCAAATTCTGTAATAATGTAAACACAAAGGGTTGACCATGCTTGTCCAATGGTAACAAAGACACTAGCCTCCAAGATGGCCGATATGCATAAAGTCTATATTGCCAATTTTTATTCTATTCTCTTGTTAACTTGGCTCGCCAAGGCCCAATTTCATGGAATCTGTACTGCCAACTTCTGTGCTAACGGCCCGCAATTATTGGTAGGCATCGACCGTACAATGGGGGAATTTTTATTTGTTTAGGCAAATTAGGATCAAGTTATCCCCCCAACGTCTATCGCACTACCAGTGGAAGTCCCCACAATTATGGTGCTAGACTGCGTGAGCACAGATTCCTTAGTTACAGGATGTGGACATGCTCAAGAGCCAAAATTCTGTTACGGTTTGCATGAAATTGGGCCCGACTTTGAGACAAAATTGTGTCAAAGGTGCATTTGGTGACATCAGTTTTGAGCAGGGCACTCACTGTGGACTACACTAATAATGGTTTGACAAAAGTGATAAAATGGTGGTTGGAAAATGGGGGCGTGCATAACAGTATCAGTGATGCCATGCTTTTTAAATGATGATCATGCCAGTACAGGGCTTTATTGCAGTGGAGGCCACCCATGTTTATATCAGGGCTGTGTTTTGGAGGTCATAAACGGCCATAACCAAGAATTAGTTCGATTGTTTCTTGTCGGTGAATTTCTTTGGGAATTTTACATTTAAGTGAGAATTACCCACCATAATGAAATACAGAAAATGATTAACCAAATAGAAAACAACAGAACCAGTTTTCGGTTGCGACCGCTAAAACCCAACCAAGGTTTGTTGAAATTTGTGTGGCGTTTCGTCAACTACTTGACGAAAAGCATAAGAATATTTGCCCCCAATCTCTCATCAAAGTTTTATCCTGCTGACAACATGAAAAAGGAAAGTTTACATCATTGGAGTAGTTAATGCCAGGTCCAAAATGGCTGTTTTTGGCTGTGGCTGTGGCTATTCACTGTAGCAAACAAATGCAGTTTGTCAATAACACAATACAGTTAAAAGAAGAAAAAAAAGACTGCAGGTCTGAGAAGTTAGTCTGAATTAAATAACATTTGTACACTAACAGGAGTGTAATGTAATGCAGAGATTTGGAAATAAAGATCTGAGGTCGGTGAGTTTACAATGATATTTGTCAACTGTGGTGTTTTTTTTTTTCGTGACTCGGTTAATCAGGAACTTGATTTTTGCTTTTTAGTTTTTCATTGACTATTTCTGCATACCGTCTGAATTGTGAACTATTTACATACAGACGTCATCCGACTTCAAAGAGTTAATATACATCTTAGTGTTCGCAAAGACATTGAAGAGAATCCAGGACCAGTGAAGGACCCATGTGGTGACTGCAGTCGATGAGTAAAATGCAATCAAAGGTTTGTTCTTTGCGAAATTTGCAACTGCCATCAAAAGTGTATACCCGGTATGACAATCAATCGGTTATACAAAGTTATACAACCCTCATATCAACTACCACCAACTAGTTCTGTCCAAAACTGTTCAATATGCACACTGGAACTGCTGTCTTTCTCATCCTGCAGTAAAAATTCATTCCAGGACATTTTCAGGGACGATACCATAGAGTATGAGCAAGTGAATGTGCAAGTGGACCCTACGTCAAGAATATTCCTACCTCAAGGATATCATGGAATCCTGCTTGCTCCCCACTGCATGTTCCATCATTAAACTTCCATGGATCTATTTTTAGCAGCTCATTTGTGGATTGATATATCAACTTAGAAAACGCCTTCGGAACTACTCGTTTGTACATAGTTAAACAGATTTCTCACAATTTACAATAACTGTCAACACTGCTTGACCAATGAAACATAGAACAGACAAAAATACTTTACTCAGTGAGCTACTTCCAAGTGTCCATCTCCTTGGCGTATTTCTTCAACTTACGCCCCAGCAGACCTGGATATCTCAGATGAACATTATACTTGTATTGCTCGAATCCTGCGTGCTGTCGGCCCGGCATGTAGTCAAACAACCCGTCCTTCCGGTACTCGGCCAAGAAATCCAGAATATACTTCTTAAACATATTATTTGATCTGGACTTGGGCTGCATGTAGTTCCCCAGACCGCCGTCATCGACTAGACGGGCAATTTCTCTACTAAATGCTCCAGTCATCTTTGCCGCTCGCTCTACGTGTTGCTGTTCCGTGTACCTGCCTCTTGACTTCAGTACCATCTCTGACAGAAAATCAGACAAAGAATGCAAGGAACATTACAATTCTTACTTCAACGACAATCCATTAAGCTCTTCCCTAGGGCTGTGTACCCGATCGCTAAAGTCAGGAACCGGTTCCAGATTATGGAATCGAGTATCCGTAAATGAATTAACATTATTTAGTAATTTCTCAAACAATAAAAAAGAAAGTTTCTGAACGTCATTTGTGGGGAATTTTCACAATGAAAGCCAGTACATGGAAAAAACCAACATATTAGCATCTATGACGCTTGCAAAAATGCAACTTACACTGTAAAGCTACAGAGCTCACTGTACACACTTGCATCTTGCTGCATTGATGCACCGATGTGGTAGTATTAACGTGCGGACCTTTACGAACATTAATTTTTGGATTGGCTTTCTTTAATGGGTACCCGTGCTTGTTTCCAATCGGTTAACCGATTCCCATACCACCTGTAAATGCACAGCCTTAAGGACCGGTCACACTGGCCACGATAACGATAACGAAAACGATGTGAATAAACGCTCTCTATTGGTGGATGGAACGCGCGGTAATACGCGCGCGTTCCACCCACCAATAGAGAGCGTTTATTCACATCGTTTTAGTTATCGTGGCCAGTGTGACCCCTTAACTCCTCTCCCCTGGCCAATCTCAGCTGAGACTATGCATTAAAATGTCTGGCAAACGTCTGACAGGTACACGTTTATGCTGTACACCGAGTACAGGGAAATAAAGAAATAAAGAGGGAAAAAAGGTCCTCGATTGGAAAGCTGTTCTCGATAGAACAGCGTACATGTATTGTATTACTACTATGAGGACACAAGAATAAAGAAACAACAATGAAACCATTATTGTCCTCTGAGGGAGGTCTTTTGTTAAAAATAGTCCCCGCAATTACTTGAAACACCACAAGCGAGTTATTCCCAAATTTGGTCCCCTTTGCAAGTGGCTGAAATGATTCACAGGATTTACCTTTGAATTCCTCATGGAGGAACTGATTGACGAAATCCAGACCAACATTTCCCCCCTCTGTACCACTTAGGTTAGCCACTCTGTTCCAGATGATGTCTTCAGCCAAACGCTTGGGGTAAAAGCCACTAGCCCCTGAAGTACAGTAACAGACATGTAATAATAATGAATAGATATTAAGGTACTTTCCTACAATAGACCGTGTAAGTCTCGCGCATAATGGTCACAATTGAATTTCCGGGCACCTCCGAGCCGCCGGCTATAGGACTTTTACATGTGGTTGATTTTGTTTTCTATAATACTTTGTTTCCACAAAAAATGCGACATTTGACACTGCTGAGTGCAGTAACTTTCTATTAAAATAGCATCATAGTCGTATCTGTATGTGCATATATATTTTTTTTCGAATATTCCAACCGGCAAAAAACTATTCGGTTGATGATCGAAAATTCGAATGTTCACTATATTCGGGACAGCCCTACTACATGTATGAAATCTGGTTCATTTTATTGGTTGAACACTCGTGCGACCAGTCACGTGAGCAATACTACCGTTGCGTCCGTATTTAGAGTCCATAACTTCACACTACACTGGCACTGCTGCGTTCTGGGCCACATCACGCCACACATCATACTTGCGTCAATTTCCATATAAGGACATTTTTAGCACTACTCGCGTGAGGCACGATCCATTAAAAAGCTAAAGGGGTGTTTTACAAACCAAGGTAAAACAAATTGAACAAAATCATTGGAAATGTATAATTTTCTGAGGTTTTAGCTGAATTATACAAAAAGGTATTTTATGAATGGGAATAAATATGTGCTGGGCCGGTTTTAAATGTTTTTAAACGAACGTTTAAACCGACCCAGCACATATTTATTCCCCTATTAAGGGGAATACATTTTCTGAGGTTTTTGCTTCTAAAAATTACATTTTTCTGGGAATTTCATTGTTTCTGTCAATGTTTCTGCAATACATAACACACAAATTATAAAGAAAATCCATTGAAAAATATTGAAAATATATCTTTTCTAAAATGCCATGTTTATTCAAAATTACAATTTTTCACACCTTTTTGGGAACAAATTTTCACACCTCTACTCAAAACTGGGAAAATAATTTCCCACTTAAATTCACAGGGGGAAAATTGTGTGGGAAATGTGAAAGGGAATGGTAATTCCTTGCACAAAATTTCCCATTCAGTGATAATTTTCAATTCCAATGTACATGTACTACAGGTGGAGAATGGCATATGACGGAAGGTACCGTTGTGCTTGATACAAGTAGTCAAGGCGCTGGGAGGCTCTTGTGGAATTCCTGCTGTATGGGTACAACTCGTCAATATTTGGTGGGCTGCAGTACTAGCAGTGTTGTAGGTCTCGAGACCAGTCTCGAGACCAGTTTTTCCTGGTCTCGGTCTCGTTACCCTCTGGTCTCGGTCTCGTTACCCCGTGGTCTCGGTACCCCGTGGTCTCGGTCTCGGTACCCCGTGGTCTCGGTCTCGGTACCCCGTGGTCTCGGTCTCGGTACCCCGTGGTCTCGGTCTCGGTACCCCGTGGTCTCGGTATTTTGCTGGTCTCGGTATCGAGACCACCAATATTTTATACAAACAGCACATGTGCAGAATCGATTACAGCACGCTCGACTCGACTCGAGATGTATAATTGTGCAGTATATGACAACTTCTTGTTTACAGAATCGATTACAGTACGCTCTACTCGACTAAAGATTTATAAACGTGCAGTACATGACATGATGACAACCTCGTTTCTTTGCCGTGTACGCGCGCCCAAACGTACATGTAGCGCATTAGCTTCATGTATGGGAAGTTGGGAACGACATGCTCAAATACACGCATTTTTGTATCGCTATACACGCGAGGACATTCCTTTGTTTCCCTTTGATATAACCCAACCCATAGACTAAGCACTAGTTTGCCTGTCCTCACATTTTCCCGAACAAAGAAAAAAAATGTGAGGACAGTTTTGTTCCCTTTGTTATACCCTCTTTTCTGTCCTCACTTTTAATGCGATACCATGAACTACGTATTACGATCAGCGGCGTGCACTCTATACCGCGTAAAGCCATCGCGGTCGTTTCTACAGCTGGACATTGTTTTTTTCGAGTCAAGATGTCGATATACATGTAATGTAAACATGTAACCGGAAAATGGTCAGTTAACCGTGTAACCTCAGCCTTATTCTTGATGTCAATAAATACGGTTTACTTGTACATGTACACACATACTCCTTTGCACATAATGCATATGGAAATTTGTGATCGTTTTGCATTATTTTATTACGTAAATGACATACAAGGTCTCGAGGTCTCGGTCTCGGGCCATTAGGTCTCAGTCTCGGTCTCGGACTCGGACTTCGGGGTCTCGACTACAACACTGAGTACTAGAGATCCAACAAACCTGTCAAAAAGTGCTGAGCAATCTGCAGATCCAACGGATGTCCGTAATTCCAGAAGTCCAGCAGGTCTAGCTTCCAGTGTGATTTCATTCTCTCCCCGTCCCCATGGTTGACTGCAAACCTCCTGGCAAGATGGTTCAGACCCCTCCACATCAACGCCTTGCTGTAATTCTGGACGAAATCATCGTCTGGGATATCTGGGCTGCACTCTTCACTGCAGTACCACTTCTCTGTACAATTTAATTCAATTCAATTCAATTCAATTCACTTATTTATTTTCAAAGCATAGTACACATTTTAATATCTTTTTCATTCTCATTTTGGGAGTATTTCAACACAGTCCATACAGATCTTTAATTCACCTTATCTTTTTTATCGACCTGTGTAAAGTCCACTTTGGGTGTTTTAATAAATTTGATGGTACTGCCGTAGCATTTTCAATTCTTTTTTAAAAAGTACATTGTTCTTGTTATTGTATTTTCGTCCGCGTCTACCCTGCATATGTTTTGGTTTTCAAAATGATGTCCTGGGTTTTGTGTATGTTCTTTTATTTTTGTGAAATTAAGAATGATTAAGGCGGGCCGTCAGATTACAGACCATTCGGGCACCGGGCCCGGTATGCAAATCCCCCCCCCCCCCCCCCCGATCGGTATTAAGCCAGAAGCCACCCGGTTACTCAAGCGTGACACCCCGATCAGTCTGAAGTGGCGACTCGCGGCTTGAACAAAAGGCAGCTTACGTTGAAGTCTGGCCATTGTTAGTGGATTATTCGCCCTGCTGAGTGAGATAAACTGTGAATTGGAAAGGAAGACTGGCTGCTTTGGCTTTAGTCTCCAGTAAAATATATATATATTTTTTACCAATATTCGTTCCTTTACGTTTTTTGTAAACTAGCAATAATATAACAGAATCTGCATTTTTTTACAGGTTGGAGAAATCAAGACATCGCTGGATGTGTGTCCCAACTTTTCACCTCCAACTTTTTTTCAAAACGATTGTTTCCTCGGAGTCATCTATCTCAGCATTGTACTTGTAATTATCGAGTAGTCCAATACATAGACTCCGATAACGTGCTCTTTTATCTCATGCCAAAGATTGCAAGTTGTTAAAAAGCAGTTTAAACAAACATACACACCAGAACTTTCGTTTGAAGTTTTCAATCAGACTTACGGAATGCAAACGTATCACCTTGATGCAAAGCTAGCCAAGCATGGACTGTTGGCTGGTACTCGGCTGAGGACAATCAATTTCGCCCTTACAACCAGCAGGGAGCAGTGATGACTTCCCTTTGCAGTTGCCATAATACGTGGGACTCGGACGACTTGACCGTTTGCCAACTCGAGTCGGGACAACTCGACCACGTGTTTATTCATTCGGCTCGGTAGAAGTTTTATTTTGGAATTACCGACAACTGGTAGAACAGATTACAATTGCGCTTGTAGATGTCGCGGTGCCGTTATCGAATTAATTTGTTTACATTTCAATTAAAAAGAAAAATACGACTTCTCAGGAAAAGATCTTCAGAAAAAAAAAGACTTTTGGAAATAATTTTGAAAAGTCAGAATTCCGATTTAAATCGAAAAGTTCTATTTCTGAAAACACGAAATGACCACAGCACTAGGTTAATTACACCCGATTATGCCAACAAAGTAAACAGACACAATGTACAGGGTTCAATAGAAATCGCAAGTTCATGTTTCAAACGGCGTTCCGGCACCCAGCGTTAAAAACAACTCGTCTTTCCTTTTCAGTTTATTTTCAATACTGGACACAACTTTTATACTCCGTCAGGAATGTTGTCATAAAGCATAATAATTATAAAAGCCAGTGCATTTATTGAAGTAACCCCAATGTAGTACAGGAAGGCAATGGTCTAGAGGGATTTCTGGCAGCAGACTCTTTAAAGCTTACAGTCATTGTTCGCCTACTGGAGGATTAACCAGAGAGCCTGGTGGAGTTAATCCTACCCAATCCCTTCAAGCCAGATTCCCAGTCCCTTTGACTTACCTGGTGGGCTCGACCGCGAACAGTCAGGGAAGGGATTCTAATTTGACGGCCTGCCTAAAGACACAAATGTTCAGCTCTGACCCCTATGTACTTGAAAAGGTACTTTTAAAGTGAGTTCAACCAATTTAGAAGACAACCGGTGTTAACAGTACCTTTAAACACACCATGTCCTTTTTTTTTGTATAGTGATGCCCAATAAATTGAAGGTTCACAAAACAGGAAGCAAAGTTCCGAGTTGTTCTTTGTGTCTCTTGGTAGGCTTCACCACCATTTTGTGTTGTGACAGTTTTGCCTTAGATTGGTCAATAGGCTTTGAAGCTGTGAGGGATGAAAGTGACATGACTGTCTATAGATGTAACATTAGTGACGGTGAAATTGCCAATATAGAAAATTTCGGAAAGAATATAAACCTGGGAAAGTCTTCTGTTGTAGACAGGAGGTGTGGTACCACTGACTCCCACGGCATGATTCACCCAGGCCACACTGCACCATCTGACCACCCTTTCGCCGGTGGCAAGTACAGTAGATGTAGGTGCCGTCATCCTTACATCGCTTGCTGCAGAACCAGTTGCTGTCTGGTGGTTCTTGAAGGTTAACACAGCTGAGATGGAACCAACTCGTAGGGCACTGGTAGCTACAGCACTGGACCAAGTCTTCATGCACATCTGTATAAAAAGAAGAGACATCTTTTGCTATCTCCAATCGGGGCCAATAGCCAAATAACCTCTGACCTGTATTCACCATAACTGCGGACCCCGAGTTTGCAAGTTAACCACGCTCATTAGACACTATTATTCCTTGACTTTTCATCGATTTTCCATGATAGTTTAAATTCCAGGATTTCCTGGGATTTCCCAGGATTTTCCAGATTATGGAATCGAGTACCCGTATTAAATGAACTAACATATTAGTAATTTCTCAGACAATGAAAAGGAAAGTTTTTGAATGTCATTTGTGGGGAATTTTCAAAATGAAAACCAAGCGACATGGAAAAACAAAAATAGGGGAACGTTTATGATGCTTGCGAAAATACAATTTACAATGTAAAGCAAGAGAGCTCAATGTACACACTTGCATCTTGCTGCATTGATGCACCGATGTGGTTGTATTATTACATGTGGACATTTACGAACAATATGAACAGCACTTTCAGAGATTGAATTTTTGGGATTGGCTTTCTTTAATTGGTACCTGGGTACCCATTCTTTTTATTTTAATTGGGTACCCGATTCCCGTGCTACCCGTGAATGCACACCCTACCGAACAGTAAGGTTGGCTCTGTAGTGCTTTTTATCTTCAATACTTTGCTCTCACATGCCTTCTCAATAGGAGTAATCACCACAAGAGTATCAATACATGTGAATATGTTTTACCTTGGGCGCAAACACAGATACCACCCTGCTCTAGTCCCTCAGAATCTTCAGACATCGCAGAGGAGACAACTCGTTGGATGTCCTCTGGCGTCGGCCCCATCCAACAGAACTCCACAGTCTGCTGTGCCAGGTTGCGGAGCCATTGCAACCTTTCTGCCCTCTTGAGGTGGCGGGGGAAGGCGGCAGGCAAGTCTGATACGGTTTGCATGTTTGTGGCAGTCATAGCAAACAGAGTTACGTAGGATTCTGTTGAGAACTACACAAGACAAAGATACGGTCGATGTAAATTTGACAAAGTGGTGTCCAGTTGGGGGTGGGGGAGGGGGAACTTTAACTCCAAATTACATGATATTTAGTGTTGATCATTCAAATTTGAATGCGCAAAGGTTAAAAAGAAACCGATTGCACCAAATTTCATTCAAGTTTAACCCCTTCTGCCCAGCCGTTATAATGGGGCATCGGTATCAGTGTTGTAGTCAAAACCATCACAAGACCACACGAGACCCTGCAAGACCAGCACAAGACCAGCAGTCTTAATCCAAGTCTTAAGCTATTTAAATGAACTGTAACAAAAGCATTCCTTTGTCATGGTTTATGCCTGTTACTTGTGCCTGTTACAACTGGTCTTGTGCATGGTCTCGACTACAAACACTGATCAGTATATATAAGATATTTCCACCTCAATTTTAAAGCCTATTTGCAAAAAAGAAAGTGTAAAATACTACCCTAAACCCATCAAACTTGAGTTTGCCAAGTTTTGGATGGTTCAGTACCAACATTATGAATATGTTGTTGGACTTTGTTAAACTGAGGAACAAAGGCCCAGGGGGTTGGTGTTGGATTTTGATTGAGTGGGGACACAGGGCCAGGGGTGTGTCAGTGTAATGACAAGCTAGTGGTACTAGGTGTTGGACTGTGCCTAGGTGGGCATACACGGGGGTGGTTCAGTGCAGTGACTAGCTAGTGCTACAGGGTGTTGGACTGTGCCAAGGTGGGCATACACAGGGGTGGTTCAGTGCAGTGACTGGCTAATGGTGCTGGGTATTGGACTGTGCCCAGGTGGGCATACACAGGGGTGGTTCAGTGCAGTGACTGGCTAGTGGTAATGGGTGTTGGACTGTGCCTAGGTAGGAACACACAAAGGTGGTTCAGTGAAGTGACTGGCTAGTGGTACTGGGTGTTTGACTGTGCTTCGGTGGGGACACACAGGGGTGGTTCAGTGCAGTGACTGGCTAGTGGTACTTGGTGTTGGACTGTGCTTAGGTGGGGACACACAGGGGTGGGTCAGTGCAGTGACTGGCTAGTGGTACTGGGTGTTATACTGTGCCTAGGTGGGGACAAGCAGGGGTGGTTCAATGCAGTGACTTGCTGGTGGTACTGGGTGTTGGAGTGTGCCTAGGTTGGGACACACAGGTGTGGTTCAGTGCAGTGACTGGCTAGTGGTACTGGTTTATGGACTGTGCTTCAGGGGACACACAAGAGTGGTTCAGTGCAGTGACTGGTTAGTGGTACTGAATGTTAGACTGCGCCTAGGTGGGGACACATGGGGGGGGGGGGGGGGGGGGGGGGGGGGGGTCAGTTTAGTGACTGGCTTGTGATGCATAGGCAGGGACACACAGGGATGGTTCAGTGTAGTGACTGGCTGGGGGTACTGAATGTTGGACTGTGCTGAGGTGGGGACACAGAGAGGTGGTTCATTGCAGTGACTGGCTGGGGGTACTCGGTGTTTGACTGTCCTCAGGTGGGGAAAACACATGGGTGGTTCAGTGCAGTGAATAGTGGTATTTGGTGGCACCGCATGCAACACCCCCAGATGTGGAGAAATGTGTGAGGGTCAAGTTTGCACCTTTAATGCAAGTAAAAGAAATTGTGTAGAAACATTGGATTTTGATGAGTTTAGTATTGTAAGACAACACATCTGAAACATTGCACAGGGCCTAATGTCCCAAGTCCATAAAAATCAAATACTACAGTGGTTTTTGGAGTTTGGCGTAACCAGTACCCTTCCTTTACACAGCCTGTTGGACTATGGAAGGTTCAGTACATTCCCATATGTGTGCAATGGTTGGTTGTTGGAGTTTGATGGGTTTGGTATTCCAATTAGTGCATAGGGGTTGGGGTTGAAAGAAGACAAGTTGTGCATTCATGTTCATAGGAATGTGACTATTACGATGTGTCATTCCGTGAAGTTGCGACATTTTGCTGCATTTCCAGTTTCATGCCATCTGTCGACTAGATTATTGGAATAATATTTATTCCTGATATTTGTCTTTGAAGATGGAAAGATTTGGGCAAGTTTTGTACCATTCGAACATTAGTTTCATGAACAATTCAGCTCTCGCATGTAACGGGGACACCATGCCTCTTTTTGTAGTGTTGCAAGATTTATTGTACAAACCTTTTCTGCATACTAAAATGACCACAAAATGGCATATTTTTAAAAGGTTATTGTTGATAAATTACAAGTGATATGTTGAAAAATATGTTTCGACGTAGCAAATGTCACACTAGGGAACACAATATTGAATCGTTAGCTACTGATTCACTTGTATTTCAGGTAAGAGTAACTAACTTCAAGCTTGTATGGGGGTCCAAACATACGTAGCAAAACTGTGTAGTGATATGTAGGAGTACTGAAACGGGGACATCGTGTTCCAGCTTGGTGGAATGACACATATACCTGTAGCCCGCTGTTACGACTTCTACCATCCTAATTTAAATCAAACAGGATAACACCATCCGACCTGAACTAGATCCCAGGAATGCTTGAAGTAAAGTTTGGCATCAGGCTTCATTGTTTGGAGGTTGGCTTTGTAGAAGTTCTTCAAGTCGGACAGAGTTCCCCTGGCAGCACAGCTCCTCTCGCTGTACAGCATGTTCAGTGTGTCCTATTGGGAGACATTAAGGGAATGAGAAGTAATAAGAAAGTTATGACCTGTTTCCATGAAATGGGTGGAAAGTAGCAAAAGTAGAAAACCATGATTATGGTATTTCCTTAAAGTACAGGTTAAAAACTTTAATTTATACAAAATCAAAGGGTGGTGTCATCACGATGTCACTCCATATTTTGTATTTTACATTTACGAGACAAACATGAATTCTGTGTTTCTACCAAGTTTTATCACAATCGGAGCTTGTTTTATGCATTTTCAGAAAAATCTCAATTTGATGACATCATGACGATGTCACATTTTTTTTAATGTTCAACTCTGTGCACGTCTTGATGGCATATCAAAGCTATTACAAAAAACTTTGAATTTTGTATAATTATGTTTTGTTTAGAACACCTATATATATATCTTGAAAAGATTTTTCAAGATAGTAATCGTGTAAACATCTTGCAAACATTGGTCAATCGCACAGGACAGAGTTGGACCATCCATCTATCGATTATGCATGGCAGATTTGTGTGGCCAAATTTTGCAATCCACTGATCATGCAGGGCAGTAGGGCTGTTCATTTTCAAATAATTCAGTATTCGATATTCAAAACTGGGTTTGACCGAATATTCGATACTCGCCGATCAAGTTTTTCTGGTACCAGCCGCAACGCATGCCACAAAAGTTGCATGCAAAGCACGCCTGTGTTTTACGTGCGGCGATCAGTATTATAAGCCGCTCGATCGACACTCTTTTGCATGCGCCTGTTGTATCAAGATCATTATGGGTACAATGTACATACATTCTGATTACCAAGAAACCAAACCCCAACCTGTGTTTTTGCAGTAATTATTTTACAGGGGGTCAAGGGATTTACGGACGAGAACAATAAACCTCTTTTTTAAATATTCGAACCAGCAAAAAGGTATTCGAATATTCGATTGACGATCAAATATTTGAGTATTCGGTTTATTCGGGGCAGCCCTACAGGGCAGTACTTGCACAATTGGTAGATTTTGGAGGAATGGGCTTGTGTGATCGGTTGATCATGCAGACATGGGTTCACAATCCACCTACATGTATGGGGTGCCGGGGAGAGGTAATACCTTTAGTAAGGGGCCCTGCCAAGTCCTTTTCAGGACAGCTCGTCTGGTACTGGTCCTCACCTGGCACTCAACTCTCACCTGTGGCTCCAAGTAACTGTTCGGCATGCGGCAGTGGCCACCCCCGGCCAACAGCATTGGCAGGCCGACAGAACCAGGTTGAGGGTAGCCAACAGGTCTCAAACCTTTTGGTGATTTTGCACCAAGCATCTTGGCGATCCAGAGCGTGCCTACACTGAACATGCGAAGACTGGCTTTCGGCTGACCACGAGAAGGAGACCCAAGTGGTCCAACGGGCGGGACGGCGATACCAGTATGCTTTGTAGAATGCCATGGGCTGGATGAGGCACAGTAGACATCCAGGCAATCCACTGCACCTGGATTCATCTCCAGCCGTCTTGCTACTGGACACAGATGGACTCGAGTGCGAGAGTGAAGTCGGTGCAGCGCAACCCCTCCTTACTAAATCTAAGCCATCGCGCAAGTCATGACTTCCCCCTTTCATTCCCATCATTCTCCCAAGTCCTGCAGTGAAGGGGGAATGACGAAGCGGCAGGTGTGGACACACTGGAAGCCATGGCCAAAAACCCGCACTTAGGCAGCTCGGGCAATATTGTCATCTTCAAGTGACCGAGGCAGCGCTGGAATTCAGCAGCCCCCTGGGCGACTGAGCAGCCCTCTTCAGGACTGCACTGCTCACCTCCGTGGCACGAGGAGTGGGCTAGAAAAGGTGCCCCAAACATTGCTTGCTTCACCCATTCCTGGCCAGATGGCCACGGCTAGCAGGAGTCCCATCACCAGCAGTAAGAACCAAGGTTAAAGAAGAAAGGCGACATTGATCACCTTAGACGCATGGAATGTGCGCACACTTTTGGATAGGCCTGGCGCCCTCAGACCGGAGAGAACTGCCCTGTTCGGCAGAGAGCCGGACAGGTACAGCATCCAGATCGCCGCCGTGAGCGAGACCTGCCTGGCAGGTTAGAGACAGCTGTCTGAAGTCGGTGCAGGCTACACCTACACCTTCTTTTGGATCAGCCACAGTGAGAGAGCGACGCGAGGCAGGAGTTGGCTTTGCCATCAACACCAAATTGGTCAGCAAGCTGGCTGTACCCCCCAAAGGCGTCAACGACCGGCTAATGACCATGCGGCTGCTGCTCCCAGGCAAACGTTTCGCCACGCTTATTACTGCCCACACTCCCAAGATGACCAACCCTGACGACGAAGGTGAAGTTTTATGAGGACCTGACCTCCACCATCTCTGCAGTGCCCAGGGCAGACAAGCTCATCATTCTCGGTGACTTCAATGCCAGGGTCGGCACCGATCACGAGTCATGGAAAGGTGTCCTCGGCAAAAATGGCATTGGCAGCTGCAACAGCAACGGCACCCTTCGGCTGGAAACCTGCTTGGCACACGAGCTCTTGATCACCAACTCCGTCTTCTGCATCCCCAAGCATAACAGGACATCGTGGATGCACCCCCGCTCTAAGCATTGGAACCTACACTCGATGACATCATCGTCAGGCAAAGGGACAGGCAAGACTTCCGAGTTACTAAGGCTATGTGCGACGCAGAGTGCTGGACTGACCACAGGCTTTTAGTCACCAAGCTGAACCTCAGAATTCACCCTCCTAGGACACCCCAAGGCACCAAACCCCAAAAGCGTATAATGTCTCCAGGCTCTCAAGTACATTTGTCAGGCAGTCCCCGACTCAAGAGCTCTCCAGCAAACTGCAGAACCCGAGTACCTCAGAATGTTGAGCAACCGGAAATTCAGATGAGCATGGACCACTTCGCCACAGCATGCACAGACTTTGGCCTCACCATAAGCACCAAGAAAATGGTGGTGATGCATCAACCCGTTCCCGGAACCCCCTACACAGAGCCCTGCATGACAGTGGATGGTGAACAGCTCTCAGTGGCAGACAAGTTCGTCTACCTAGGCAGCACCCTGTCTCGCACTGGCAACATTGACGATGAGGTCGCATACAGGATCGCTCGCGGAAACGCTGCTTTCGGCAGACACTACGCCTGTGGGAGTGCAGAGGAAGTCTACCGTGCTGTTCTCCTCCCCTCCCTGCTGTACACCTGTGAAACCTGGACTGTGTACAGCTAGCCAGCATGCTAAGCAGCTCAATGCCTTCCACATGAGATGTCCGAGGAAGCTGCTTCTCATCAAATGGCAGGACAAAGTCCCAGACACCGAGGTCCTCCACAGGGTTGAAATGGAGAGCATCCACGCCATACTCAAGCGCTCCCAGCTGAGATGGGCCAGTCATGTCGATCTGTGGCATGCCAGATGAATGCCTGCCAAAGAGACTGCTCTACGGCGAACCGTGCCATGGAAAGCGCTCGCACGGTGGCCAGCGGAAACGATATAAAGACACCCTAAAGACCACCCTCAAAAGTTGCAGCATGGACCCAGAGACGTGGAAGGCTGACTCGCAGCACCGGCCCCATGTGTTCAGCTGATGTTTGTGCCAATGACAGATTGGGTGATAGTGCAATGTGATCAGGGGGGCCTACAGATCCAAAGATATAGTCCGACACAGTGAATCATGTTTAACTACATACAAAAACAGTAATGACAGGTTCATGACCAGAAGCAGACAGCATACAAATTCCACAGTTCCCAAAGTCCAAGCAATTTTCCATGTCCACTGAGAACAAGGGTTGTGCATCCGAATCAGGCACCCGAGTACTTGACCGACTAATGTCCTGCTCCAGATTATGGAAACGAGTACCCGTTACTGAATTAACATATTACATTTAACGCCGCTATACCGAACACCGCTATACTGAAGATTCGGCTATACCATCCTTGGCTCCCAAATTTTGTGTACAAAACATACCGAACATTGTTGTAGCAAAAAAAAAAGGCAACATATTAAAAAAATGTACCAGGCATTTGAGCTGTTTGCAATTCCCAAACAGCCGCAGCTTTATTCTGAAGAGTGACATGCACAGGTGGCTTTCCCCAAGGAACAGAAGGGAAAAGTCAACTGTTGCTTTGAACATGTAATTACATGATTTAATGGCCGGTACATGTTCAATTACAATCAGAACAGGGCACACTTCAAATACAACGCAAGAGAGCGCTATTAAAAAGAACAGATGCCATGTTGAAAAATGGGCACGTGGCAGGCCGGCGGCTGAAAATCACAATACTGAACGAACGCTATACCTAACAAAATTTGTGGATCCCGCGATGTTTGTTGTAGCGGCATTCCACTGTCATATCTCAGACAATAAGAAAAGGAAGTTTTGAATGTCATTCGTGGGTAATTTTCAAAATGAAAATCAGGGAACATGGAAAAACAGACTACATGTAACCCTAACCCTGCTGAATCCATCAATATCAATACGAATTTCCACACACCCTGGGGGTTAGGGTTAATTAATGTTTATGATGGTTGCGAAAATGTAATTTACAACGTAAAGCTATAGAGCACCAATGCGGTATTAACGTGCAGAGCTTTACGAACAATATGAACAGCAAGTTTCAAAAATTAATTGTTGGGATTGGCTTCGTTTAATGGGTACCCAGGTACCTGTGCTACTTTTCAATCGGGTACCGAATTCCCATACTACCCGTAAATGCAAACCCCTACTGAGCATTGAATATTTATGTACCTGCAGTAATGTCTTCTCCTTGTGGTGTTCCTGGGGGCATTCGACCAAACCCTGCAGTTTGGCCGTCTGTGTCTCGCCGTTGGCTCTGGCCCTCTTAGCATGGACCATCTTCTCCAGTGCCCGACTGTCTCCACCACACAGGATTGGGAGCAGCCCTGCCCCGTGCTTACGGGGGACATAGGGGACGTAGGTGTGCAGGTGATCCATGATGGCCTCCACTCCATCGGTTGAAGTAGGGTTAACTTCTAAAACTCCAAGATTCAGCTGCGATATTGAACGTAAAACGTAGTCAACATAAAAGCATATTTTTAAGGAGTTATGGAATTTGCATATTTGCTGACTTTCAATAGTAAAAAATTACTCCTCAAGAAAAAGTTTGTACTTTCCAAACTGAACAAAAATGTGACCCACTCTACAAAAAAAGGGTTTTATTGTCATGTAATGCGAAAACACACACAGGGCTGTTCTATGTAAAGAGAGGGGAAAATAAATTTAATTTTTTGGGGTTTGTTGGCTTCTATTATGTCTGTATTTTGATATCCTATTGTCTAAAATGTTAATATTGATGAATAAAGAAAAAAAATGGAAATTATCTCATGTCATTTGTTTTCCACTTCCTATGTATAAATGGCTCTATCTCTAAATACACTTCAGTTAAATTAGAAAATACGATATCTCGAGAACACAAAATGCCACAGGGGTGAAACCTATAGCAAAACCAAAGCTTATAGGTTGTGACAAAATTCCCCAAATTCAAGGGGATTTTCCATTCTAATAAGAAAACAATCACCTCTGTTTACCTACATTTACATATCACCGTGCATGCGCACGAACCTAGGTCGCACCCTCCGTACCCACTGCATGCTCCATAAAGGACCTTGTAACATAGCAGCTCATTCTATTTTTGTTTTACTACGAAGTTCGGGAGGGATGGTAAACAGAGGCGAGTGTTTTCGTATTAGAATGGAAAATCCACTTGCATTTTGTGAATTCCATTACAGAAAACATCTCAACTCTGTTTACCTACATTTGCAGAGTAGCACCGAGAGATTTTGGGGAGGGAGGGACATGCAGTGGCGAAGAAGTCTAAACTGAACCTACATGAAACTGAATAAGACATCAAAAGGTTGTTTAGACATACACGGGAGCTGCCCATTTATTCTAAAGTAAATTTGCGGGCCTTGCAGGCTGCTGATCACTTGGAGGACTTTCCTGCCCATGTGTCCCCCTGTTTGCATGACATCCTTCAAGTAACTTGATGTGAAGTTGTATGGATTCTTCTAGCAGGCCGCCTTCATGATATCTGAAAGAAACTCCAAGCAGGTGGGCCCAAGACGTTGACACGCTGTGTGTTTCGGGGGCTTAATATTTAGATTCTCGGTTTTCGGAAGAACTTACTACTACTTCCGAAATCTAATGAGCAATCGTGGTCACAGAGGCCTGATGATGAGGCTGGATAGTTCAAATGAACAGCTGATTGATGTCGCCTCTCTAAGGCTGAGTGCGAGCAATGTAGTACTTCTGGGCTCGAATGGGACACCACCACTTATCCTCTACTACTGAAGAGAAGGAAGTTACGTTTGGCACAAATGTGACCCGCTCTGGAAAAAGGTATATTATGTCGCAAAATATGAAAAATGAGTTTTATGTATGTTTGGAAAGCCCACAATGTAAGCTTTCATTTGGTACAAGATAGAGCTCCAAATTAGCCCTTTCCGTTCTGGAGATATCACGTTTTTGCATATTAATTAGCTCTATGGAGTTCAAATTGCACAACAGAGAAAACAGGCTTTGAAATAGCTAGTTATAATACAATGCAATGGAACAATGCACTCTAAAAGGGTTGGTTTTTTTCACTTTATTCACTGAAATGAACATTGTTGTGCACTAAACTTGAAACTTTAGATATTTAAGATGTCATTAAAGAAAAAAACAAAAAAATAAATTTTGACGAAAAATTTCACCCTCTCAACGTTGAAAGGGCCATTACACGTAAATGCATAGCGCGACTTATATCACCTTTTTCTGGAGCAGGTCACAAATATGTCAGGAGGTGAAAAATTAGCTGACTGGTTCTATTGACAGGGCATGGAGCTCACTTCTGTGGCGAGCTGTAGCAGCAGCTAACAAAAACACCGTTTTTATCGTGAGGTGATGGAGAGAAGAGCTATTTGCTGGCTCAAATGGAGCTTTGGCAAGAGACAGGAGAACGGCACCCAGATCCCAAGATGAAATCAATTTTTGAGTGATAGTGGCAATTTGAGGCCCAGCGTTAAAATCCTGAATTTAAGTTACAGATGCTGTATGGGGATCGACAGTTCCCTCCTAACACCATTTGGTGAAGTGGAGAAGTCTGATATACAGTCCTCCTGGTGGATTCTCGTCTGCTCTTGGCTGCCAGGGTAGTAGCTTCCTCCTAAAGGCCAGTTACTCGGAGAGAGACTTGGACAGCACCCAAGCACAAAGATGAAGAGAGGCTGGATCTGGGTGTAGGACGTGAGACCTCGGCTGTGACAGGAGGTCTGGCCGGTTGGAGAGCATGAGAGGTGTGTGAACAAGAAGGTCCAGGAGTCGAGGAAACCATGGCCGTCTTGGCCAGAATGGAGCTATGAGGATTATTCTGGACAATTCCGCATGTACCTTCATCATCAGAACCTGTTGTATGAGGGAGATTGGAGGGAAGGTGTATGCATGCATCCCCATCCATTCGAAGCTGAGGGCATCCACTCTCCAGGCAATGGGGGTGAGCATGACGTGCACAGAACTTCGGGAGCTGATTTTTCAGGTGGGACGCAAACAGGTCCACATGAGGCATTCCCAGGATATTGAAGACGTGTTTGACTACTGCAGGAGGGAGAGACCATTCTGTTGGAGTAACACGACCCCTGGAAAAAGCATCGGCGAGAATGTTCTTCTTGCCAGCCAGATGAGTGGCTTGAAGAGAGCTGTGGTGAGGAATGCACTAATGGAGTAGCTCCCAAGTGACCAGGCAGAGAGATGGAGAATCCCCCTCCCCCCCTGATGATTGATGTCGGACACTACTGTCGAGTTGTCCAACTTGACCAGGACCAATATGACTGGGTTCGAGGGACTGTAAGGCCTTGAACACTGCTAGGAGCTCCAAATGATTGATGTGGAACTGACGGACTTTCGCTGACCAAGTGCTGGACACTGATTGGTCATCCAGATGAGCTCCCCAACCCTGCCTCGAAGCATCCGTTGTGAGAATGGTTGATGGGCAGGTGCGTGGAAAGACCACTCCATATGGAAGGTTGTCCTAGGATAGCCACAAAAGCCGGGTTACTTGGACCATTACCGAGATGGGATCCTGACGTGGTCGAAGTGATACAGGAGATAAAGTATGCATGTGCATCCTGCACCAAGGGACCAGCTCCACCACACTCGCCATAAGGCCCAATAATCGAAGCCATGCCTTGGCTGGAAGAGGTGACGAGGACATGAAAACTCTGATGTAGCCCCACAGTGTCTGACATCACTCCTATGTTGGTTTTGCTCTGCCTGTTGCTAAGTTCAGAATAGCCCCAAGATAGGTAGGTTGGTTGTTGTGAAGGAATCAAAGAAGATTTCTCCGTGTTGATTATGAAACCCAGGTTG
The DNA here is from genome assembly GCA_037893225.1 of Hippasteria phrygiana. NCBI lineage: Eukaryota > Metazoa > Echinodermata > Asteroidea > Valvatida > Goniasteridae > Hippasteria > Hippasteria phrygiana. The sequence goes on from JAZGUH010000375.1 coordinate 1,977,012, forward strand.
GTGTTAGGATGAACTGTCTGCAGGAGGACTCTCTCCATTAATTGAGATGTTGGACCCACTATGAGCCAGTCGTTCAGGTAAACGAACATGTTGATCTGCCTTTGATGCAAGAAAGCTGCGACAAACTTAGCTATTCTCATAAAGACCTGAGGGGCTGTGGAACGACCGAAGGGTAGACATCGGAACTGGTACACAGATCCCTGATATATGAACAGGAGAAACCTCTGGTGCTCTGCATGGAAAGGAACGTGAATATAGGCATCCTTGAGGTCGATGGGTGTAGCCCACCAATTTCCTCTTCAGAGACTGCAGAACAGTTGAAAGTGTTTCCATGCCAAAATGTTTTAGCCTCATGTAAAAGTTGAGAGGCCGTAGATTGTTACCACTTACCTGACTTCTTTGGAGCAAGGAAGGTTGATGTGATGCCCAGGGTGTATCCTGCTCAAGTGGAATGATAGCATCCTTTTCCCTCAGGGATTTGATTTCCTTCTCTACAGCTACCCGGCGTATAGAGTCTGTGGGAACAGGAGTTCATCGTCGTGGAGACCCTAGTAGTGGGTTGCTGGTAAACTCCAGACAATACCCCCAAAAAGATTGTGTGGAGAAACCAGGCATCAGATGTCACGTGAGACCATCTTCGGCAGTCCTCATCAACTGACTGTCCTGAGGAGACATACATGTATGACTCCAAAGGAGATCCGGAACGGGCGTGTCGACTTCAATGCCCGGACTCAGACCGTGAGTAGTCAGTAGAAAATTGATGTCGGCCCAGACGTCCATCCTCCGGCTCTGAATGGAAATGCGAGCGGGAGCTTGAGCGGGCGTGCACGAGGTGAATTCACCTTTTTAAAACTACCTAGGGTCTTGTCCATATACTAGGATTTTTTTACACAGCCCACTGTTCCAACATCTGGTTAATCCATTCAGCCAATTTGCTACACCACTGGTGGCAAGTCCCTCCCCCCCCCTAGTTCGGCACTGTTTATATTCAGAATACAATTTTGTCCCATGCAGTAAGTGCACTTAAAGCAGGTCCGACAAAAGGATTTTTGTTGTTTGCGCAACAAGAAAACATGGTTTCTATACTGGAGAAGTACTTCATGAGAATCCAGGTGCGTTTAGGTCATTGAAATTTGTTCTGCATGCCCAACAAGTTGGCAGTCAAAGGATATTTGTTGCTCTCTGCTGGTGATCGTCCTTCATCCAATTATCAACTCCCCCAGGGGATTACAGCTTGAGATAAGAAAGGGTTGAAATCCTGGCAGGAGATGGGGCACAAACCTGAATATAAGCTCTATACTCGGGTATTCTGGTAAATGAAAATTCACGGCATGGGTAGCGTGCTTGGATCTCCCATTAGTGAGGTCACCGGAACAACGTAGAGATTTACGCCGGTGTCCTGGAGTGAAAGGCACACCATAATCCCTCAAAGAATGCAGCAAATTTCCATAATGCGGCATGTAGTTGTGTGGAAAAACCATGCAGAGGTTGGGATCCTGTGTGGATGTGGTGTGCGTGTGCCAATGTTGAACTAACAAGGGTCCATCGGAAAATAAGGCCACGCATGGGCTAAGAGCGGTGGAGAAATTCCTTTGGCTCACCCCGGGAAACTTGGTTGTGTAAGACCATGTAGCTGTAGTAGCATGGCTGGAACGAGGTACTGGCAGTGCCACGGGACTATGTGACTGGGCGGGGATGGTTGCACTGAGAGACACCATGCCCCACCCTACCGCTAGCACATGACGGTCGACCTCCATTGATTGCATGTGCTCTTGTAGATCACCGAAGATATGCGGGACCTCTCGGGGGATAGCCGTGGAAGGAGGGCTCGTCCCCAAGGAATTTCCGGCTGTCGTAACCGGGGGAGCCAGACCCAGTCGATGTGGCAGAAATATCACGTTTGGAGTGCTGGATGGCTGGCGATTTCCCCGATGAACGGCTTAAGATGAGACTTCTTTTTCGTTTTGGTGACATCCGGCAATGTTGTCACAGCGTTGTACGGTTTCTATGTGTTAGCATTCACACAATGCACTGTACGCGTCACTGAAAAAATTAGGACGAACCGCTATGTAACAGGGTCCTTTATGGGGCATGCAGTGGGCAGGGTTAGGTTGCGACTTGGGTGCGCTTGCGGGCTGATATGCAAATGTAAGATTGGAATTATAAAAAATATTTTGTTTAAAGTACTAGAACAAGACCTATGACAAACATGTTTTGCCAGTTGCTTAATTCATTCAGCCTCTTTTTACCAATACTCTTATCATTAGTTCCCCATCCAAACTTTTAGGCACTCTATTCGCCTGGCTGTCTCATCACATCCTTTCACTTTTGTTGTTCCAAAGGATAGTACTGTGAGATACTCTTCAGGTTCCGTCCCTCGTACTGCCTCTATTTGGAACTCCGCGTTTCCCTTCCATCTATAATCTTTCACAATTCAAATGAAATGTGAATAGATATCCCTGTGATTTCTGCCTTTTCAGAGTCTTTTGTAGCCCCAAACCTTGAGTGACCCTTTCGCCTTGGGTTGGAAGAACTAAAAATTATACTGTATTTGAATTCATACCACTTGAGTTCTCTTGGACATTTCCAGGCTGAACATGTGTTGCATGCTGGGAACGAACTCCTTGAGTTTCTCTAGGAAGGGCAGGTTCTTGGTCAGGATTCTCATGACCTGATGCACCATCAGATCCTTCAAGTTGGCCAAGTCACCTCGTTCTGAGGTATCCGGTAGGATGTTGGCTACCAACTGGCATGCGGGAATGGTGCTGGTCCGATATTGGAGCTTACATGGCACTCGGCTGCTGTAGGCAAAGGGTAAAGTCCAGGGCAGGGCATCGGGCTTCCGAACGAACTTCTGGAACTTGACGTTAGGGCCTAAGTGTACGCTGCTCCAGCAGATGCTGTATGGAAATCTCTTTTCACCCTGAGCCACCTTCTCAACTGACTGTAAAAGAAAGACAGGAAAAAAATCACATTACTTGTTATCTAACATGAGAAAAACATGCCTTAGAATTAACACACAGACTGCGTTTACACTGGATCCGGCAAGGGGGATTAAAGGGGGATATAACTCATAACCAGCAAGGATGATCGAAGGGAGATCAACATCAAGTGTAACCGCGAGGTGGATCAAGGTCTGAAGTGCTGTAAAGAAGCCAACTCTTTGTCGTAGTACTCCAACTACTCAACGAGTGTCAGCCTTGTCATGTTGTCAACCCAGCCCCTAGATCCTGCCTGCCCCGATCTTTCCTGCCCCAGCCCGATTCGCTATCTCGGTTGCCAATGTACGTGGCCGGCCTCGATATAAAATTTTAGCGGATCCGAGCTCAATCCTGGCTGGCCTGATCCCGGAAACCCGCTATCTCATGATGTCTCATGATGCCGTGGTGACTTCCATCAGGTATTTTGTTCCTTCCTCCATTCTTCAGGTATTAAAGGAAAAAGCCATCACAAAATAATGGATATTGAACAGCCTTATTCTGTGTCATTTCTAATTGCCCTACCAGGGCAATTAATGGCAAGGTCTGGGTCACGGTAGCCACATTTTTTATAGACAAATTTTACATGGATGAAAATAGCACCGATCTCCATAATTCTGAGTTTGGAAGCAAGGTTCAGTGCTAGGTAAACAACCTATGTCGCGATCATTCGTGTGTAATTTAACATTGCAAAATCTTTCATATTTTAAAAAATCGCTGATTGGGTCATCTAAAAACAATCTAATGCAGGTAAGTTTATTTGACAATAATTGCTCTGTGAAATAGTTGAACATCATGTCGATTAAGAATGAATTTGAATGATTTTTGTCGCAGACAGGGCAACAAAAAAGAAAAGGTCAGTATTAACTGGGGCCATTTGAATTGAAATTATAAATCCCTACCCAGCCATGAAAGAGCACAGAGCAAATTCATTACCTCAAGTTTTGCTTTCCATTCATGGACAAGAGTATCGTGGTCGTTGATGCATTGTTCAATGCATTGCTTTGCAGAGTCAAGACTTAGAGTGAGACCCAATCTGCTGAGAGTTCTTATCATTTCCAGGGTACCCCCACGCTTCCACAGCTCCACAGTCAGGATAGTTTGTACAAAGTTACAAACCACATTGGTGCGTGAATAGTTGACCAATGCCAAGATCATCCCGAGCCATCTCTCCCTCTTGGGGTCTAGGGACCCAGCTCTGCAAAAAGGTCAATCAGTCGGCTGTAAATTAATCTGCCTTTGTGAATATTAGCAGTTAATGGAAATATAATACATTTGCAAAAAATAAAATAAAAAATAAATTATTATGAAATACCTAACTTGACTGTAAGTGAACTAATAGTCTCAAGCATCCTGTGAAATCACGGCAACTGGTGTGGTGTCATTTTCAAGAAAAGTGGACTTTTTGTTTCAATTTTGAGTGATGGTTGGCCGACCATCGTTGGAAACAACCGTTCCCCAACCTGATAATTCCCCCGACATCTGTGGTGTTACCACAAACCTGATTTTAGGCACTGCAATACATTTTGCTTATGAAAGGTTTTCAATACTAAATGTAACTTAATTCAAAAATACCGATTTGAAAAAAGGACATTCTCCTTGATTATCGATTATTAAATTGGGTATGGAGTCAAACCTTTGATGCTGTTTGGTTAAGATTGAAGAGCGCAGCACGGATGTTAAAAGGGGAGCCTTGTCATCTGCCTCTTGAATTGCATTGGCCCAGGAGAACTTCTTCAATCTAGCGAGAGTTACCGGACCACCAAAAGCTCCCACATACTTGCCCTTGTACTGCTGCCTCATGTCTCGAGCCTGAAAAATAATTGAAGCAAGTCGAGTGAAGCAGTTGAAGCAAGTCGAGTGTAGCACTATATTAATAGGGGGACCCCAAGCACTTCACATATTTCACACCTGATTGACTGGCTTATATATTCCTTGTGTAGATCCATCTAAATCCTAGCAAACAAGCACTGTATAAGTCACTTGTTAATAATGCACCTATCAATTGTATGATGCATCCCCGGACCCTCGGGAGAGCGCATCAATATCACTCTCATGTTCAGTAAGATCGCGACGATGGGGGTGCGTCAAATATGATATTGGTTGGTCATAAACGGGGGGGGGGGGGGGGGGGGGGGGGGGGGGGGGGGGGGGGAATTAAAATCTTTCCCTTACCTCAGCATACACCAGCTCCAGGAAAACTTTGTGGATGGCCTTGCGTGCTGACCTGTTGTGTTTTATGAGGTATTTTAGGAGTTTGCGGAACTTATACTCTCTAAGGAGATTTTGGGCTCCGGTCATAAAACTCGAGCTCCGCTCAGAATTTCTTTTGGGTTTCTGTCTTTCCGGCTTCTTCTGTGGCAAGATCCGTTTAATTGTATTTGGATATTTTTTATCTGGAACTGTTTTGCTGTTGAGCATGAGTACACATGGTCTGCACACAAACCTTGTCAGGAAATCCTCGTTTGTGATAGGTTTCTCAAAGACGGTCTTGATAAGGTCAATGCTACCTAACTTCTTTACAAATACGCGACCATAGCCCTTAGTCGTCTTTACAAAGTCTTTTCTGCAGTTCAGACATTGGCCTGCAGGTTTCTTGCTGGGGCCTGGCTCCGTTTCCATGGGTTGGGCTTCTTCGTCCAAAGGGCGTTCGTCTGCAGTTGGCTCTATGCCGATATCTGTCATGTCTGCAGTTGGCTCCATGCTGACATCTGTCATGTCTGCAGATGCAGTGACGATGTAGTCGTGCCCATGTGGGTACTGTGTGTGCTGTGAAGTGCTGGCCATTTTCCGTTTCCTTGTTTGTGATGCTTCTATCTAGATTGTTGTAAGAATTTCCATACACTATCACACAAAATAACCTTATCCCACACTCAAAATCCTGTGACAACTCTACTGGATGAAACTTATGATGCAAGTTCAAGTTTTGTATGCATTTACATACACGTTTATCAAGATAATAATAATAATAATAATGATAATGATAATACAAAAAATAAAAAAACGTTTCAGCAGCAATTCTGTTCAACAAATGCAATTGCCTGTGTATAAATACACATGTAGGTGGTTTTTGATCGGCTGATTAAGCACCTTATGAGTTGAATTCACTGCCAAAACAGGCCTGCTGATATGTACATGTACCGTCCAGGAAAGCTAACACAACTGGCATGACAGGAGTGCATTCTAGGAGAGAAGTCTGTAAAGTCTGCTGCCAAATAAAAAAAGGCAAAGAATTATCAAGTTAAATGTTAAACAACATTAAGATGATGGTACATGTAAACTCGTACATGTACAAGTACGTGTACTTTCGCAAACTTGTTACTTCAATTAAGTCAAACATGTACCTCCGTTCTTTTTGGATAAACACTAAGACAGGAAACCGCTCACGGTATCTTGGGTTTGGGCTATGGTATGGGAAACCACTGTATCAGGTATCATGGGTTTGGGTTCAATTCCGGAATTGCCAGAATTACACCTTTTTGAGGAATCCAAAATCGAAATAGCAAAATAAAGAATAGCAAAATCTTGGAAAATAACCAGCCCTCCTTGATAACTGTATAAACATTTGGCACACCTAGCTTGAAAATTCCAGCTCTAGGCTCATGACATGTGAGATTCGCCAATCTCACATGTCATGAACCTAGAGCTGGAATTTTCAAGCTGTGGCACAATAAGTTATTTTAGGATTTATTGGAATTGTATTCCTACTTCATTGTTCTGACTGTCAAATGTAAGTGACTATTAAACTACTGTTGTATTTTTCTCACTTGTATTTCAGCATAAAAAACTACCATTCAGTACCGAAACTTCCATCCAAACTTCCAAACTGTAAAACTTCAATTCAGACTTAATAGTTCAACTGTGTTGATCTTCAAACCACAACCTCCAGAACTGGAAACATGAACTGTGTGTTGAAATTTCAAACCCCCACTGTGTTTTATGCCTAAAATAAATCGTGTCAGATGCAGTGCAGAACACCGAAATAAATCACTCGGAACAGTTAAGCCGAAAAGCAAGATATCCATGATTTGTCTTCTGCATTATTACATGTGTAATGGTTTATCGGCCAGAGGTAACTAGACAGAAACCTGCTCACCAAATGAGACCCAACCAGATGCCCCTGTTATACACATATTTTTGGTCCTTCGAGACGAATCTCGTGGTTTTCATTGTTAGATGAATTTTCATGCACCATGAAGAACACAGTAGACACACCCCTGTCTGTACTATTACCAACAGTTCCCTCCTACACTACTTGTAACCGAACTGACAGTCTGTCAGAACCTACTGGTAGTCCCAACGACTGCGGCACATTCCATCTCATCTTGCTCAAGACCATCAGTTATATAAGCCTCCCGCCTAGTCTATTGAGTAAATCCGTCCCCGACTTCTCTCGGAAACCTACAGATGCACAAAACCTGCTTCGGTGTGCAGTGGGGAGGTTTAAGAGGGAAGACGCTCAGCTCCACAGGTCAGAGATTCAGCGACGAATAGCGGAGAATGACTTGAAAAGGAAACTATGAACTGAAGAAAGCTGCGGATGATGAGATGATTTGTATCCACCATGAGGCAACCGATACAGAGGAGAAAATTCAGCTCGAACAAATTTGTGTGCAGAGAATCTCAGCGGAGGCTCGCCTCATACAATAGAAAATGCAAGTAGAGGACAATTACCACCAGGCAGAATTTGAGTTGGAACAGCAGTGTTTAGAGCAACAACTCAAAGTGGACAGCCCAAATAGAACTCCCATGTGACTTTATACCAGACTCTTGCAAAACTGTAAACGCACTGTTAAACAGTTCCATACATGACATTCGGGGATCAAGTTGTAGTACTGTGCCAGTAGTTACTAATTACAGTAGTTACTAATATATTGTGGAAGTGCTGTGGCCTAGTGGTTTGGAGCATTAAATTTGTGGTCTGCAGGTAATTCTGCAGGTTGTGGGATCGAGCCCTGTCCTGGGCTATAGCAGTTCCATGCTTAATATGGGTAGAGGCATTATTAATGCCTTGCAGTGGACTAGTTACCCACTGAAGGGATCAAATTATCTCGTCTTGTTTCAATGCGAGGGGCTGGTTCTTTTACACTTTCCACTGTAGCCCACACCTCGAGTGCCCGTTCCAGGGTTGTGATGGGCGATTTGCATAAAAGGAAAATTTTAAAAATTCTATTCGTCATGTACCAATTACATGTACATCTGATGTAGTTTCAACCATGCCTAGGTTTACTACATGTAGTACAAACCCTTTACCACTGTATGGGAATGTATCAGGGAATGTATCAGGGAATGTATCAAGGAATGGTAATATCCATTCCCCTTCTGTACGTAATACAGGTTTCACTTTGCAGAATGCAGGTTAAAATTTCACTTCTGTACCCAGCCCCTGTAGTGTCTCATGCATTCCGGGGGGCGGCCAGCACTCCTGGAGTCACCATGGTGCCCTTAATCAGAGTGCATGTTTTCAATCAGCAGCCAGTGATGGTCCAGTCGACAAAAGTCAGCATGACATCAACCCGGAGCAGTTCATCCCACTTCTGGCACTATAACAATGGCTAAGACCAACAGCCAATTTTACGCAACCTTGCGCAATTGCATAACTCTACCTCTGGAACAATTATTTGTAAAAGTTGCACAACATCTGTGCCATTTAAAAAATTGATTTCACAAAAGTTATGCAGTGCGTAAGTCGCTTACTTGCACCAGAAATTATGGCGCAACTTACGCACTCGATAATAGGTGGCCTAATTAGCCTCAAGTTGTCTGCACAAACATCAAAATGATGACCAAGAGCTAGCTGAGGGTGAGCATAGTAGAGCCATTTGTTGCTCAAATCATTTATTAAATTCACTAGATTATTTCAGAGAGTAATGAAATGCTCACCCGCTCTCTAGGTTTACCTGTGAGTTATTTCTGAAAGTTGCCATCAATTTTTTTTTCGGAGCAAAGTTTTAAAAATGAAAAGTTTCAAAATGGCGCCCCACAGTCCAATTTGACGACTGTTCCGTGTATTTTTATTGTTTTACTCAAACAGTCGTCATACAAGCGGCATTCAGCCTCGTCTGCGTTGTATAAAATAAATAAAACATTGCGCAGCTACGCACTGTATTGTGAAATGGTTCGCAAGGGTGTAGCGCAGTTGCGCAACATTTTTATAGAGCAAGTCCTACGCCATGGCGTAAGTTACGAACAATTTCGTTAAATTGGCTGCTGGATCTTCAGAACCCCATGGTGGGGACCCTGATGACTCGGACGGAAGTGACAACACCGACGATGACTCCACACACAGCATGGACAGTGACGGCAAGTCTCCCAAACAGGCACCCAACGCAATAGGTGGCACGCCTATGGCATGTTTGCGGACAGTCTGCCAAAACTGGAAGTTCCGAATGATGAGCACAATGTGAAGCAGAGGAGTATATGGTCTAGTGGTTAGGATTTGTGAATCGTGATCAGAGGGTCAGGCGTTTGAATCCAGCTACTGGCCATACATGTATGTTGTGTCCTTGGGCAAGCCACTTCATCCCCACTTGCCTCTCTTTACCCAGGAGTATAAATGGGCACCAGCATTAGCTGGGGAGTAACCTGCGATGGACGAGCATCCCATCCAGGGGAATGGAAATATACTGTTGCTTCATGCTACAGAAACTGGAGATAAACGCCGGCCTGTTGGGCCACATTGACTTGTGTCTGGCTTTACTATTTACTTTACTTACAATGTGAAGCAATATGTCATGTATGTCATACTCCGGTCATTGTGGGATAGCATCATGGGCAAACCGGAGTTCCAGGTGCCAGAGGCCACCAATGTTGCCTATCTTTGTAGGCATCTGGGTGGACGAGCTCTTGCCCTGGCAGACAGAAATATGATCCTGGGTGACAAGGCCTACCAAACCACCATGGATCAGTTTGAAAAGTCCTTCGGTGAACCAGGCCGCATCGTTGAGGGCCTGCTGACTCAACTTGAAACACGCTCATCCCTCGCAAACAATGACTGAGAAGGAGGAGCACCCCCACAAGGTGATCAGCTCGGAAGAGATTGGAGCTTCCACCTGCCAGGACTTACACAACTCATACTACTCAGCTAGTAAGTTAACCAACTTCAGCCAAAGGCTACGCTATACAGCACCCTGTCAACGAGCTGTCATAATATAGAGCCCTTGCTCTTGCCCACAAAAGGAAAATGGACTGGGACTCAAAGATGGTATTTTGTACTACGTATCCAGAAATATAGGAAACCGAGACATGTCCAGACTTTAGCAATCAGAAGAGCTGGTCTGACCTTGTCAGTACTCTGGGTGTGGAACTCTTCAGTACACCATGAAGTACTCACTCCTGAACAAACACGTGAAGTAGAGAATAAGCTGTTTTGTCCTGCCCAATTTGACAACTTTAGGGAAGATGTTGTTGCCCTTGAGAGAGAAGAGTTTTCACGGAGCTTGTTCCCGAATTGGATGCTATGGTGGGGCTGATTCGTGTTGGTGGTCGTCAAAGGAAGGTGTCACGGGATGGGTCGGTTGACTTGGAACCACACACCATACATGTATATTGTCTTAGACTCATCACCCAGTCACCAAGCTTCTCATCCAAGAAGCCGATAGTCATTTTTGACATCAAGCTGGCACCGAGCAAGTATTTGCACACCTCCGGCGTTGCTACTGGAAGTACATGAAGTACGATCCATAAAAAATTATCTCAGAGGTGCACTGGAGACCGTACCATCCCAGAAGTTGTGTTGCGCACTGAACTGAAGAGATCCTGAACTTGAAGCCCCTTGGCTATGTACCCTCAAAGATAGCTGATGTCGACCCAGTTACTCCCAACATGCTTTTCATTGGGCGGCGAGACCCTACACTCCCCATGGTTGTCTATGATAATTAAGTGTGTACAAGGGTCGTCGCAGTTGGTGTTATAGTCAAGTGATTGCAGATCAGTTCTGACAGCAGTTTGTACGCTCCTACATTGTACCTCCCTACCTTGCAGGCTGACCAAAAGTTGAATCGAGAAGTCGACAACCTCTTTGTCGGAAATGTTGTGATGATTGCCGAGCCGCAACTAACTCGATCCTAGTGGCCAGTTAGTAAGGTCTCAGGAATTGCTTCCCGGCAGTGATGGCAGGATTCGTGTTGTCAAGCTAAAGGTTCGCAACAAGATATACAAGGGACCGGTCGCAAAGCCTAGTGTGCTTGTCCAAGTATGATGAGGAAATTGGTTGATGATGGTTGCACAGTGGTTTCAAATTTTCTCGTATAAACAGGAAATATACCACTTGATGCAAACAAATTTAAACACGTTTACTATCAAAATATGTTAGAAATTCGTCTACAAGTGCATCTTTGTCAAAAGCTTCCCCAGATTTTACCATTCTGGAGCTTTCTTCGCCGTTGATGACTAGCGCCCTCTATGGACCAATATTCTAGTGTTACAACTGTATTATTTGTGCTGGTACTAGGGGTATGACTGCGGTCATTTAACATTTTGTGAAACAAAAGTAAACCTTACCCGGTGTTTTTTTAATCTTCACGTGTTGAAGTTATCGGATTAATGGAAAATGTGACTGAATAATGGTGTTAAATTAAAATGATGTGCGACGCAGATAAGGTTTTATTCCAATAATTACTGGGCTTCTTGTGAAACAAAAAGTATGTAAATTACTGATTGATAGCAAAAAAAAAAAAAAAAAAAAAAAAAGGAAATCATGTTGGATATTGTTAGAATATTTCCATCCCTACATTTTACGATTAATTGTTCACATAGTTTTCTTTATGAATAAGATTAAGAAAACCCAAGAGCCGTGTTCGGTTTAATCGTTAGCATCTTGACGCAATTTTGAGCATTTTTCTGTCTAAACTGTTGTTGGCCCAGGGGAACTAGGCCTAGTAAATAAAATAGCCTTCGCACTCATCAGTGTCATCATCCCCGGAGCTATAAAAAGGATAGCTCCATGGTGTCATGGTCCTCAATATCAGCTTGTGAGCCAATAGTAATACACGATGCATCAAGTGCTTTCATCAGTCATGGCGGTGTGCCTACTTGCAATTGCTCGGTGGTAATTTTGTCAACACGGTTCAACCAGAAGCTTATCAAATTATTATTTTTTTCTGACGGTCGCTTTGATGATTTCTTTTGATGAGCACTCGACTTAAATTTTGTTTCGACGGTTGGATTTTGACCACGGTCATGAACATTGTCCATATAAAAAAAACACAAATAATTTAACTGTCACACACGTAATGGTGACAGTAAAATAACATAAGTTTAAAAAGGAACCATTTACAGCCCCATTTGTCATGGTTTGTAGAAATTGCACCTACCTCGAATCATGGAGATCAGTGATTCGGCGCGGCGGCCACCAATATGAAGAGCGCCCTCAATTGACCAGAAATATTTAGGGGCGGGGTTATCAAAATTCAATCCAAAATTTAAGACCTAACTTGTTCCGTTTCCTTTAATACTCTACGTTATATGTAAACAAAAAAAGGGCAAAGAATAAATAGCTGTGGACAGAATTTTTATATTTGTTCCTAACAATTGTTTTTGGTAAACATATTTTATTTCAGATTCGCAATGAATACCAACACATTGGGTTCAAACTTTGGCAGAGTTGTGGTCGAGTCCCTGCAAGTACGTCCTTTCACAAGTACCTTTTGCAAGCCCAGTCCGGCCGTCCTTGGCATAAAACTGGTCACAATTAAGTAACTGGATGAACAATGACAAAGGAATGCCTTTGTTGAATAGCTTGTGATTGCAATTAGGACTGGAGGGCTTGTGATGGACTTGCAGGGATGAATTAAAAAAATGTACCACACACAAAGTCTGATTCTTTAGGTGGAAACAAATCAGTGTGAGATGAGGATTTTTTTTCCCCCGGAGAGTCAGTTGATTCCTGTACTTGTAGAAAATCAAGCCACATGCATGCACCCCAAAGATTACCCCAAATTTAGAAACGGAAAGACATTACAGGGGCATGATCCCATCGTCTGCTCATAAAAATTCTATTTTGCACAACTTAAAGGACCATCGGTTCAGTTGAAAACATAAACAGTGTTCGAATTAGGCATTTTAACCTGTTCTGTTCGGCTGTTGGTAATAGGTAATTGGTTGCCAATATGGGCTTGTGGAGCCAAGCGTAACACACAATAGACAAACAATGGATTAAATATGTGCAGGACAGATAACAGCCAGTCAGGTGGTCTTTTTCAAACCATGGCTATGGCTGTCGTCCTCACGTGAAAACAGTGAATAGTCGTAGCCATAGACATAAAGCCCGTTTCAGACACAGCCTTAAAGTTTAAACTACTTCAGGTTTTGGCATTTGTAAAGAAAGAGCACTAGTCTTTCATATACTACATGTAAAAAAAACCCAAACATTAATTACCATGTATAATAGGAAGCAAGATGACACAATTAAAAGCATATATATTGCAGTCTTGTTGACTTGACTTGCTGCATTGACTTGAATCGGACTCGAGTCGCAATTTGTTTGACTTGAGACTTGGAAAAAGAATTACTTGGGACTTGACTTGACTTGAAAGAACATGACTTGTGACTCGACTTGAATAAATTTGACTTGCTGACATTAACACTTTTGTTAAAATAAACACAAACATACAGGTATCAGTTAAAAACAAGCCTATAGCGCATATATAGCAAGCTGGGTGTCCAGTACATATGCAGGGCCGCAGTGCTGGCCAAGCCGCATGGAGAATTGTCGAAATGGCACACCAGGTTGATTTTGTACAGTGCATGCATGCTAGCCTAGATGCATTGTCATTTTGTCATTGAAATTTGTATTTGGGTCATTCCACCAGGTTGGGACACAGTGTGTATAATTATGACCATATCATTAAAACCATCATTACATTTAATTCAGTTATTTCATGTGACATCCGTCTTTGGGTGTGAGATTATTTGAGAAAGTTTCAATCATGTAAGTTATATTTTTACAAAAATATGATAAAAAGTGTGTTTTTTTGTATGTAAAATAGACTGTGTCCAACATTTAAATTTGTGTGGTTTTCAACACTTTAATAAATAAATATGGACATTTTGTTATGTACAATAATTAAAAGACACACTATATGCAACAATGAAACACCTTTTTACGGCAGTCAGTGTACAAACATAGCACAAATAGCATGTAACATGGACACCATGTTAGACCATGACCATGACCATGACCATGACCATGACCATACATATATTTCTGCTGTTGTGTTGCAGTTTGTGTTGCAGTTTGTGTTTTGTAATTAGTATACAGAGTGAATTTGCATAATTATTTTTATAAATGTTGAAAATGTTACAAAATGGAAATGTGAATTTTCATGTCACACCATGTTAGTACTAAATGTTACGTCCAGACTGCCTTAATTTTTCGTCATTAAATAAATAATTATGCAACTTACTATATGTACTAACTAAAAGACACCCAATGCTACCAGAAAACACTTTTTGTCATGGTTGCCAGTGTCCAAATAGCTCAGAAACAGCAAGAACAATAAAAACATGCATGTGTGGATGTAACAGTGGACACAGTGTCCATGTTACGTCCACTCTCACGTCTGTTTTTGCTGTCTCTGCTATATTTGGACACTGATTACCATAAAGAAAGTGTTCTTGTGTTGCATAGTATATCTTTTAATTAGTACGCATGGTGAATTTCCCATATTTATATTTAAAGTGTTGAAAAAACACAAAAATAGAAATATGGACGTGTCCCGTTACGTCAAACTGAAGCATGTTTTTAATCATATTTTTGGTAAAATATAATTTACATGATTTAAAACTTTCACAAATATTTCCAACCCAAAGACGGATGTTACATGAAATAACTGAATCAAATATAATAGTACTTTTAAAGATATGGATAAATGTCACACTGTGTCCCAACCTGGTGGAATGACCCATTTACTAACAATTGACTCGAGACTTGGTACTTGACTTGGGAAAATTTGACTTGCGACTTGACTTGACTTGACTTGACAAAAAATGACTTGGTTACAACACTGATATACTGATTAGGGGTTCAAACATGACAGTTCCTGTCAGGGGATAAAATGTAACAATTCCTATTTATTCACACAAACGTTAAAGGCCAATACAACATTTTGCAAACTTAAAAAAAAAAAAAAAATACTGAATTCTTATGAAATACCGATGGTTGAAATGACCCACCTAGGTATATACTAGGTTTGAAAATTTGGATACAGGTAATTTGTTTGGTATCTGTTGAAGATTGATTTCCTTTAGATCTGGACGCAGGAAAACCATTAGGTTGGTAGGGCTGGCAACCCAAAATGTGGCTAACCCAACCAACTCTACTGTGGCCTGGGCCAAATTTCATAGCGCTGCGGGAATTTCTGCTAACAGAACCCTCGCCCATTTCATAGAGACTCTAATTAAAGCACAGCGAAGAGCCCAATAACTTCAGAAGCAGGATTTGCTTAAATTTGTGACGCGAAAATATTAATCTCCATGCACGCGCAAGCGTTAACACAGCTTGACTTTGGTCGTTTCTTGTCGGTGAATTTATGAGAATTTTAAATAGGTGAGAATTATCCAAAATGATTGACCAAAGAGAAACAATGGAACCAGTTTTCGGTTACGACTGCTAAAATCCACCAAATTTTGTGTGGTGTTTCTTCAACTACTTTAATACAAAATCAATATTGCTTGTCCCCATTCTCTCATCAAAGTTTTACCCTACTGACAACATGAACATGGAAAGTTTACTTCAGGGGAGTAGTTAACACCAGGTCCAAAATGGCTGTTTTTATCCGTTGCTATGGCTATTCACTGTAGCCACAGACTAACTGATTAGGACATGGCGTAAGCCTTATAAGGAGACCTGCCAATATAAACACAATACAGTAAATAGAAAAAAAAGGTAAAAGACTTTTGGTATAGTGCAGACTGTAGGTCTGAGAAGTTAGTCTGAATTAAATAACGTTTGTACACAAACAGGTGTGTAATGTAATGCAGAGATTTGGAAATAAAGATACAAGGTCGGCGAGTTTCAAAAAAAACAAAAAAAACAAAAAAACAATTATGACTCGGTTAATCAGGAACTTGATTCCGCCTTTCAGTTTTTCATTGACTATTTTTGCATACCGTCTGAATTGTAAACTATTTACATAAATACATACATAACTTTCTTTGACAACTCCAAAGCAGGGATGTATTATAGAGTCCATCACAAGTCCATCACAAGTCCATCACAAGCCCTCCAGTCCTAATCCCAATCACAAGCTTTGACAAAGGCATTCCTTTGTCATTGTTCATCCAGTTAATCCTGACCAGCATTATGAAAGGACTTCTGAAAGAATTGCAGGGACTCGAATACAAAGTTGACTCCAAGTGACTATTTCCTGGGCCAACGTATTTCCTCAATTCACGCCCCAACAGACCCACAAATCTCATGAGAACTGTAACTGTATTGCTTGAGTTGCAATATACTGTGTGTCAAAAAAACAACATGTCCTACTTTTGATCCTAAATAACTGTTGTTTACAATGGAATTAAACCCAAATTTCAGATCATGTAAACAAGGCATGACAAATTTTATGGAGCGAATTTCATCAGCTTTGTGCAAGAGACAGGGATAAGATTGTCAATTACGAAATGTCTAAAAGATGCATACCTTTCTATGCAAATAATGTCTTTCTCTGTCAGATTCAAAAAGTCTGATTTCAGACAAAAATCTTAAGAATCTCATCCTGGAAGAGGTCATCTGCCACTTTCGACTTGCCGTCCTCCAATGTCGATACAGTGCTGGAGACGGTGGCAGAAGGCGTGTGCTGTGGCCGAAAGCTTCTGAAGGAATGAAGGATCACCCCTGATGTCATTGCACACCTCCTCGATCATTTGGTGCAACACTTCAAGAGTTGCAAAGGGACGTCTGACATAGACTAATTCCTTGAGATAGCCCCATAAGACGAAAGTCACACCGTCTCCAGTGCTGTATCGACATTGGAGGATGCCAAGTTGAAATTGGCAGATTCCGAAAGTGAGTATTTTTTTCGTATGCGTATAAATCTCACCCTCTTACACAAGGACGATGAAATTCGCTCCATTAAATGTGTCATGCCTTGTTTACATAATCTGGAATTTTGGTATAATTCCATTGCTAAACACAGTTATTTAGGATCAAAAGTAAGACATGTTTTTTGGACACTTAGTACTATTGAGTCTTATACCAAACCTTCTGAATATAATGCACCGAAGACTCATCAACCCACAAACATTGTAAGTTTGGAAATGCTCCTATAAATTATTATCACAACTTAGTGTTTGCGAAGACACTGAAGAGAATCCAGGACCAGTGAAGGACCCGTGTGCTAACTGCAGTCGATGAGTAAAATGCAATCAAAGGTTTGTTCTTTGCGAAATTTGCAACAAATACTGGCATCAAAAGTGTATACCCGGTATGACAATCAATCGGTATACAAGTTATAACCCTCATATCAACTACCACCAACTATAGTTCTGTCAAAAACTGTTCGATATGCACACTGGAACTGCTGTCTTTCTCATCCTGCAGTAAAAATTCATTCCAGGATTTTTTTCAGGGACGATACCATAGAGTATGAGCAAGTAAAAGTGCAAGTGGACCCCACCTCAGGAATATCCTCGAGCTCAAGAATATCCCCAAGCTCAAGACTATCCCCAAGCTCAAGACTATCCCCAAGCTCAAGACTATCCCCCACCTCAAGAATATTCCCACCTCAAGAATATCATGCAACCCTGCTTGCTCCCCACCGCACGTTCCCTCATAAAACTTCCATAGATCTATTTTTAGCAGCTCATTTTTTGATTGAAAAATCAACTTAGAAAACGCCTTTGGAACTACTTTGTACATAGTTAAACAGACTTCTAAAAATTTCACTGTCAAAACTGCTTGACCAACACATCAACCAAACTTAGAACAGACCAAAATCCTTTACTCAGTGAGCTCCTTCCAAGTGTCCATCTCCTTGGCGTATTTCTTCAACTTACGCCCCAGCAGACCTGGATATCTCAGATGAACATTATACTTGTATTGCTCGAATCCTGCGTGCTGTCGGCCCGGCATGTAGTCAAACAACCCGTCCTTCCGGTACTTGGCCAAGAAATCCAGAATATACTTCTTATACAAATTATTTGATCTGGACTTGGGCCGCATGTAGTTCCCCATACTGCTGTCACCGACAAGACGGGCAATTTCTCTACTAAATGTTCCCGTCATCTTCGCCGCTCGCTCTACGTGTTGCTGATCAGTGTACCTACCTCTTAACTTCAGTACCATCTCTGACAGAAAATCAGACAAAGAATGCAAGGAACATTACAATTCTTACTTCAACGACAATCCATTAAGCTCTTCCCTAGGGCTGTGCATCCGAACCAGGTTCCCGATTGCAGATTATGGAAGCGAGTACCCATAACCAAATTAACATATTACGTAGTCATTTCTCAGACAATGAAAAAAAACAACGTTTTGAATGATATTTGTGCACATTTTCTAAATGAAAACCAGGGTACATGGAAAAACAACCGTTCATGTCAGGAACCGGTTCCAGATTATGGAATTGAGTACCCGTACAACTTCACAATATCGCATAGTAACTTCCCAGAAAATGAAAAAGGAAAGGCTTCAAATGATATTTGTGGGGAATTTTCAAAATTAAAACTGGACTACATGGGAAACTAGCACAGATTTCATGTTTATGACGCTCACGAAAATTGACAATAAAGGGAATTTACCGGTTGTGGTTTTTGTAGTCTAGGTATGGATAAAGAGACTCGACGAGACATAATAGCATACCTCATTCCACAATACATACAACTGTATAAAGCTTCTGTCTTTTGTGATATGCCGGCGCATGCACCCCCCGGAACATATGTAATGGCAGAGTGGTGATCATGTTTACTGGACAGGCATGAGATTTCTCAGACTTTTGAATCTCGGAGAAAGACATTATGGCAACATTCGGGATTGGAAGTTTTGAGTTGGTTTCTTTAACGGGTACCCGTATTTTTTTCAATCGGGTATCCGGTTCTTTTACCACCCGTAAATGCACACCCCTACTTGAGAAAATGCAATTTACACCGTAAAGCTATTGAGCTCACTGTACCCACTTGCTGCATTGATGCACTGTGTTGTAGTATTAACGTGCGGATCTTAAAGAACATTAACTTTTGGATTGGCTTTCCTTAATATGTATCCGTGCTTGTTTCCAATCGGTTACCTGATTCCTGTACTAACTGTATATTGCACACCTCTACTCCTCCCCTTAACACACTGTCCAATCTCGGGTGCAACTATGCATTAACCCCTTGAGCACGGTATTTTACGGGAGACGTCAGGGTGTTGCAGCGGTTCTGGCAGCCAAATCGAACCGCTACAATGTGTTTGTGCAGTCAAGCATGACATACACAATAATCCACCAATGGATTGAGACTGCACAAACAGCGGCCAATGGCGTCATCCGGCTTGGTGGCACTTTTTTAGGCGCCCTATGGTGTCATCCATACGCAAGCGGTTAAAAGGTCTGGCAAAAGTCTGACCGGTACACGTTTATGCTGTACAGTGAGGACAGGGAACATATAAATAAAGAGGGAAAAAAAGGTCCTATTACTGTATTACTACCGAGGACACAAGAATAAAGAAACAATGAAATCATTGTCCTCTGAGGGAGGTCTTTTGTTAAACACAGGGTTGTGTACGGAGCGAATATCAATGGTCAATTATTAAAACACAGTCACTACAAGCGAGTTATTCCAAAATTTGATGGACGAGATCCCCTTTGCAAGTGGCTGAAATGATTCACAGGATTTACCTTTGAATTCCTCATGGAGGAACTGATTGACGAGATCCAGACCAACATTTTCCCCCTCTGTACCACTTAGGTTAGCCACTCTGTTCCAGATGATGTCTTCAGCCAAACGCTTGGGGTAAAAGCCACTAGCCCCTGAAGTACAGTAAACAGACATGTAATAATGAATGAATATTTTAAGGTACCTTCCCACAATTAGGGTAACCTTCTGAAAAAAAAATGATCACTTAAAATTTCTCATCATATTTTTACTGTTTATCACTTGCAAAACTACGAAAGCTCATTAGTGCCATCGCTATATTAATTTTGAGAGCAATTATTATTATTTTCGAGAGCAGTTATTTTTATTTTTAAGAAGCACATGTTTCGCGGACGCCTAGCCTGTGCATGGAGTGTTAGTGCATACAGTGGCGCTTGCCTAAAGTACTACATTCCTCAAAAGCACAGCTGTAATGCGACTATCAATTGCTTCCACCAACAATCCCCCAAGTGTCCAGGGCACGCCACACGTCCGGGTAGCCACGCGCGCCTTGACTAAAGGCTACAGGGCAGATTTTCAGCGGGAAATTGGATTTTAAAAATAAATTTCCACTTTTCTTGACGACAACAGCACACCTGGTGCCATAATTTCACAGGATGATTGAGACTACTATTAACTAACAGTCTAGTAAGGTATTTTGTAATAATTCAGTAAAGAAATTGGAGGATTACCAATCGTGTACACTACCTTTATTAAAGGGTATTGCATCTAAAACAAATTCATATTCTGGGAATTTCATTGTTTCTGTCAATGTTTCTGCTATCCATTGAAATTCTGAAAACAAAAATGCAAACTTCCAAATATCTCGCAAAAGCAAAATGCTACAGGCCTCAGATATATACCATATGAAAAATTTTTTTTCCCAATTTTGACGAAAGGTTTAAAAATATTTTCCCACTAGTGTAAAACAGTGTGAAAAAACATAATTTGGAATAAATATGCAATTTAAAAAACATTCTGAACATTAGAGGGAATACCGTGGTATTGAAATTCCAAACCGAGTTCGCCGGTATTTCGGTATTTATGGATAGCCAGTCGGTATTGTCCGGTATTAAAAAAAACGTCACTATACGGTAATACTGAAATACCGGCCAAGCCTAGTGGTCACATTTGGTGGGCTGCAGTACTAGAGATCCAACAAACCTGTCAAAAAGTGCTGAGCAATCTGCAGATCCAGCCGATGTCCGTAATTCCAGAAGTCCAGCAGGTCTAGCTTCCAGTGTGATTTCATTCTCTCCCCGTCCCCATGGTTGACTGCAAACCTCCTGGCAAGATGGTTCAGACCCCTCCACATCAACGCCTTGCTGTAATTCTGGACGAAGTCATCGTCTGGGGTATCTGGGCTGCACTCCTCACTGCAGTACCACTTCTCTGTACAATTCAATTCAATTCAATTTAATTCTTTATTTTCAAAGCACAGTACAAATGTTCTAGTGCCATTACGTGACCTGATTTTAATATCTTTTTCCTTTTCATTTTGGGAGTATTTCAACACAGTCCATACAGATCTTTAATTCACCTTATCTTTTTTATCGACCTGTGTAAAGTCCGCTTGGGGCGTTTTAATGAATTTGATGGCATTGCCGTAGCATTTTCAATAGTACGTTGTTCTTGTTATTGTATTTTCGTCCGTGTCTACCCTGCATTTGTTGTTTTTCAAAACCATGTCCTGGGTTTTGTATACGTTCTTTTAATTTAGTGAAATTAAAATGACAATTTGGGAGAGCGCCAATATAGGGCAAGATAGCTCAGTTGGTAGAGCACTAGTATGGTATTCCGGAGATCACACAGGTTCGAATCCCACTCCTTCCAGTTAAAAAAAAAAACAAATAGAAAATAAAAACAATTTAAAATATGCAGACAAATTTTTATAAGAAAATACATGGGCAGATACAAGAGCCCAATTTCAAAGAGTTGCTAATGAAAC
The DNA here is from genome assembly GCA_037893225.1 of Hippasteria phrygiana. Lineage (NCBI taxonomy): Eukaryota > Metazoa > Echinodermata > Asteroidea > Valvatida > Goniasteridae > Hippasteria > Hippasteria phrygiana. Next base: position 1,998,768 of record JAZGUH010000375.1, read on the forward strand.
TGGACTTTTCTAATGGAACCTTCATCAAAGATTAACAACATTTAGCGCAGGTATGAGTTCACTAACTTCGGAGGCAGAATCTGCTTAAAATAGTGATGCAACCAGCTTGTCTGGTATAGTTACATGCAACGTTTCTGCTATAGTTACACAACTTTTCTGCTATAAACCGTTAAGCAGGCAATTCTGCAAAGATGATCAGAGCATTCCGACTGAAATGCCAAATTTTCAAATTTAATTTTCATGTGGTGTAATCACAAACCTCCTCAGATTGTATATCCCCACAAAGCCAAGTCTCAAATTATATTCAAGCACAATTGTTTTATTGTTCCAGGAATTGGAAAGACAAATTCAAAACCACACAAGGACAAAATTTAACACTGTGTCATGATGTCCAGATTTGTGCAGAAGCATGTGGGCCATTCCACAGCAATGGGGACCAAAACAAAATCAAACACTTTGATATTTCTTTTTAAAGTTTGGATTAAATTCTGCATATATTGTGGATAACAAATCTCTGTTTGACTCAATTAGCTCTCAATGTTTTGTAAAATATTTTTGAACATAGGTTTTCTTTTTTTTTGGGGGGGGGGGGGGGGTGATTTCTCCAACGTTAGTGACATAACGCAAGAGATGTCACCTAGTTCGATCTGATGCAAGTCCAGCCCAGATTGCCAATTGATTTGAATTCAAGTTAATTTCAATGTTTAACTATGAACCCTATTTGTTTAAAAAGGTACGTTTGAAGTGAGTTCAACAATTTTAGAAGATTAATTGGTGTTAACAGTACCCTTAAATACACCCTGTCCTTTTTTTGTTTACGTTAGTGACGACCAACAGAAAACAGGAACCAAAGTTCTGAGTTCTGTGTGTCTCTTGGTAGGCCTCACAATCATTTTGTGTTGTGGCAGTTATAGGCTTTGGAGCTGTGAGGGATGGAAGTGACACGACTGCCTATACGTTAGTGATGGTGGAATTGCCAATATACACAATTTCAGAAATACTATAAACCTGGGAAAGACTTCTGTTGTAGACAGGAGGTGTGGTACCACTGACTCCCACGGCATGATCCACCCAGGCCACACTGCACCATCTGACCACCCTTTCGGCGGTGGCAAGTACAGTAGATGTAGGTGCCGTCATCCTTACATCGCTTGCTGCAGAACCAGTTGCCGTCTGGTGGTTCTTGAAGGTTAACACAGCTGAGATGGAACCAACTGGTAGGGCACTGGTAGCTGCAGCACTGGACCAAGTCCTCATGCACATCTGTATAAAAAGAAGAGACATCTTTTGCTATTTCCAATCAGGGCCAATGCCCAAATAACCTGTATTCACCATAACCAATAGTTTGCGAGTTAACCACCCCCATTAGACACTATTATTCCTTGACTTTACATTGATTTTCCATGATAGTTTTGATTCCAAGATTTCCTAGGATTTTCCAGATTATGGAATTGAGTACCCATAACTGAATTAACACATTCATTAGTAATTTTTGAATTTCATTTATGGAAAATTTTCAAAATGAAAACCAAACTACAGGGAAAAACTAAATGATGCTTGGGAAAATGAAATTTACACTGTAAAGCTACATGTCGAAACTTGCATCTTGCTTCATCGACAGTATCAACATGTGGAGCTTTCTGAACAATATGAACAGCACTTTCCGAGATTTAATTTTTGGGATTGGGATTTAATTTTCTTTAATAGTTACCCTGGTATCCGTGCTTTTTATTTCAATTGAATACCCGATTCCCTTGCTACCCGTGAATGCACACCCTACCGAACAGTAAGGTTGGCTCTGTAGTACTTTTTATCTTCAATATTTTGCTCTCACATGCCTTCTCAATAAGAGTAACCGCCAAAAGAGAATCAATACATGTGAATATGTTTTACCTTGGGCGCAAACACAGATACCACCCTGCTCTGGTCCCTCAGAATCTTCAGACATCGTACAGGAGACAACTCGTTGGATGTCCTCCGGCGTCGGCCCCATCCAACAGAACTCCACAATCTGCTGTGCCAGGTTGCGGAGCCATTGCAACTTTTCTGCCCTCTTGAGGAGGCGAGGGACCGGGAAGGTGGCAGGAAAGTCTGATACGGTTTGCATGTTTGTGGCAGTCATAGCAAAGAGAGTTATGTAGGATTCTGTTGAGAACTACACAAGACAAAGATACGGTCGATGTTAATTTGACACAGTGCAGGCAGGCATGCAACTTGGAATTAACAAAAAACGAGGAAATTCTAATCTTCACAAGATTTTGTACAGTGTTTTTCAATTTTCAATGGCATAAGTGTGAAGTGAAAAACGAGGAAATCTGCTGATCCGAGGAAAAGTTGCGTGCCTGCACAGTGGTGTCCAGTTGGGGTGGGCGGGGGGGGGGGGGGGGGGGGGGGGGGGGGGGGGGAACTTACCCCAAATCACATGATATAGCAACAATATATCTATTGATCATTCAAATTTGAATGCGCAAGAGTGAAACAGAAACCAAATTTCATTCAAATTTAACCCCTTCTCAGCTGTTAATGGGCATCAGTATGCGATACGGGCTTGTGCAGCCAAGCGTAATGCACACAATAAGTAAACATCGGATTGAATATGCAGGCATAGACGTATTCAATGGGTTAACAGACAAATTTGACTGTTTGATATGAATATACATTAGAGAACCTGCATAGATAACAAGCCCCTATGGGCCTTCTAGAATGATTCCAGCTGTGTTCTTGATTTTTTTTTTCTTTTTACATGCTTGAAGAGCCTATAAATAAAAAATGTGGACTAAAAATTCCAGGATTCATGCTTTCAACCCCCTCATATTTTGTTATATTATTTCGGCACCAAATGAAAGAGAACAAGAGCTTTCCAAAAATGAATACTCTCACTGGGTTATCTCAAAAGAATAAGCCGTACCAAGCTGAAAAGCATCAAGAGTCAAATGTGTACGACCTTCCAAAAAATCTGACCGTTTTAGGGTTAAAAGAATACAAGTTGTGCATGCATGTTTATAGGTATATGGATATTATGATATGAATCATTCTATGAAGTTGGGACACGAAGTGTGACATTTTTCTACATTTCCAGTTAGATGCCATCTATCAATTTTGGACGTTGGACAGATTTGGGCAAGTTTTGTTCCATTCAAACATTATTTTTCTGAGAAATGTAATCTTAGGACAATATTTAGTACTTGAATGAAACTGGGACAGCTTTTTGTAGTGTTGCAAGATTTATTTTCCAAACCTTCTCTACTGACCGCAAAATGGAACCATGCATATTTTCATAAGATTATTGTAGATAAATTCCAAAGGATATGTTTCGACGTAGCAAATGTCACACTAGGGTACACCATGATAAATCGTTTATAGCTACTGATTCACCTGTGTTTTAAGTATGTAACTTAAAGCTTCTATAAGGTCCATTCCGTGTGTTCTAGGAAGGGTGCAATTAAAGCACAGGGGCATTTTGCTCAAGGATGGACAATGCGAGCATGAAGCCCCTTACGGCATGGGGTCCGGGGTCTGCTTAAGGCCCCAAGTCCAAATAGGGCCGGTATGTATAGCATCTCCCGGTACGCAAACCGGTTCATTTTCATCCTCACAAACCGGGTTGGATACCATCCAAGCCTCTACTGGAAGGCTGACCCCGTTTGAGAGTCCATTGTGTCCAATTCCTGGGCTGGTGAACTCCTTTTAAATGCAGACAATGGGGCGACTTTAATCCGATAATAATCTTCCACGGGTTAATTGGCCCTAAACATTTGCTCAGTTTCAAAGAGTTTGCCACTGGACAGATCTGACCACCCAGTATTAACACTTCGATAATCACTACACATACACGTAAACTCAGTCAGTCATCAGTCAATAAACTCCCCATTGTCAACACTCTGCAGGGCCATCAGGCAGCAGGCTAGCCAAGCTCAACCACAAGTCTATTCATTAAGATGACTTTGAAATGCCGACGAGCAAGTCGACTTGTACCGTCCGGGGAGGGGTATAATACCGTATGCGGTTTAAACCGGTCCGATACCGGGAGCCGGTATGCAGAATGGCCCTAAATGGAATTCGGGCCTAAGGAGCCCAACATTTTTTGGAATAAACAATCCCGGCCAAAATGCCTGGGCCACATGACAATAAACATAACATCTCCCGCTCCCCCGCTCAATGTTGTAATCTCAAGCCAGAGCGCATTCTGCACAATGAGAGCCAACACTGACCGGGGGTCGGGGGTCGGGGGTCGGGGGCCCAACGAGATTTGGCCGGGATTCTGGATGCTCTGTGGTGCAATCTGAGGCAATTCCTGGCCACTGTTTTGATAAAAAGTTTTAAGATTAGCAGGCCTCGACCTTAGCACTAGCCCGGCGTAAAATGTCTAATAAAAGCTGCTGCAAGCTATTACAAAGCACTCTTTATCTAGTGAAAAAATGTATACCTATCTGTTTAAAATTGTCACTTTGCTTGAGATGAATAAAACAGACGTTCTTGTGAAGCTTCAGTGAATTTTCTTTTTTCATTTAACGACCGAGTACAGTGCTGCTGCGTCCTACGCAGTCAGTATTAGTGCCGTGCCGCCGCGCCATGCATGCTTGCTGTATTAAACTTCCTTGTAAGTTGTACTATAATATTGTACACTGGATGCGACTGGTTGGGTGTGGGGGGAAAAGCACCGTGAAAGTGCACAAAAAAAGGACTATGGCTCATTTCTCAATGCTCGGCTTCGATACGGCTACGCTGTCTTCTCTGAAACGCTTTCATTTTGTACATCATCAATGTTCGAGAAAAATGATTCAGGACCGTCACATTTTTGGCCCCATGTCAATTTGAACGAAAAATCTAACTTATATTGCCGGAATGTCTTAAATAAGACGCAGCTACCTGTACGTACTGAAGCCAGCTTTGATAAATGGCCCATCCGGGGAATTCCAGGTGCATACTGAGCATGCGCATTGGCACTTGACCTCAGCGATGCGATGCAGTTTTGCATGCAGTGAATGAAAGAACATTCATGCAAAGTTTTGTGTGTGTGTTTGTATGTAGGCCTTTGATCGATGACAGCCGTGTACGTGGCTGGCAAAGTTTTAGTCACTTTTTATAGTCTTTACATTTTTCAGTCATGTGGCGATATCTAAATGTGCCCAATCCTTCCAAAAAAGGAAGCAAAAGAGAATACGATGCAAACTAAGACAAAAATCAAAGACAACAGGTCTACAGACAAGACTGGGAGTGGGACTTTGGCTGGCTTTTAGCTACGATGGAATACGATGTTTTGCTGTTTCTGCTACGAAATGAATATGACCGGAGGGAGTGAAAGGAAACAGAACCTTATCATTTAGTAATTTCTTTTCTATGTTATAGTTTGAAAATCACTTATGCTGTACTGAATCATCAAATTTTAATGCGATATTTCCGACACCGTAGGGAGTTATGGTAAATGAGATGTTACAATGTGGGCTAGTAAAAACTTCTGCGGGCTAGTAAAAAACCCAGGTAACTTGCCCGGTGGTCTAGTTGAAAAACAGCTTAAGGTCGAGGCCCGTATAGGCAAAATTTAGTTCATTTGAAATTGTATAGAATATACTCTTGCTCTTAAATTTATAACGTAGTGGTAGCGTAGGGGCAGGATTCAGGCGTAGTGCTAATTCCCAAAAGCGTAGTGGGTGCTAGCACTATTTAATGAATGGCTAGAACACTGCCCGTAGCCCCGTTACGACTACAATTTAAATCAAACAGCAAAACATCATCCAACCTCCACTAGATCCCATGAATGCTTGAAGTCAAGTTTGGCATCAGGCTTCATTGTTTGGAGGTTGGCTTTGTAGAAGTTCTTCAAGTCGGACAGAGTTCCCCTGGCAGCAGAGCTCCTCTCGCGGTACAGCATGTTCAGTGTGTCCTATTGGGAGACAATAAGGAATAAGTAACAAAATTAGAAAACCATGATTATGATTTTTCCTTAAAGTACAGGTTAACAGCTTTATTTTATAAAAAAAAATCAATCGGTGGCATCATCATGACGTCACTCCATATTTTGTATTTTACATTTATGAGACATAGTTTGTGTTTCTACCAAGTTTCCTCACAATCAGACCTTGTTTTATGCATTTTCAGAAAGAAAAAAGTTTCAGAGGATTTTACATTTTTAAAGAACTCTTTATGACATATCAAAGCTATTAACAAACAAACTTTGAATTCAGTATTTATGTTTAGTTTGGTGTATGTATCTTGAAAAGAAGTTTTCAAGATATCAATCATGCAAGTATCATAAATACATTGGTCAACCGAGCAGACATTGGTTGATCGCGTAGGGCAGAGTTTGCACCATCTATCTATCGATCATGCATGGACAGATTTGTGGGGCAAAATCTACTGATCATGCAGGGCAGTAGGGCTGTTCATTTTTCGAATAATTTTGTGTTTGTTTATTCAAATATTTGAATATTCGATACTCGCCGATCACGTTTTTCACGCGTCAGCCGCAACCGCATCAGTACCAGACCACTAATATCCGGAACCAGTTCGAGATTATGGAAACGAGTACCCGTAACTGAAATAACATATTACTTAAACAATAAAAAAGGAAATTTCTATAATGCCATTCGTGGTTAATTTTTTACAATGAAAACCTGGGTACATGGAAAACACAACAGATTAACATTTATGATATTGGCGAAAATGCAATTTTAATACACCGTAAAGCTATAGAGCACAAATGTGGTGGTATTAACGTGCGGACCTTTACGAACAATATAATCATGAATTTTCAAGATTTAATTCTTGGGATTGGCATTCTTTACTGGGTACCTGGGTACCTGTGCTACTTTTCAATCAAGTACCCAGTTTCTGTACTACCCGTAAATGCACACCCCTACTGAGCACTGCATATTTATGTACCTGCAGTAATGTCTTCTCCTTGTGGTGTTCCTGGGGGCATTCGACCAAACCCTGCAGTTTGGCCGTCTGTGTCTCGCCGTTGGCTCTGGCCCTCTTAGCATGGACCATCTTCTCTAATACCTGACTATCTCCACCGCAGAGGATCGGGAACATCCGTGTCCTGTGCCTGTGGGTGATGTGGGGGACGTAGGTGTGCAGGTGATCCATGATGGCCTCCACTCCATCGGTGGAAGTTGGGCGAACTTCCAAAACTCCAAGATTCACCTGTGATATTGAACGTAAAAAGGGGTCAGCATAACAGCTCATTTTTGAGGAGTTATGGAGTTTGCATATTTGCTGACTCTCAACAGTCAAAATTACTCCTCAAGCAAAATGTTTGTACTTTCCCAACCAAAATGGGACCTACACAAATGTACACATGTTGCAAAAATACACACACACACAAGGCTGTTCTACATTGTATGTAAAGAGGGTGAAAAATATTTTAGTTTTGTTTTTGGTTTGTTGGCTTCTATATGTCTTCATTTAAAAAACCTATTATCTGAAAAAAAAAATAAAACATCTCATTTCTTTCCACTTGCTATGCTTAAAGAACTATATCTCTAAATACACTTCCTTTAAATTAGAAAACACAAAATGCTACTGGGGTTAAACCTACAGCAAATCAAAGCTTAGGTTGTGAGAACATTACCAAAATCCAGAGAAATTGTCCATTCTAATAAGAAAAACTCGCCCCTGTTTACCTACATTTTCATATCAGCGCGCAAGCGCCCAAACCTCGCTAAAAAGTGCCCAAGTCGCACCCTCTGCATGCTCATAAAGGACCCTGTAACATAGCTTTTCGTCCAAGTTTTTAAACCTACATGAAACTGTATAAGACATGAAAAGGTTGTTTAGACATACCCCGGGAGCTGACTATTTATTCTAAAGGAGCTTTGAGGGCCTTGTGGGCTGCTGATTGTGAAGTGTCTGGGAGGACTCTCCCTCCCCCCCCCCCCCACTTGCACGACAAGAAAAAGAGAAACTCCAAGCAGGTGGGCGCAAGGAGTTGACACGCTGCGTGTTAAATGGGCTTGATAATTCGATCCTCGGTTTTCAGAAGGACTTACTACTGCCTCCAAAATCCAACGAGCGATTGTGGTCACAGAGGCCTGATGATGAGGCTGGATGGTTGTGATGAATAGCTGTTTGATGTTACCTCTCGGAGAGCGAGCACTGTACATGTAGTACTTCAGGGCTCACACAGGGCACCACCACAATATCCTCTGCTACTGAAGAGAAGGATGTTAATGCTTGGCACAAGTATGTCAGGAGGTGAAAAATACACTGACTGTTTTTTGTCAGGAACTTGACCTGTGGGATTGAACACCACCTGGTTCCCAACGTAAGTGCCCTAGTTCTGACAGGGCATGGAGCTCACTTCTGCGGTGAGGTGTGTCAGCAGCCAGCAAAAACTGTTTTTATCATGAGGTGATGGAGAGAAGAGCTATTTGCTGGCTCAAATGGAGCTTTAGCAAGAGACAGGAGAACAACACCCAGATCCAGAAGGTCGGTAATTGAACATACCACGCATCAAGTGAGCTATAGATGTGTTGGATGAAATTGTTAAACCATCCTGAAAGCCCTGATGAAGGACACCAATGGCTGACCCTGTATCCTCTGATAGTGGCAATTTGAAGCCCAGAGTTAAAATCCTGAATTGAAGTTACAGATGCTGTACGGGGATCGACAGCTCTCTCCTCACACCATTTGGTGAAGTGGAGAAGTCTGCTATTATAAGTTCTCCTAGTGGATTCTCGTCTGCTCTTGGCTGCCAGAGATTATGGACCCACTATATGAGCAAGTCATCCAGGCAAATGAACATGTGGAGCTGCCTTTGATGAAAGAAAGTCGCGACAACCTTGGCTATTCTTGTAAAGCCTGGAGGGCCTGTGGAAAGACCGAAGGGTAGACATCGGAACTGGTACAGAGATCCTCGATATGTAAACTGGAGAAACCTCTGGTGCTCTGCATGGATAGGAACGTGAAGATCAACATCCTTTAAGTCGATGGATGTAGCCCCAATTCCTCTTCAGAGACTGGAAGACAGTGGAAAGTGTTTCCATGCAAAAATTCTTTTGGCCTTATGTAAAAGTTGAGAGGCCGTAGATCGATAATGGGTCACCACTCACCCGACTTCTTTGGAGCAAGGAAGAAGGTTGATGTGATGCCCAGGGTGGATCCTGCTGTTAATGGAATGATAGCATCGTATTTCCTTCTCTAAAGTTGACTGGCATATAGAGTCTGTAGGAACAGGAGTTGATCCTCGCGGAGACAATTAGTGGTTGGTTGCTGGTAAACTCCAGACGATACCTCGAAGAAATTATCTCTAGAAAACCAGGCATCCGATGAAATGTGGCTTCTTGCAACATAGCCTCGTCAAACCTATTGTCAAAGAGATCACCCCCACCCAGGGGAAGATCTAGCAGGCGGTCCTTAGAACCAACCGATATGAGGAACAAATTGTCCAGGACAGGGGAATGTCATTACAAGGAAGTGGCAGCAAATCCTATTGCAAATTCCTGAAGACACATTTCTGAAATTACACATTTCAGGCAATTTTAATACCCGGGTCAGAAGAGGGATCTTCATGGCCTCTAGCAAGAGCATCGGACAACAGTATGGAGAAAGAGGCTACATGTACTTTCGCCCCATGGGGCAAATGGTTGTCCAGGGCAGAAATTCTCTTGTCCAGTTTTTGTGTTTTCATGTCAAAAGTTGCTTAAGTATTTTTCGAGGTCTGCTGTATTTGTATTAAGCATGCCACAGTGGTTACACTTTATCTGTTGGAGTGTCCGTCTTTAGTGAACCTGTTGTAGGGCCTCGTTTATGTCTGCACACATTCTATCTACTGGAAAATGTGGGCTGTTTAGATATGCATCAGTATCTTTACGGTATGAGGGCCGAGGGGGCCCTACCGGGGAAGGGAGGAGGAAATTTAAGAAGCTGATCCACTTCGAATATAGTAATTTTAGCCCTCTGGGAAATAGAGAGGCTCTCCTCATCAATTGACTCTCCAGAAGAGACATAGGACTCCTGAAGAGATCTGGAACGGGTGCGTCAACTTCGATGCCGGGACTCGGACTTTGAGTAGTCGGTAGAAAATCGATGTCAGCCAAGACGTCGATCCTCCGGCTCCCAACAGGAATGCTAGTTGGACCGTGAGAGGGCGCGGTTAGCATGTGGCAATCTCCCAGTAGTGAAGCAGCCAGTGTGGTCACCGGAACAATGTGGAGATTGACACTGGTGTCCCGGAGTGAAAGGCACGTCATAATCTCTTGAAGAATGTGGCGAATTTCCATAATGCAGCATGTAGTGGCGTGAGAAGCTCACCGGTACTGCCGTGGGAAAACCACGTGGATCGAAGGTTGGGATCCCATGTGGATGTGTTGTATGTGCCAATGTCGAACTTACGAGGGTCATTCGGAAAATAAAAACCAAGTATGAAGCTAAGAGAGAAATTCCTGTGGCTCGTTTGGGAAAATTGGTTGTGTGTAAGATCATGTATCTGTAGTAACATGGTGCCGGTGATGCCCCGGGGCCACTAGGACCAGGCGGGGCTGGTCGCACTGAGGGATGCAATGACGTCTGACACCATGACCAGCTGTCCCGCTAGCACATGTGGGTTGACCGCCATTGCTTGCATGTGCTCTTGTAGACTACCGAAGATATGCAGGACTTCTCGGGGGATAGCCAGACACGGTTGGCGGGGTGGAAATATAACGCTTGGAAGGATGGACGGCTTGAGATGACAGGCTTCTTTTTCCTTTTGGCGACATCCACCAATGTAGTCACAGCATTGTATGGTTTGTATACAGGTGTTAGCATTCACATGATGTGCACTGTACACGTTGCTGAAAAAAACATTTAGTGTCCTTTATGGGGCATGCAGAGGGTGCGACTTGGGCACTTTTCTTTTCAGCGAGGTATGTGCGCTTGCGCGGTGAAATGCAAATGTAGGTAAACAGAGGTGAGATGTTTTCTGTAAAGGAATGTATGTATATAACTCATTTTCCCAATTTTTTTTACCAAATACTCATTTTTATAGAGCCGGTCACAAATGGGTGTTATTCACAAGTTGGGCAAACTCAATGCAAGCCAACATGAAGACGGACATGTACATGTAACAGCTACTTCATATAAAACACGGTGGTTCGAACCACGTGTCTCGCCAGCTTTAGTTTTGTGATCACCCGGGAAGAATGCAGGGGCACTGATAACGGGTGAAGGAGCAAGGGTTAGTGTAAAAAGAGAATGAAATGGTAAGTTTATCACGAGCAAGAACCGATGAGCATGCCTAAAACAATGGTAGGTGACAAAAGCAATGTGGAAGGAAAATGTTGTCCAAAGTTATGGAAGTTTGAGTGGGGTGTGAAGGCTAGAGGATGAAAGCAGCGAGATTACTGACACGACCATCATATAAAGGTTATAAGTGCATGCATGACCCAAGTTTGATTCCAGTTTTCAAAGAGACAAGTTGGACAATTCCAGCCTATTTTACAACTTGACCTCAAATGACCTTTGACATCAGTACTTGACCGTTGACAAATGCATCACATAAAGGTTGCAATATTAAATGCATGACCCAAGTTTGATTGCAATCGGACTTCAACTTTGCATATAAGACAAATTTTGCAATTCCAGCCCATTTTACAACTTGACTGCAGATGACCTTTGACCGCAGATGGCCTTTGACCTCAGTACTTGACCTTCGACAGGGCCATCATACAAAGGTTGCACTATTGAATGCATGACCCAAGTTTGATTGCAATCGGACTTCAACCTTGAATATAACACCAATTTTACAATTCCAGCCCATTTTACAATTCCAGCCCATTTTACAACTTGACCTCAGATGACCTTTGACCTCGGTACTTGACCTTTGACACAACCACCATCATATAAAGGTCGCACTATTGAATGCATGACCCAAGCAATCGGAATTCAACTTTGCATATAAGACCAATTTGTCGAAACTTTAACCAAAATGACACATACGGACAGACTATGGACGGACGGACTACGTACAGAAATAGTGATTGCATAGTGATTGCTTTGTTCAGGCGAGACAAAAAACCTTTCAGAGTACTACACCAAGACCTATGACAAACCTACTCGCCCTGAGTGTCTCATCAAATCCTTTCACTTTTGTTGTTCAAAAGGATTGTACTGTGAGATACTCTTCAGGTTCCGTCCCTCGTATTTGGAACTCTTTTCCTGTATCCTGTTTCCATTCCATCTATAATATTTCACAATTAAAATGAAATGTAAATAGATACCTTCTATCCCTGTGATTTCTGTTTTTTCTCAGTCTTTTGTAGCCCAAACCTTAAATGACCTTTTCGCCTTGTGTTGTTGAGTAATAAAAAAAAAAATTAGACTGCATTTGAATTCATACCACTTCAGTTTTCTTGCACATTTCCTGGCTGAACTTGTGTTGCACGCTCGGAATGAACTCCTTGAGTTCCTCTAGGAAGGGCAGGTTCTTGGTCAGCATTCTCATGACCAGATGCACCATCAGATCCATCAGGCTTGCCAAGTCACCTCGTTCTGAGGTATCCGGTAGGACGTTGGCTACCAACTGGCATGCGGGAATGGTGCTGGTCTGATATAGGAGCTTGCATGGCACTCGGCTGCTGTAGGCAAAGGGTAAAGTCCAGGGCAGGGCATCGGGCTTCCGAACGAAATGCTGGAACTTGACGTGAGGGCCTAATTGTACACTGCTCCAGCAGATGCTGTATGGAAATCTCTTTTCACCCGGAATCGCCTTTCTAACTGACTGTAAAAGAAAAAAAAGGAAAAAACACACTATTTGTTCTAACACAAGGACAACATGCCTTAGAATTCACACAGACTGTTTACATTGGATCCGGCACGGGGATTGAAGGGGGAGTAATGACAAGGTCAGACAAATTTCACATGGACAAAAATAGCACCGATCTGCATAATTCCGAGTTTGAAAGCGAGGCTCAGTGTTAAGTAAACAACCCACAGGCCTTTTCACACTAGACCAAATCTTGGGGGTTAACCCCTGGGCGACACAGGTCAGGTGTCAAAATAAGACCAAATTCACACTAGAAATTTACACACCCACACCACCCCCAAAATTGCTTATTCCCCGGGGTGAGTTCAATCTTATCCCAAGGGCGAGACACTTTCCCCAGGGCGAGAATGGCAGTGAGAAATGGGGAAGGGGTCACCCCGGGGCAAGCAATGGCACAAAGGTGACAAAAAGCGTGTGTTATTTTGATCAATTTGCATATCAGCACAACATAACATCTGGGGCTTCTGAATATTAACAGATGAAACAGAAACATATTGCTTTGCCTGTTACATCAATTCCAAAGCCATGTCTGTTGCACGGTCGGTCGGTAACAACAAAAGGTCGGTAACAACTGTTGCCATTTGAATTGAAATTTTAACTGCCCACCCAGCAAGTTCATCACCTCAAGTTTTGCTTTCCATTCGTAGACAGGTCTATCATGGTCGTTGATGCATTGTTCAATGTGATGGTTTATGTATCCACCATCTACAGTGACACCCAATCTGGCAAGAGTTCGCATAATTTCCAGGCTGCCCCCACGCTTCCACAGCTCCATAGTCAGGATAGTTTGTACAAATTTACAAACCACATTGGTGCGTGAATGGTTGACCAATGCTAGGATCATCCCCAGTAATCTCTCCATCTTGGGGTCTAGGGGCCGAAATCTGCAAAAAGGTCAATCAGTCGGCTGTAAATTAATCTGCCTTTGTGAATATTACATGTAGCAGTTTATGAAAATATATAATACATTTGCAAACCCCCCACCCCCCCCCCCCCCCCCCAAAAAAAAAAAAAACTTTATTATGAAATACCTGACTTGACTAAGTGAATTAATAGTCTCAAGCATCCTGTGAAATCACGGCAACTGGTGTGGTGTCATTTTTAAGAAAAGTGGACTTTTTTAAATTTTGAGTGATGGTTGGCCGACCATCGTTGGAAACAACCGTTCCCCAACCTGATAATTCCCCCGACATCTGTGGTGTTACCACAAACCTTCCCTGTATGATTTTATTTAGGCACTGCAATACATTTTGCTTATGAAAGCGTTTCAAAACTAAATGTAACTTAATCCAAAAATACAGATTTGAAAAAAGGACATTCTCCTTGATTATCGATATTGAATTGGGTATGTGGAGTCAAACCTTTCACGCCGTTTAGTCAAGATTGAAGAGCGCAGCACGGATGTTAAAAGGGGAGCCTCATCATCGGCCTCTTGAATTGCTTTGGCCCAGGAGAAGTTCTTCAATCTAGGGATGGTTACTGGACCACCTAAAGCTCCGTCATACTTGCCCTCATACTGCTGCCTCATATCTCGAGCCTGAAAAATATTAGCAGTTGAAGCAAGTCGAGTGTAGCACTATATTAATAGGGCGACCCACGCACTTCACATATTTCACACCTGATTGACTGGCTTATATATTCCTTGTGTAGATCCATCTAGTCACTTGTTAATAATGCACCTATCAATTGTATGATGCATCCCCGAACCCTCAGGGGAGTGCATCAATGTCACTCTCATGTTTAGTCAGATCGTGACGATGGGGGTGCATCAAATATGATTTTGGTTGGTCATAAACTGGGGGGGGGGGGGGAAATTAAAATCTTTCCTCTACCTCAACACACACCAGCTCCAGGAAAACTTTGTGGAAGGCCTTGCGTGCTGACTTGTTGTGTTTTATGAGGTATCTTAGGAGTTTGCAGAACTTATACTCTCTAAGGAGATTCTGGGCTTCGGTCATGAAAGCATTTCTTTTGGATTTCTGTCTTTCCGGCTTCTTCCGTGGCAAGATCCGTTTATATGTATTTGAATTTCTTTTATCTTGAACTGTTTTGCTGTTGAGCAAGCGTACGCATGGTTTGCACACAAGCCCTGTCTGGAAATCCTTGTTTGTGATAGTTTTCTCAAAGACTGTGTTGAAGACGTCGATGCTACACAACCTCCTTACGAATGCACGAGCATACTTCCTATGCATCTTCATACAGTATTTTCTGCAGTTCAGACATTGGAATGCAGGTTTCTTGCTGGGGCCTGCAGGTTTCTTGCTGGGGCCTGACTTCGTTTCCATGGGTTGGGCTTCTTCAGCCAAAGGGCATTCGTCTGCAGTTGGCTCCATGCTGATATCTGTCATGTCTGCAGTTGGCTCCATGCTGATATCTGTCATGTCTGCAGATGCAGTGACGATGTAGTCGTGCCCATGTGGGTGCTGTGAAGTGCTGGCCATTTTCCAATTCCCCGTTTGTGATGCTTCTGGTTGTTGTATGAATTTCCATACACTGTATCACACAAAATAACTTTATCCCACACTCAAAATCCTGTGAAAACTTTGCTGGGTGAAACTTCTGATGAAAGTTCAAGTTGTGTATGCACTAATACATAATCAAGAAAACGTTTCAGCAGCAAATTCTGTTCAACAAATGCCGTCTTACTTCAGTCAGAATAGGCAATGATAGGTAGTTTTTGACTTCTTAAGTTGAATGCGCTGCCAAAACAGGAATGCTGATATGTACCATTCCGGAAAGCTAATAACTGGCACGACTGGAGTGCATTCTAGGAGAAAAGACTGTAGTCTGCTGACAAATTTAAAAAGGGCAAATAATTATCAAATGGAAAACAACATTAAGATGATGGCACATGTACATGTAATTTCGCAGACTCGTTCCTTCAAATAAGTCATACAGGTTTACATGTACCTCCGTTCTTTTTGGGTAACAACTAAGACAGGAAACTACATGTATGGTATCATGGGTTTGGGCTAGGGTATGAAAAACTGCTGTATCCTGCAATTGGGTGAGGGTATGGGAAACCACCGTATCAGGTATCATGGGTTTGGGCTAGGGTATGACAAACTGCTGTATCCTGCAATTGGGTGACATGGGTGAGGGTATGGGAAACCACCGTATCAGGTATCATGGGTTTGGGTTCCGAAATTGCCAGATTTACGCCTTTCTGAGGTAATCCAAAATCGAAATAGCAAAATCAGGAATAGGAAAATCTTGGAAAATAACCCGCCCTCCTTGATAACAACTGTGTAAACATGAGACACAACTAGCTTGAAAATTTCAGCTCTAGGCTTTTGACGCGCGAGATTCACCAATCTCACATGTCATGAGCCCTAGAGCTGGAATTTTCAAGCTATGGCACAACTGACAAAAATCATTAAATAACTATATTTCAAGGTTTTTGTCAGAATTTTTTTAAACAAGGTGGTTCTCGAACCACGCGTCTCGCCTGCTTTAGTTTTGTGATTACCCGGGAAGAATGCAGGGGCACTGATAACGGTTGAAGGAGCAAGGGTTAGTGTAAAAAGAGAATAGAAAAGGTAAGTTATCACAATCAAGAACTGATGAGCATGCCTAAAACAATGGTAGGTGACAAAAGCAATGTGGAAGGAAAATGTTGTCCAAAGTTTTGGAAGTTTGAGTGGGGTCTGAGTGGGGTGTGAAACGAGAGAGGATGAAAGCACAGAGATTACTGACACGACCATCATATAAAGGTTACAGTGCATGCATGACGCAAGTTTGATTCCAATTGGACTTCCAGTTTTCAAATGAGACAAGTTGGACAATTCCAGCCTATTTTACAACTTGACCTCAAATGACCTTTGACACAAGCATCATATAAAGGTTGCACTATTGAATGTATGACCCACGTTTGATTGCAATTGGACTTCCACTTTCCATATAAGACCGATTTTACAATTCCAGCTTATTTTTCAACTTGACCTCAAATGACCTTTGACCTTGGTACTTGACCTTTGACACATGCATCATATAAAAGTCGCACTATTGAATGCATGACCTAAGTTTGATTGCAATCGGACTTCAACTTTGCATATAAGACAAATTTTGCAATTCCAGCCTATTTTACAACTTGACCTCAAATGACCTTTGACACAAGCATCATATAAAGGTTGCACTATTGAATGTATGACCCACGTTTGATTGCAATTGGACTTCCACTTTCCATATAAGACCGATTTTACAATTCCAGCTTATTTTTCAACTTGACCTCAAATGACCTTTGACCTTAGTACTTGACCTTTGACACATGCATCATATAAAAGTAGCACTATTGAATGCATGACCTAAGTTTGATTGCGATCGGACTTCAACTTTGCATATAAGACAAATTTTGCAATTCCAGCCATTTTACAACTTGACCTCAGATGACATTTGACCTCAGATGACCTTTGACCTCAGATGACCTTTGACATCAGATGACCTTTGACCTCAGTACTTGACCTTTGACACGACCATCATATAAAGGTCGCACTATTTAATGCATGACCCAAGTTTGATTGCAATCGGACTTCAACTTTGAATATAACATTTTACAATTCCAGCCCATTTTACAACTTGACCACAGATAACCTTTGACCTCAGATGACATTTGACCTCAGATAACCTTTGACCTCAGATAACATTTGACCTCAGTACTTGACCTTTGACACGACCATCATATAAAGGTCGCACTAGTGAATGCATGACCCAAGTTTGATTGCAATCGGACTTCAACTTTGCATATAAGACCAATTTGAGAAACTTTAACCAAAATGACACATACGGACGGACTACGTACAGAAATAGTGACTGCATAGTCTCTTTCTGAACTTCGTTCAGGCGAGACAAAAATGAGGTAGAAATTAACATGTATGTACAGTAGAAACTAATTAGGTCAACAGATGGTGCTAATACAATGATGTTAAGTGTAAACTTTTTTCTGGGCAATTGGTTGCCCTCTATAAAACAACTAGGCTCTTGCTAAATCTATACTTTCATGCTGAAAGTCTCCAACCTGTTCCAGTAAAATTGATATATTTTCGCACAATTATCTGACATCCGTTACCCAAACTGTGCAAGTTGATCATTGGTAGTTTATTATGTGTATTACTTGAATAAGTTGCAGTTATTTCAGTTCGATTTGACATAACAAGTTTTCCATAATTGTCACATGGTGGGCCCTATCATTTTATTAACTATTAACTTTGAGGTCAAAGTTCATTCCGTAAAAGACATGTAATTGTATTCCTACTTCATTGTTCTGATAGTCACTTACATATGTACATTGTACATTTTTCTCACTTTTATTTTCGCATGAAATACATGTACTACCATTTACGTGTAGTACTAATACTTTAATTCAGACCAAGTTCAATTGTGTTGATCTTCAAACCAAAACCTCCAGCTAATTATCCAGAACCGGAAACTGTGTGCTAAAAGTTTCAAACCTCCACTGTGTTTTAAGCCTAAAATAAATCGCGTTGGGGAAAGATTTTACTTTAATTCCCCCACCAAAATTGGTAAGGAACAGCAAATCTTGGAAAATAACTATCCATTTGTGTTCAGAATTACATAAACACTTAGGGCATTTAATTTTGAGAATCTAGTTGGGAATTTTTTAGTGCAATAAAGGGAAAGAAAGTTTGTGTTTTCTGTGAGATGTTCTTGAGAATCAGATGTACATGTATAGTCACTCAAAGAGTTCACATACATGTTGATTTCTGCCTCATTTTTTTCCAGATTTTGCCAACATAAATCTTGAAATAACAGCTTGAGCAACATGTTTAGACAGTTGTTACCAAAGAGGGTTGGTTATTTTCTAATATTTTGCTGTTCTTGACCGATTTTGATGGGGGTATTAAAGTAAAATCTCTCCCTGCATTATTATTGGTTTATCGGCCAGAGGTAACTAGACTGGAAACCTGCTCACCAAATGAGACCCAACCAGATGCCCCTGTTATACACATATTTTTGGTCCTTTGAGACAGATCTCGTGATCATGGTTTCCATTGTCACATTAATTTCCATGCACCTTGAAGAATACAGTTCTAGACAGTAGACACACCCCTGTCTGAACCATCAACATCAGTTCCCTCCAAATTAATTGACAGTCTGTCAGAACGTACTGGTAGGCCTCAACAACTGAGGCACATTCCATCTCATCTTGCTAAAAAAAACATCGGTTCAGCCTCCCGCCTAGTCTTTTGAGTATTAAATCCGTCCCCGACTTCTCTCAGTGACCTAAATGTACATATATGCACAGAAACCTGCTTCTGTGTGCAGTGGGGGTTCGCGACAGAGTGAGGGGATGCTCAGCTCCACAAGGTCCCAATTTTAGAGAAAAAATATTGTGAAAAAAATCCCCGTTCCAGAATGAAGCAATATGAATCACGAATCTCAACAGCCCTGTGAAGTGATTGGCTCATGCCTGACCTTTGTACTGGGTCATGCTACCTCTTGTGATTCATATTGCTTCAGTCTGGGACAGGGATTTTTTCACCTGAAATTGGGACAGATTCGACCGATCCTTTGCTTGGTGCACACAAGGCGAGGATGTAAAGTAAGCAACAGACAGATTTTTGGGGTAAACTTTGCAGCAGTTTTTGTGTTCACAGTGTAAACACAGTGCATGAAAATTGTGTTTGTATTCTTGCTGTAGTAGCCTATGGGAAAATTGGGCTTCTTTTTGTGGGGCTCTGGTAGGAGCCCCATTGGCACTACCTATATTCGCGCGTAATCAATATTAGCGCACAACCTTTCTCTGTATGTGAAGTAAATAATTAGTAACTAAATATGTTTCCACACGGCCCTCGTAGAATGTGACGCAATGACCTTTGCGCTATGCACGAATATGGGCTAGGCATATTGAGGATGCTTTTGAGGATGACATGATCGTTGTGTACTGATGACACTTGGCTGCCTTGGAAATGTATTTTCTTTTAGGTAGCAACACTGGGAGAATAGAAGTATAGTCAAAGGCTCTATTTTTTGCTCACGTGAGAGAAATTTTGCTGTGGAGATTAGGTGCGCGAAAATTGGTAACACGTGGATAGCTGTTCTACATGTTCTAGTATAGTCGGACTCCCTATTATCGCGGCATCGGATTTTTTTTACTTTTGCGTTGCCAATTAAAACGCCTTCGAGTGGCGGTTGTTATCCAGTTCATCAGGCATTAAGGACTTTCTGCCGAGTTGTATACAAAAATGACGATTAAAAATGTTGTGTCTGGAGTCTGGACTTTTAATGATTTTTAATAAATATTTACATTTTCCAAAACTTGTAAATTTTGCCTCACCGTGTCTGCTAAAAGGTATCGCCTACATTTTAACAAATCTTTAATGGTGCTCTGTCCATGAAGGTTCCATTGTCTGGTTCCCATTCAACAGCTGCAAATGCAAAATGACGCCGAAGGACGATATTTCCACCGCGAAATCGTAAACATCTTTACAGGATGAAAATAAGGGCAGTGCGGCAAAACAAAAATAAAACAACGCACCGTGTAAAGTGAATGGCGCCCCCAATCGTCAATCAGTAAACTTGGTTTGTAATGTCGGTAACTAGTTTGGCAATTCCAATAACCTAAAAGTGGAATTTGTCCCCTTGCAGGGGGACAGAGTGTTGAGAAATCATCCAGCAGGCCAAATCGTCTTTAATCAACTTGAACTTTACAGGGAAAATATCACTCAGACTTTATTCAGGGAATGTTTTGGTCAAACATTAACTGTGAATAAAAAAGTTGAGATCATTTTAAAAACAACTTCACGCCAACCATGATAAAATAGGCAATTTTGTAGTGTAGGGCCTTGTTCCCTATATTAGGGAAAAAAATCCACTTCTAGGTTATTGGAATTGCCAAACTAGTTAGCGACATTACAAACCAACAGGTATGCCGTAGATAAAGGGCAGGGTTAATTTAGTTTTGAGGGAAATTTTTGGGTAAAGCGGCGATAAGGACGACAAAACGCAACGCGAAAATAAAGATGGCGATCACCGAGACACACAATCAATAAACACGTAAAACCGCATTCATTCGCATAGCAACTGCCGTAAAGCGCGTAAAAATTTCTACCGAAATACACTGTTCAAAATTACACCCAAAAAATGTCAATAGAATAAACTTTTTTGACTCAAACTAAAGCATCACGGGAACTGCATCAGCCCTAACTGGCATTAAAAAATAGAAGAGCAAGCACATTAGAACGGACGTGATTAGTCGCATGTTCATTGTCATGCTTGCAAAAATCCTCTTTTGATTGGCTAATAATGTGACATTATTACTATTAGCTGTTCTAATTCCAGAAATTTGCATTCATCATCAGTAACTCGTACCCTGGATTCCCCAATTATTTCCTATATTTTTATTGCCATTTAAAATGGATTTTTCTGGTTATTATTTTCCTTATGTTCGATGCAAAGATATGTGAAAAGGGTATCGCTCAACTCATGACAGATATTTAGCATAAAATCAAATAATATTTGGACTGGTTACAGTGCCATCATGGCCATAGGTTTGTGTATAAATTACATGGTTTGTTTGGCCTCCAAACCCACAATGCATTGATAATGTCGAAAAGGTTTATTAAGAGAAGTCTGCTTTAACTGTATTGTTAGGTTGAAAAAGTCATTTTGGAATGAAACAAAAATATCCTTGAATATAATTGTCTTGGCCGCGAGCATGTCTTTTTTCACTACCGTCGATTTTGTTTTTATATCAACGTAAAAAGCAAGACTTATACAACACAAACGACAGGACAATTCGGGAAGATTGGGGAGCAATCTCTATTCCGATAGTACCGCGATCCCGTCTAACTTAGTTTTAGTGCGAACGCCGCTGCGTTTTACCGCGGCGACCATCATTGCCATGCCAGTTTGTACCATAATTTAAGTTTGAAGTCCATGCGTGCTATATATCTCCCGGTTTTCCTTCCTCCATGTACAATGTAATCAAATAAACTTTCCAAAATCGAAACTTCGCCGAAACATGACATTGACAAACAATTAAATGTACCTACCTAGCCTTGGTCAAGGCTGTTCGGGAATTAGTCCGCATCTACTTCCAAAAATGTAAGGCTCTCCGCCGTTAGTAGGCTGTTTCATTGATTTTTTTTAAAGAGCCCCAGCTTCTTGATTTGTACACCTGTGTGTAGAGGAAACCTTCAAAGGCATTATACAATTTGAATTTTTAAAATCGGACTTGTGGTTATGACTATATTACAGTTTTAATGAGCCTAGTTGGCCCCATTTTGGGGACAATTGTTCTTATGTTTTTCTTTATCTTTTAGACAGCCCAGGTTTTGTACACACCATATGGAAAAATAAATGAAACCCTTTTTTACCAATTACTTTCATAATAAACGGTTATAAACCTTTTATTCACATTAATTTGCCACTGATTGAAACATGAATTATTAAATGCAATACAATGCATGAAAAAACGAAGTTAATTAACACTAATGAACACTATAAATTAACACCAATTAACACCAATTAACACAAGTAAGTAAAATATACAATAATGCCAAGGCATGGTGATATTTCTAATAAAGTAATGAAAGACATGGATTTGTAATTGTTTTGTTATAGACTGAGTGGATAATTAATTATAAAAAGAAAATATGTTTCCTATTCCTGTCAACACATTTTTAGAGGTTTGTTACGCGTTAGCCTTGTTACGCCCCAACTATGGCATTGGCCCAACTATACCTGGGCCGGCTCCAACTGTAGTTGGGACCGGTCCCAACTGCAACAGAGTAATTGGGAAATTTCCAACTACAGTTGGGACTGAAGGGGCGGGGATACGGAACCGCACGTGAATATATGCATAAATTACAATAATCGTATATGGTGCGCGCAAGGCTTGGAAAGGAAGTTTTGTGGGTTCGACGCACGTGGTGGCTGGCCGGCCGGCTATTATTTATGGTTAGTAGGCCAAGCTTGCTAAACATCATACCATAGACGAAATCTTCACTATTTAACCAATTTGAACATAATTTCATCATTTGTTTAAAAATTATCAGCTGTACAGAGCAAGTTCGAGTGGCGACTATTTGTCGACCACAAGTCGATTTTGCCTGGTACCAATATGTATTTCGTGTACACATTACCATGGAAAATCGACTAGTGGTTGACAAATAGTCGCCGCTCGAACTTGCTCCATGTTATGGTTGCTGCCTGCCACAGTTGGGCCAGGATTGAAGTAGTGGTCCCAACTATGGTTGGGACTATACTAGGCACTGAATACTCATTCGAATTAGTTGAACACAATTTCACTTTATTTAAAAATTATCAACCATGTTATGGTTACTGCCTGCCACAGTTGGGCCAGGATTGAAGTTGTGGTCCCAACTATGGTTGGGACTGCGCTAGGCACTGAATACTCAGTCTCATTACTTGAACACAATTTCACTGTATTTAAAAATTATCAGCCATGTTATGCATTGCCTGCCACAAAGTGGTGTTCCCAATTATGGTTGGGAGGGATGGACTGCACTAGGCACTGCAAACTCATTCTTATTAATTGAACACATTTAAATAACAAATAATTAACGAATTGATATAAAATTGCAGTGTATTTTTGTATTGTTACAGACGAAAAATGTGAAGGAATCGAGACAAGTGTACTCGGCACTCTGAGACTATTACCCCAATCACATGCTAATTAAATATTTGAGAAAACAAAACATTATGTCTGTTTCCTTTTTTTTTAAGGAATGACCCCGGCTTATTTACTCCCGGAATTCAATTTTTCATAACCGTCAATGCACAAATGTACATTGTACATGTACATGTACATGTACATGTACATGTTTATACACGTGGCACAGCCGGAGATTTGCATAACAGTGCAGCCCCCAAACCCCGTGATCATGCATAATCATGACGAATGGCTTTTTCAGTCATGCGCCTTACAATAAATACAACACCCCCCGTCGCGTTTAGTCGAGTCCCAACTATAGTTGGGATTTCCCAACTGTCCGGTTCTAGTTGGTACCGGCCCAACTATAGATGGGACTGGCCCAAGTATAGTTGGTACCATGACCGTAGTTGGGGCGTAACAGCCTTACAAGGATATGTGATTTTGGTCCCCGTAACTCAATGGGATTTGCAATACGCTCTTGCGATATCAGTTACAATGTTCCAGAATTCCACTTTCCCAAACCTTAATCTCCCCAGAAGGTTATCCAATCCCTCCTACATATCTTTTAGACTTTTGCGGCCCATTTGCGGAACATTGAAACGGACAATTTATTGAGTAATGGAGTTTTTACTCACCGACCGACGTATGCAGCCAAAATGAACATGGCGTCGCACAGCTGACTGATACAGTCCACCAGAATGCGCATGCGCGTGGATTTTTCGAAGAAATTTGGGGCTCGACCATTTTTTGAAGGAGGGGGGTGCATCTTGTCTACATCGCGCAACGGTGATGTGTGCATGACGCGCTTTACACATCGTTGTGTGTGTTTGAACATTCCTTCGGTTTTAAAATGAACATTTACGGAATCTTTTTGGTGCTGATTAATAGTCGGTATTGCAACATTATAACGTTCAAAATTCGCTGACATTCAGTTTTGCGTTTGTTTTTGTATGCGGTATCTAATCTGGATAAAAACATACATTCCACACATCACCAAAGCGCGATGTAGACAAGATGCCCCCCTCCTTCAAAAAATGGTCGAGCCCCAAATTTCTTCGAAAAATCCACGCGCATGCGCATTCTGGTGGACTGTTCAGTCAGCTGTGCGACGCCATGTTCATTTTGGCTGCATACGTCGGTCGGTGAGTAAAAACTCCATTACTCAATAAATTGTCCGTTTCAATGTTCCGCAAATGGGCCGCAAAAGTCTAAAAGATATGTAGGAGGGATTGGATAACCTTCTGGGGAGATTAAGGTTTGGGAAAGTGGAATTCTGGAACATTGTAACTGATATCGCAAGAGCGTATTGCAAATCCCATTGAGTTACGGGGACCAAAATCACATATCCTTGTAAGGCTAACGGAGAGCCTTACATTTTTGGAAGTAGTCCGCATCCATGTGCAAATGTGGCCTCGCGCGCGCGCTTTGCACTCGTCACACGTACGGGTCCGGGTACGTACCAAAGATCCTATCTACGCGACGCTATACGATCTTTGGTACGTACACGTATACGAAGCGCAAACAGCGACCTCACGAGGCTATATAAGTATATGCTGCAATATGCAAATTTGCATATTATTCACGTTGCCGCGTACGTGAGGTCGCAGGCTCGCTCATCACGGCCGCTATCTGTAGTGATATGTAAATTAGTGCAGCAAGGTCAGGGGTCAGTTTAATAAAACTCTCCACGCATTATTACCAGCAACCATCCTGTCTCCCGTGTGTCCGTCTTATTTATCGTTAATCCATAATACTACATGGTGGCAGCGGTGCCAAAAGGACCAGATTTTTATCGAGGCATCGCTTGGACTATCGGTGGTTAATCGGCGTTCTGACTACAGTTCGTTTTTGTGGAAAACAAAACACGCCTGTCAGACTTTCAAGTCAACTACTATCTCGCACTTTCGACCACACACACAGCAACGTGCATGCACCATACGCTGTACATACCACATGTACTAGCGCCCGATACACGCGGTGTGCGTAACCACCGAATCAACACAGATGCACGGCAGACATTTCATGGCAGAAAGTTCCAGCACACACCGACTTGACAAACGGTAACTCGCAATTAAACAGCCATCGAGGATGAGTGGACCAGCCTAACAGCGCTGGAACTAAGAAGCAAGAGGTTAAAAAGGACCGTTGCTACCAGAATCCTGCGAACGGTCTGTATTTTGCCGAATCACACGGAAGTCCCTCACTTCTGCCATCCACGAGCATTACACCGAAATTGTGATAAAACGCCCAATAGCGGCGGAGCGCATAGAGGGCTACTCTCTCCCACCGGACAGTAAGTGTGACATCATCGGCCCAGCAGCATCGCCAATCCTATCAACGACCCCGATGATGATCCAGCCTAGTGTTGCTCCTGCGGATGTCCAGCAAAGACCAGTGATCTGACTTAGCTTACAAAGTACAATACATGCCCAAGCCAAGGTCAAGCAACGCAGTGGAGAGACTAGAACTGTCGGTGTTTGCCAGCCAGTTATGCAAGTTGTAAAAGACTATTAAGAAGTAAAAAGCTATCAAACTTGTGCATGCTACAGGTCATTTAATTATTATGTATGTTACTTATGACTTTGATTTGAATGCCACAGTTGACATGTCAGATAGTGTTTAATGGTCAAGTCTGTAACATTACATGTAAACACTGCATAATTTTTTACCTATCGTTGTCAAACCGGCAGCAAACTTGATCATCCTTGCCTGTGCCTGTGCAAACGTGTAACCAAAACGAAATATGGCCAAATTCCCATAAATGGACTGGCGACTCGTTTCGACATAGTTTGCTCGAAAAACCTAAAGGTTATACCATTGATGCAATGCTTGAGGAAGGGTGCCGCCATGAGGCCGTGTCTGCGAGCAAGCAATGTTTGCAGACGCTCTCAAGCGAAACTGCTGCGTAAAAACCTGCTGCGCAGCAATCAGTTGATGCGTTTAACTCGTCGCGCCGCACATGTGGAAATTGTGGCCTTTCCCACAAACCGCGCAAATGCCCTGCCTATTATGACAAATGCAAGTCATGCGGCACTAAGGGACATTGGGCGAAATATTGCCGGAAAACCAAGTCTCGTAAACAAGGGCGCTCATCAAGCAGGTCATCGGACAGGCGCCGCCGAAAACCGCGAAGCGCGTCCAGAAGGCCTAGCAATTACAGACGCCCACAAACCCGCAGTGGTTCCAAGGATGGTGACCCTAGTCGTGGCAACGAAGAACAAGACTTCTTCGAGGATGACTGACTCACAGCGGACGCGTCGTCCGAGACATTCCATTCTGTCACCCTGTCTGTGTCAGACCTGTGCACAGCAGCCGAGCATCGACAAGGACCAGTTGAGGCTTTCACCACCCTCGATGTGGTCTGCCCTGACCGTCTTGGGCAACACTTCCTCCAAGTTAAGGTCGACACGGGAGCAAGTGCCAATACCCTCCCGGTTTGCACGATGCGGCAAATCTATGGAGACGAATGGAGACGCCAACTCACCCCCACCAACACCAAGTTGAAGGCGTACAACGGCTCCAACATCACCTGCTATGGCCAAATACACATCATGTGCAGATACAAACAGGCAGACTGGCATAGAGAGAAGTTCTTTGTTGTAGATGTACCCGGTCCAGCCATTGCTGGACTCCCTACAAGTCGCACCATGCACTTGGTTACAATCCACACCATCATGCAGCCTCCTCATCTTACAGGTCCACAGCAGGAACCAAGAGCCAGTACCCACACTCCGGTGCGCGAGATTCATGATCTGAAGGAGCGGTACCCTAAGCAATTCGACACTCTGGGCAACTTCAAAACCCGAGCTCACCTAAACCAATGCCTAAAGGTGTCCACACAAAATCCACACCCTCGAAGAGCTTAACCCGGAGTTTGCTCAATCAACCTACTTCTCCAAGCTGGATGCCAAGGCCGGTTACTGGTCTGTCCATCTGGCAGAGGAATCTCAGGAGCTGACGACTTTTCGTACACCGTTTGGCCGTTTTTGCTTTCGCCGTCTCCCATTTAGCTTAGCAGTAAGCCAGGACGTATTCCAACAATGCATGGACCGCATCATAAGCCAGGTCCCAGGTTGTGTTGGAATAGCCGACGACATCGCAGTCTTTGGTTGCACCGAGCGCGACGAGCGCCATACTGCTCTCATGGAAACCGCTGTCAGAGAGGGCCTCGTTTTCAACAGTGCCAAGTGTGAAATCAAAGTTTGGCAGATACACTTCTTCGGTTCCATCTACTCTGACAGTGGTATCCCTCCGGATCCAGATAGGGTTGCAGATATCCACTCCATGCCCACACCACAGGACAAGGAGGATCTCCAACAGTTCCTTGGCATAGTCAACTTTGTCTCGCCATACATACCGAATTATGCACACCACGCTGCACCATTGCGAGACCTTCTCCGCAAAGATATTCCATATCTCTGGCAGGAGGATCACCAAGCATCCTTTACAGCCCTCAAGCACTCCATCACACCACAGTCCTGTCTAAGATTCTATGACCCACAAGTGGATACCGCCCTCGAAGTAGATGCTTCACAAAAAGGCTTATAGGTGCTTGCATTACCCAGGAAGGGAAGCCGATTGCATTTGCTTCGAAGAGCTTGTCTCCTTCACAAAGCACATACTCCAACATCGAGAGGGAAGCCTTGGCCCTCGTATTCGGCATAAAGAAGTTCACCGTATACACTGACCACAAACCATTGGTCACAATCTGGCGCAAACCCCTTGCCAGTGCACCACCCCATCTGCAGCGTCTCCTCATCAAGCTGCAAGGGTACGACTTTGATGTTGTCTACAAGTCTGGTGTGACAATGGTGATTGCTGATGCCCTCAGTAGGTTGCCCAACCCTTCCAAGCTCGACGACGTACCACTTGATGAATCGATAGCAGAGACACAGTCAGATGGACATTCAACTGTCCAACAGATCGATCTTGTCCACTTTGGGCGTGCTAGACAGGATCTGCTCCAACAGGAAACGGCCCGGGACCCAATCCTATCAGAGATGCAGAGACTGATCTATTCAGGCTGGCCAGAGTCTATAAAAGGCCTTCCTCGTGACCTACGACCTACTGGTCCTATAGGGAGGAGCTTGGGTTGTCGTGTGGCGTGATCTTCAAAGGTCGACAAGTCCTGATCCCGGAATCCATGCGCCAGGGTATTTTAGACGACCTCCACAGTGGCCACTTGGGCATTGAAAAACCAGGCGTCTAGCACGTGATTCCGTCTTCTGGCCAGGAATAAATGACCAGATAAGCCGTGTGGTGTCATCCTGCCACACCTGTCAGGAGCATCAGCCTCGCCAACGCAAGGAGCCACTTGAGCCACACGAGATACCCATCACCCCTTGGACAAAACTCGGAACTGACCTCTTCATGCTAGAGAGCGAAACGTATCTCCTCATTGTTGACTACCATTCTAAGTTTCCGATTGTCCGCAAATTGTTGGACACTTCGAGCGAAGCAGTCGCATGTCAAACAGCAGACATCTTTAGCCTGCTGGGGGTACCCACCGAGATCATCTCCGACAATGGACCGCAGTTCATTGGCCAGGCATACAAATGCATGCGTGGTCAGTTTCTCACACCACCTCTTCACCCCGCTATCCACGTTCGAATGGACTCGCAGAACGGACAGTTCGTACCGTCAAGTCGGTCATGACCAAGTGTCGTAAAACAGGCCAAGATGTAGGCCAAGCACTCCTGAATCTCCGATCGGCACTGATTGACGCTAATCTCCCCTCCCTAGCAGAAATACTACTTGGCAGGCCTATCCGTACCATCTTGCCGAGCAACAATCCACTGAGCTCGACCCAGAAGCCACAGATCATCCACGATCGGCTGGAGGAACGCAAGAACAGGATAAAAACTGATCACGATGAACAAGCTGGACCGGAGCTTCCGCCACTGTACGTCAGACAGCCTGTATGCATCCTTAACCCAGCAAAGTCCATATGGACTCCAGGCACTGTAACCAGGGTCTGTGAGGAACCACGTTCATATGAGGTTGCCACTCCAAATGGAACCACTGTGAGACGCAACCGTTCACACTTGCGCGAAATGCATGTCAAAACGCGCATGCCAAAACCAAGTGCGAATGGCAAAAAGCCCAAGAAGCACGTCCACTTTGATGAACGTCCTCCACGTGTCTTGTTCCCACCCTCGCAGGCACCAGTTACGCGTAGGCCAGAACAAAGTGATAAGCCCATAGCACAACGCAGACCTCCCTCATTGCAGTGACCCCAAACCACTCGTTCTGGACGTACAACACGGGTTCCAGTGATAAGGTACACTGATGATTAGCTTTTGAGAGTTTCAACAAGTATTTAGTTTTCGATAATGTTTGAAACAAGTTTGATGTTATTGTTGTTCATTGTTAAAAACTTTGCAATGATGCCATGTTGATTACTTGTTTCTTGTTACAAAGAAAAGAAACAAACAAAAAGGTGAATTTGACAACAAACACTTACTGGGACAACTTACTTTAAAATAAAACTGGGGGGGGGGGGGTGTAGTGATATGTAAATAAGTGCAAGGTCAGGGGTCAGTTTAATAAAACTCTCCACGCATTATTACCAGCAACCATCCTGTCTCCCGTGTGTCCGTCTTATCGTTAATCCATAATACTACACTATCGTCGAACGCCTTGACCAAGGCTAGTAGTACCTACCTCGAATGCTCGAATCGAATCACACAAAAGACATGAAAGACAACCTCGCCATGAAGAGCGCCCTCATATTCCCACTCCACCCAGCCTCTACTTCCTCCGGTCTACTGGTCCTGTCCACCGAGCAGAGGGAATGGCCATGGTGCTGTGGCCCACCACTGCATGCAGGGAAAGACACCATAGAGGCAGAACACTACCAAGGGTCCGGAACCAGCCCGATGCAGGAGAGCTTGTATACATGTAACTATTGCTTCCTTCATGGTATAACATGTCACACTATAAAATGATGGTGGGGGGGGGGGGGGGGGGGGTTCCCACAACAACCTTTTACAAAATGCACCCGGAGAAGAATTCACAGTGAATTCTGGGGCAAATTTAACAATGTTTAACAACCCATGGATTACCAAAATGAATGATGGATAAGCGTTTCTTTTTGTTGGCATGTGGGACACGGACGCACTACATTATTCCGTATTCCACACGTGCTTGTGGGATAACTATAACTTGGCCGTGTCCGAAATGGGCATCTAGAGCTACAGCTATGTCTACATCACACGTAGTTGTAATATGGACGAACAACCGAGACAATAGCCCTAGACAAGAGATTCGGATGCAGCCTAATAGAAGTAAGATGAGGTGTCACAAAAAGGGCAACTGATTAGGGGATAAAACATGACAGCTCCTGATCAGGGGATAAAATGTAACAATTCCTTTTTATTCACACAGGTGGTGTACGTCAAAGGTAGCATACAACATTTTCAAACTACAAAAACAAAACTACTAAATTCTTTTGAAATACCAATGGTTGAAGTTACCCAGCTAGGTCTGAAAAATGGGATACATGTATACACTTTCTTGGTATCTGTTGAAGATTTATCCTCTATTTACATCTGGACCCAGGAAAACCATAACTTAGAGTGGTAGGGCTGGCAACTTAAAATGTGGCCAACCCCATTACTTCTGTTGTAGCCTTTTTATACTTAGGGTGGCTTTAAAGCCTTGTATTGGCCAACTTCCATAAAAAACCAGGGGTGCGTTTTGGCGGTCAAAACCGAAAACTGGTTCTGTTGTTTCTCCTTGTTTAATCACTCTGGAAATTTTGGGATTTCATTATGATGCGTAATTTTCGCCTCTTTCAAATTCCCAAAGAAATTCACTGACAAGAAGCAATCAAAACAATTCTTGGTTAATGGCTGTTTGTGACCGCCAAAACGCACCCCTGATTGGTCCCGTTTTACAAACTAGAGCACTAACGCATTGTACAAAGTGAAGCCTGACAGGTGCACCCATATGTGCAGAGAGTAAATGCATGCTCCTAGTCCAAGAATTCAGCAATACTGCTTTGGATGTTAAGGCCAAAAAAAAAAGTTTTACTTTTAATTACATGGCATTTGAAAATAGGGTAGGTAGGTATCTACGTGTAGTCAAGGTTTAATTAATTTAATTAACCCCTTGAGTACGGTTATTTACAGGAGGCGTTGGGCTGTCTTTGGCAGCCAAGCAAAATGGACACAATGTGCTTGTGCAGTCAAGCATAACATACACAATAATCCAACAATGGATTGAAACTGCACAAATAGCGGCAAATAGCGTCATCCGGCCTGGTAGCACTTTTTTTTTTGCGCCATTAATTTGCGCCATTTGGCATGACAGTCATATAGGCACACTCAAACATTCATGGCTGTGCCTGGGATAGCTTCAATGTACAGTGTGTTTCTGTGTATTGGATGCGGAGTCCGTGCTCTTGTAATTTAATAAAGCTCTATAATTCAGGGAGCCTCCTACATATTTGCTCCTGTGCTTGCTAGGTTTATGATTTAAAAATGTTATTCGTCAAACAATCCACAAGGGAAACTGACCAGGTAAATTCGAATACATTTACAAAGTGAAGAAAGAAACTGGCATTGTTTTTTAGTATTTTTGCACATACATGTAATAGACTTTTATGCCTAGCGGCCATCTTTGAGGTATATTTTGGAAGCACAAAAGGTTGACCCATGCTTGTCCAATGGTAACAAAGACACTAGCATTTGTACTCGAACAGGTGTGTAAATGTAATGCACAGATTTGGAAATAAAAATCTGAGGTCGGTGAGTTTACAATTGATATTTGTCAACTGTTTTTTTTTTCATGGCTTGGTTAATCAGGAACTTCGGCTTTTCAGTTTTCCATCGACTATTTCTGCATACTGTCTGAATTGTGAACTATTTACATACATACATACATAACTTTCTTTGACAACTCCAAGTGACTATTTCCTGGGTGTATTTCCTCAATTAACGCCCCAGTTGACCCAACAAGCTCAGTTAAGAATTGTACTTGCATTGCATCGTACTATTAAGTCTTAAGCCAAACCTTCTGAATATGCACCAAAGACTTAAACCTATAAACACTAAGTTTGAAAACCGTTCCTGTATAAACAATTTATCAGCCACATTCAACCTCTTGCATACGGTTATTTATAATGAGGTGCCAGGGTGGCCTGCGTAGCCAAGCGAAATGGACACAAGAGGCTTGTGCAACCAAGCATAACATCAACAATAATCCAACAATGGATTGAAAATGCAGAGATTGCGTGTATAGACGTCATCGGCCTAAACCTTTTTTGCCGTCTATAGACGTCATCCGTCTTTAAAGGGTTAATATACATCTTAGCATTTGTGAAGACACTGAAGAGAATCCAGGACCAGTGAAGGATCCATGTGGTGACTGCAGTCGATGAGTTAAAATGTAATCAAAGGTTAGCGAAATTTGCAACAAATACTGGCATGACAATCAATCGATATACATGTACAAGTTATACAACCCTCATATCAACTACCACAAACTATAGTTCTGTACAAACTGTTCGATATGCACACTGGAACTGCTGTCTTTCTCATCCTGCAGTAGAAATTTATTCCAAAGGACAATACCATAGAGTATGAGCAAGTGAAGGTGAGAGTGGACCCAACCTCAAGAATATACCCTAGCTCAAGAATATTCCTACCTCAACAGAGATGAAACTGGCATATGGAAGAAAAATAAATTGGAAAATTTGTCGGACAAAAATATGTGTCCAATCTGGGCCGCGCAGCAGTTACATGTACAATACACTTCATGCCCAATTTCCGGACACTGCCTCCTGTAAATTTGGGGACGTATCTATGGCCCATTGGTCCTACTTTGGGGGCAATAGGGTTTTAGAGGACCCCAAGACCAATCCACATACCAAATAGGAAGTTGATATGTCAAGTCTTCCTCAAGTTATCCTGTCCCAACCTTTCTATTGTTTTAAGCATTATGGCCTTGACCTTTGACCTATGGGGTCCAAAACCAATAGGGACACCCACACACATATACCTGCAATCGCGGACCTCCCATTGCGGACCTCCCATTGTTCCTCTTTTGTTTATACTTTTACTTTTTTGGAAGGCCTCTCATATGTTTTGTACACAATTTTCAATCGTAGACCTTGACACAATCGTGGACCCTATTGTCCTCTTTGTTAAAGGTCCACGATTTGAATAGCTATAAAACTCACACGCACGTATGTGCGTTTTCCTATACTTATGAGGACCATGAATGGAACCCTTCTTTTGTTCCCTTTGTTTGTATGTTTTCCGAACAGTTCCCATAAGGTTTGTACACAAAATTCTCCTGAGGACTCGGCCCAAATCCTCGGTGTCATTGTTATAACTAATCCCCCATTGTCCAAAGTCCTCTCTCTCGTATAGCCTAACCCACTCGTATTCACCGTCGAACGCGGACGTCCTATTGTTCCCTCTTTTGTTTGTACTCTAATTTTTTCAGAAGACTCCCATAGGTTTTGTACACGATCTCAATCGCGGACGTACGCTGGGAATCGCGGACAATAATGTTTTCTTTTGTTCTACGGAATTTTTTGTCTGCGGTTTGAATACCCCAACACGTTCAAGCACACAGTGACCCACACACGGAAGGACAAGGCAAATGCAGTATGCCCTTTTGGCTTCGCCGGCAGGGCTTAAAAATCAAATTTTGAGCGACAAATTGTGACCCGCTCCAGAAAAAGGTGATATAAGTCGCGCTATGCATTTTTGTGTAATGGCCCTTTCAACACTGAGGGTGAATTTTTTTGTCAAAATTCATTTTTTGCTTTTTGTCTTTAATGACATCTTAAATATCTAAAGTTTCAGGTTTGGTGCACAACAATGTTGATTTTTAGTAAATAAAGTGAAAAAATAACCTTTATAGAGTGCATTGTTCCATTGCATTGTATTAGAACTAGCTATTTCAAAGCCTGTTTTCTCTGTTGTGCAATTTGAACTCCACAGAACTAATTAATATGCAAAAACGCAATATCTCCAGAACGGAATGGGCTTTGGAGCTCTATCATGTACCAAATGAAAGCTTACATTGCGGGCTTTCCAAACATGCATAAAAATAATTTTTCATATTTTGCGACATAATATACCTTTTTCCAGAGCGGGTCACAATTGTAGAAAAAAAATCTGAAATTTCATCAAAAAAGTCGGTTTTCCGATTAAAAATCAGAAAGTTTCATCTCTGCCTCAAGAATATTCCCACCCAAGAATATCTCCTGCCTCAAGAAGATCCCCTGCCTCAAGAATATCATGCAACCCCTTTTGCTCCACACCGCACGTTCCATCATTAAACTTCCATGGATCTATTTTTAGCAGCTCATTTGTGGATCAAAAAAATCAACTTAGAAAACGCCTTCGGAACTACTCGTTTGTACATACATTAACTGTCAACACTGCTTGACCAATGCATCAATGAAACGTAGAACAGACAAAAATACTTTACTCAGTGAGCTCCTTCCAAGTGTCCATCTCCTGGGCATATTTCTTCAATTTACGCCCCAGCAGACCCGGATATCTCAGGTGAACATTGTACTTGTATCGCTTAAACCCTGCGTGCCGTCGGCCTGGCATGTAGTCAAACAACCCGTCATTCCGGTACTCGGCCAAGAAATCCAGAATATACTTCTTATACAAACGATGGGAATTGGACTTGGAGTTGGGCCGCATGTAGTTTCCCATACCGCCGTCACCGACTAGACGGGAAATTTCTCTACTAAATGCTCCCGTCATCTTCGCCGCTCGCTCTACATGTTGCTGTTCAGTGTACTTGCCTCTTAAATTCAGTACCGTCTCTGACAGAAAATCAGACAAAGAATACAAGGAACATTACAATTCTTACTTCAACGACAATCCATTAAAGCTTTTTCCTCGGGCCGTGCATCCGAACCAGGTTCCCGAGTACCTGACCACTAATGTCAGGAACCGGTTCCAGATTTTGGAATCGAGTACCTGCAACCGAATTAACATATGTAGTAAAAGAATGTTTTGAATGTCATTTGTGTGCATTTTCAAATGACCAGGGTACATGGAAAAGCAAAACGTCTATGGCGAAAATGCTAGGGCTGTGCCGTATGTACCGAATATTTGACACTATGAACATCTAACAAAAGAAAACCCACGCAGTTCTTTGTTACAAACAAAGGACTGCGTGGGTTTTCTTTTGTTAGATGTTCATAGTGTGAATACCTTTTTACCGGTTCGAATATTTGGAGAAAAAAATATATATATTTAAAATGCATATATTACAGACACGACTCTGATGCTATTTTAATAGAAAAGTTACGGCGCTTAAATTAGCAGTGTCAAATGCCACATTTTTTGGAGGGATGTTTATATTGTCTGTAAAACCCTTGTGGGCAACTTTTTACCGGCGCAGCATGCAGTTGCAGCTGAAGCATGAAAAACATCATCGGCGATTATCAAATATTCGGTCAAACACAGTTTCGAATAATCAAATACTATAAAATTATTCGAAAATGAACACCCCTAGAAAATGCAATTTACACCGTAAAGCTATTGAGTTCACTGTACACACTTGCATCTTGCTG
Source organism: Hippasteria phrygiana (assembly GCA_037893225.1). Taxonomy (NCBI): domain Eukaryota; kingdom Metazoa; phylum Echinodermata; class Asteroidea; order Valvatida; family Goniasteridae; genus Hippasteria; species Hippasteria phrygiana. The sequence continues at coordinate 2,034,702 of JAZGUH010000375.1, forward strand.
CATTGATGCACCGATTTGGTAATATTACAGTGCGGACTTTATAAAACATTAACTTTTGGATTGGCTTTCCTTTATGTATCCGTGCTTGTTTCCAATCGGTTACCGATTCCTGTACTAACTGTAAATGCACACCTCTACTCCTCCCCTTAACACACTGTCCAATCTTGGCTGCGACTATGCATTGAAAGGCCTGACAGGCACATGTTTATGCTGTACAGCGAGGACAGGGAACATATAAATAAAGAGGGAAAAAAAGGTCCCCGATTGGCAAGCTGTATACTGAGGACACAAGAATAAAAGAAACAATGAAATAATTGTTGTCCTATGAGGGAGGTCCTTTGTTATAATAGTCCCCGCACATAGGGTGGTCTATGGAGCCAATAGCAATTGGTCAATTACTTGAAACACCACAAGCGAGTTATTCCCAAATCAGCTAGTAGCTGAAATGATTCACCAGATTTACCTTTGAATTCCTCACCGAGGAACTGATTGACGAGATCCAGACCAACATTTCCCCCCTCTGTACCACTTAGGTTAGCCACTCTGTTCCAGACGATTTCTTCAGCCAAACGCTTGGGGTAAAAGCCACTAGCCCCTGAAGTACAGTAAACAGACATGTCATAATGAATAAATTGGGTCGCTTCACAACTCAGTGCACCGCCAGCGGCAAGCAGGGAAAGGCCAATTTTCCACTTTCGGGGTCGACATCACGTTTATCGCGTTGTATTAGATAGTGGACAGTACAGCAGTATGGATTTCGCGCGAATGTGCGTGGATATGAGTTAAAGCAATTTTTGACTAATCGGGGAAAGAAAGAAAGAAGAGAGAGGAGTTTAATAGATTTAGCGGAGGAGTGTAGGAAGTACAGTTGATGCATTGGTGATACCCACTTCCGGTTTTGCGATGTCTACTTTTTCCCATAATGCACTGCATATTTTGACCTTTTGCCGCTGGTTGCGCACCGAGTTGTGAATCGACTGAATTAGGGTCACTTTTTGAAAACAAATTAGCATTTCTTTAATTTCTCATAATATTGTTACTGTTTATCACTTTCAAAACACTATTTTACAACTTTTACCTTATTTGGCATACGGCTAATTAGACAAATTAATGAATGAGCTCGTAATGAAGTATATTGTTTTTAAATTGTAGCTTGGCAACTATAGCAAATGATATGTACAGTCGTGCAATCTGGCCCGCTCCAATCAACCAATAAATCAACATGAAGATGGGCCAAGAATTAAGCCATAATAGACCAATCACGCAGTTCAGTGAGTCCACCTCGCACACGCGCCGTCCAATCAGCACACGTGCGGCTCTGGGCTCCTTCGAAATAACAATGCTGTTGCGACATCGTAACTCTTACATGTATGTCATGTATGTAGGCCTAGTGGTATAAACACTGCAGGATTAATACCTCTGCGGATTAATAACACGCCTGGAACGATTGCAACATCGATGTCAAGTTTCAGGTATTTTTTTTATTCAAACCGTAACAGCCCAAGGCTTTTTACTAGAATCCTTCCCTAACCACACAAACTCCAACACTGTGTAGTAAACCAATGGCACATTCTTTGTACTTTGACAAAATCAGGGCATCAAGTCCCATGCAAAGTGATGGTGCCAAGGCTCTACAGTACCCAATCACACAAAATTCAACACAAATGGGGTGTTTGATTTTGGCAGGTTAGGGATGGTTAGGGTTAATTAAACAACATCTACTTTTATACTGCATTTAATTTTAAAAATTTTAGCTTGCTGTACGCACTTCTAGAAAGTAAATCTTTCTTTCTTTAGCGGCCGCACACTACATTTCCCTTTTTTTAAAGAGCTCTTTCTATGGGACATTACAACATGTAGACAGCATACACAAATTCAAAATGCACAGGCCTACTACTAACCGATGATCGGATCGGACATCGGATCGGGCCGATGTTTGGCAATATCGGTGAAACATCGGATCGGCAACATTTGTATAAAGGTTTAACCGATGACGGGCCGATGTTTGGCAATGTCAATTAGCAAAGTCTACACTCAATTTAATCAAACACAAATGTCATGTTTTTTATTAGAGCGCGAGCAAAAACGATGTTCTATTTTTGTGTGAAAAATGAACAGTTTTATGCAGCGTTTTTTTTTATCATACCGGTGTAAATATCTCTGAGCTCCGCATCTACATGCGATCTGCGCTATCTGCACCGCATACGCGTGCAACAACAACTCAGCACCCGAAGACAACAGAGCAGTCAGTGCATGACTGTACTGGTCTACTGAACGTCATGAACTGAGTCGGAGAAACTACACTGTGTGAAGCAAGAGGCGTTGTGGACTTTAGTTCAGCCGATCATGTGTCTCTTGCATGCACAGCATGGGCGATATGCGTGCACCGTACAGCGTGAATACAAAAATACCCTAGAAAAAAGACCAGCATAGACACCCTAATGGGGAATTCCCTTCACGTGTGCCAAGTTTGCTGGACTGAAGCTTGAATTGAATTGAAATCACTGCGAGTTCAGCCTCATATTTTTACGCCCGCAGATTTGTCTACGTACATGTAAATGCCTGGATTAGTTTTTCCCATTGTCCTAATTTCAACTTTTATCTAACAATCAACAACAAATAAAATTTACTAGGGTCGGCTGGTAGGCATAACATGTTAAATTTACCTCCATGCCAAAGGAGGTAGACAATTTTGGGATGCTTTTTTAGACATATGCCTGATGAATTTTATGTGATACGAGCATTGCAAATTGGAAAATAAAATGTACGTATTGTAAAAATAATCAGCTTCCTTTCTATTTCTTTAAAACTAACAACTTGTAAGGTAAGCCAAAACTCTCACGTGGTGAATAATCTACCTTTTTATTCAGAACAAAGACAGTTACATGATTGAGAGCCTATTAATCAGCAAAAGCAATAAACTAAAAAATAAAATGTGATCACCATATCACAAACTGTACGCACAGAGTGCCGCGATACGTAAGCAGTCCATGCCGTACAACGTGCGGGCGTGCCCGGCTAACTGACAGCTCCATGCACGTTGCGTCACCGTAACACGTTGGCGACACGTGGAATTATCCACACAGCCGTTTATCACGCACACAGCACTCGACCACTAGTCCACTTCTTGTCGCAATTTGTCAAAAGTTTTGATTGAAACACAGTGATTTTGACTATCCTTGTTGGTCTGATTCTTTGTTGGTTATCGCCAGGATTTTATGAACAAATCTTGTCGAGTGGGCCTACGAAGTTCCAGAATTTTTTTGTAATTTGTTGCGTTCAAGCATGCGTATCTGGCTACAGACTCTACACACGGGAATTCTTCACTTCATGCAAAATAACGATGGCGAAACCCGACTATGAATTATGGTGTTGCATGAAAAAACATCCCCCAACAACGAACCAACCAAGATGTTCACGATCTTTGAGTATACGCATAGTTTCACATGTAGCTGTGGGCTACCGCTACTGGGAATTCCGGACGCCCGGTCGGCAATTCCTACTGTTATGATCGGAAATCGGTATCATACAATTAATTTGTCTTCCTCTACCTAATAAAATTTTATGGCTTTCGAAAATAGGGTGACCCGAACCAAAGGCATTTCTTTTTTGGCCCAATTTATTACTGCGTTAACCCCTTGAGTACGGTATTTTACGGGGGACGTCGGGGGGCAGCGGCAGTTATGGCAGCCAAGTGAACTGCTACAATGTGTTTGTGCAGTCAAGCGTAACCTATACACAATAATCCAACAATGGATTGAAACTGCACAAACAGCGGCCAATGGTGTCATCCGGCCTAGTGGCTCTGTTTAATCCAATAATGGATTGAAACTGCACAAACGGCGGACAATTGCATCATCCGGCCTAGTGGCACTGTTTTTCTTGCGCATATTTGCAACATCCGTACGCAAGGGGTTAAGGGAGTCGTGGTTTGTCTTGGGTATGTCACTCTGGGCGCGATCGGTCGATTGTGCTGCGCTATTAGTCGATTCTGACAGATATCTTGGACTTGACTTGCGTTTAAAAAATAAATCCTCCAGAGCCGTGAATTAGAAAGAAAATGTGTTCGTCTGGTGGCCTATAGTGTCACGATCTACTAATAGCGCAGCAGGATCGACTGATAGTGCAGCACGATCGCGCCCAACATCAACACTTCGTTTTTTAGGGCATTGTTTATGTCGATTAAAAACATTGGATCGGATCGGACATCAGCCATAGGATCGGTAGGCAAATCCAACATCGGTTGAACCTTACTAACTACAGGTGGAGAAGGCATGGAGGAAGGTACCTTTCTGCTTGATACAACCAGCCAAGGCACTGAAAGGATCTTGTGGCATCCCTGCTGTATGGGTACAACTCGTCAATATTTGGTGGGCTGCAGTACTAGAGATCCAACAAACCTGTCAAAAAGTGCTGAGCAATCTGCAGATCCAACGGATGTCCGTAATTCCAGAAGTCCAGCAGGTCTAGCTTCCAGTGTGATTTCATTCTCTCCCCGTCCCCATGGTCGACTGCAAACCTCCTGGCAAGATGGTTCAGACCCCTCCACATCAACGCCTTGCTGTAGTTCTGGACGAAGTCATCGTCTGGGATATCTGGGCTGCACTCCTCACTGCAGTACCACTTCTCTGTACAATTCAATTCAATTCAATTCAAATTAATTTCTATGCCTTTCTATCTCTTGAGATTGAATCATTCTCATTTTGGTAGGCCTCACCACCATTTTGTGTTGTGGCAGTTTTGCCTTTATTGGTCAATAAGCTTTAAGCTGTGAGGGATAAAAGTGACATGACTGTCGATAAATTAACGTTAGTGACAGCGGAATTGCCAATATAAAATGTTTTGGAAATACTATAAACCTGGGAAAGTCTTCTGTTGTAGACAGGAGGTGTGGTACCACTGACTCCCACGGCATGATCCACCCAGGCCACACTGCACCATCTGACCACCCTTTCGCCGGTGGCAAGTACAGTAGATGTAGGTGCCGTCATCCTTACATCGCTTGCTGCAGAACCAGTTGTCGTCTGGTGGTTCTTGAAGGTTAACACAGCTGAGATGGAACCAACTGGTAGGGCACTGGTAGCTGCAGCATTGGACCAAGTCCTCGTGCACATCTGTATAAAAAGAAGAGATCTTTTGCTATACCTCTAATCAGGGCTATACCCAGCAAGATATGGGACCAAGGGGGACCCTCTCTTGTCCCTATACCCATTGACATGTGTACTCCAGACTATTGTTACCTATAACATCTCCCCTAGGAATATCTGAAAGAAATTCCTAAGATTCTGGGAACACAATGACCAACACAAAAAGGGGGGGGGGGGGGGGTGGGGTGGGGGGGGGGGGGGGGGGGCCTCCATCCCATATCTTGCATCAAATGATCGGGGGGGGGGGGGGGGGGGGGCCCAATGCTAAAACAACCTCTGACCTGTATTCACCAAAACTACTGACCCTGGTACAGGTTTTGAGTTTGCGAGTTAACCACTCCATTAGACACCAAAGGAATTTATTTAGTACAGTACATTGCAATCAAATGGGAAATTGTGCAAAAATTACCCTTCACATTTCACAAACAACTTCCCGCCCCTCTGCCCCACACCCCTCTACCCCCTCACCCCCCTGTGAATTTTCAAACCATGACTATGGCAGCTGTCCGGATTCAAGAGGTTAAATAACTCACAGCTGTACACATAACAAAAAAAGGGTTCCCACAGAAATCTTACAAAGGACAAACTTGGGATTTTTCCCAAGACCAAATCTTGGGCTGTTTTTGGCTTTCCCAACAACCAGTCGGAAAAGGCTTTGTTTTTGTTCGGATTTTTTTTGCTTAGTTCTTATTTCAGTTCTATCCCCAAATCCCATAGACTTTGTACATTAATTTTGTCGGCGGCACTTTGGTCATTAAACAATCTCCGATCTTAATCATAATTAACATAAGCATAGACCCTAATCTGAAATTGTGCACTGAAGAGTGACGTCACGATGACATCATCAGGTGTCACGTGACAACATCTTAAAGGTGCATTTTTCAAGGGTCCATATCTAGAGAACCATAGGTTCGATTGCGTTCAAACAAGGTTTGTTGGTAGACCAGCACGTGTCACAGATAAAAATGGAGGTGACGTCATCATACGATTTTATAGTAATTTTCAAGTTTTTGAACCTTAAAGTTTCTTAAAGCCATATCTCATTAACAGAACATGCTAAATTAAAAATTCTTTTTGTAATAGCTTTGTTAGCTCCTATATTCTTTCATATCAATATGAAAAATGTGTGATGTCATCATGATGTCATCAAATTTGTTGTTTTTTTTAAACACATATAAGGGTAGGTCCGATCATAATAAACATTGGTAGGTAGGTAAATAGTGCCACTAGCATGTAAAATCGGAAGTGACATCATGATGACGTCATCGGCTGATTTTCTACAATTTGTTTCATGTTTGAAGTTTCATTCATCAGATTGACTCCAATCTTGACATAGGCCAAGACCAGGTTGCAATAATTGCTTTGACACATGACGTCATCTGAAAGGTACATTTTTGAAGGGCCTATATCTAGAGAACCACAGGTCTGATTAAGTTCAAACTTTATATCTAGGTAGGCCAGCAGGTGTTATACATAATTGAAGTGACGTCATGATGTCATCCTACGATTTTATATTAATTTCGTAGCTTTTTGACCCTTAAAGCCATATCTCATTAACAGAAAATGCTAAATTCAAAATTCTTTTTCTATTAGGTATGTCAACTCTTATATTCTTTCATATGAAAAATGTAATATTTTATAAAACCAAAGGGTAGGTCCGATCATCATGAAAATTGGTGGATAGGTAGATAGTGCCACAAGCATGCAAAATCCGAAGTGACGTCATCAGGACGTCATCTCTATTTTAAAAGTTATTTAAAAAAATTATATTTGGTTATAATTGCAAAATCTCATTAAACAACATGATCAGGGCTCGAAATTATAAAAAAAAAATTGCACGGACTTCGTTCCGATCTGCATGCAGGGATTGTGCGAGCGCTACGATCATGAGTAGCTGCTGGGCCGGGACAGACAGACAGAAAAGCTACAGTAAAACATGTTTGTTAAACTTATTGTTTTAATCAAATCATACAGGTTATCATTGTGAAATATCAGTAGTAAAAAACCGGTACTTTTCCAACTTGAGTCGAGGATAACTTGCGTCCGGGTATTTTTCACTTGCATTGCGCAAGCACTACAATGGTAATTTCGAGCCCTGATGATGAATTAACTTTCATTTTAACTGTACAAGGTAGATTTTTGTGAGAATTGGAAACCCCCGGAAAAGCTATGTGTTCTATCTTGTGACAGACACATCTCTAGTCTCCTTTTTTACATCTTAAAGGGCCATGTCAGACGAGGCAATTCACAGACAATCAGCTCCTGGCAATCTCCAAGAATAAAAACATTCAAACTTTAAATTTTCACTTAATTTTCTTAGGAACGTCAATATACTGTCAGAAAAATGTAACTCAAGCATTCCTTCAGCCTGCAGTTCTGTCAGTTGCCTCCAAGTTGATTGTAAAAATTGACTAGTGTGACAAAGCCTTATTAGAGTGTGTTTACAATTAGGGAAGCGCTGGGGCACCATACGAGGCTTGTGCAGCCAAGCAAAACATACACAATACCCCAATAATGGATTGAAAATGCAGAAATTGGCGCGTCAACCGTACGCAAGGGGTTAAATGTGACTAACAGCAACCAGTGATGTTTCTTCAAGCAAAAAGTGGTCATGTGATATGTACCAAGCTCTAGAGGCAAGGGCGCAATTTCCTTTCAGCTTTCCGATTTGACACAAGAACTCTGAGCACCATCAGAGAATCAGAATGCTGCATTGAACATGTATAAGGTGAACTGGAAGACTGCCGTAACATATCATGCGTGGGTTGTGCAAGATTCCTTGACTTTTCATTGATTTTCCTATACAGAGCTTAATAAAAAATTCTATGATTTCAAAGGATTTTCCACGATTTTCCTTATTATGGAATCGAGTACACTTAAATTAATTAACATATTAATTAGTAATTTCTCAGAAAATTTTTGGAATGTCATTTGTGGGGAATTTTCAAAATGAAAACCAAGCTGCATGAAAAAAACAAAAATAGATGAACGTTTATGACGCTTGTGAAAATGCAATTTACACTTTAAAGCTACAGAGCTCAATGTACACACTTGCATCTTGCTGCATTGATGCACCAATGTGGTCGTATTAACGTGCGGACCTTTACAAACAATATTAACAGCACTTTCCGAGATTTAATTTTTTGGGATTGGCTTTCTGTAATGGGTCCCCGGGTCACCGTTTTGGTTATTTCTATTGGGTACCCGATTCCCGTGCTACCCGTGAATGCACATCCTACTTAACAGTAAGGTTGGCTCTGTAGTGCTTTTTATCTTCAATATTTTGCTCTCACATCAGAGATAAAACTGGCATATGGAAAACAAAATCGGAAAAATACGTGTCGGAAATCTGGGCCACACTAGCTGCAGTTACACATGTACAATACACTTCATGCCCACTTTCCGGACACTGCCTCCTGTAAATTTTACGATGAGAAAAATGTTCAGTGTTTAAACAAAAAAGCCTGAATTACAGTTTATAGAGTCACGGACTCATAAAAGTTCACTTCTCACTTGAAAAAGTAGAGCAAAAAGTCCGACAAAAAAGGGCACCATTCGTGACACCATTCAATCATGTCCATGATTCAACCAAACTCCACTTTAATACGTACATTGTACGTGGGAAAATTCTAGTCTTTTTTTCAAGTTCCAACAACCGTCAGTGAAATGTGTCACTTATGCTCTCTTCGCCATCCTCATGGTAATCATTGTGATTTTTAAAGCATTGCATTTTATACAACTAAATCTGAAATCTGATTTTATCCATCGGATCGTTCATGTCCCTACCCGTACACGGCCGGCCGGCCAGCAATATGCAAAGGTACCACCGTACAACCTACACCGTGCCGCCCGCTGTGCTAGCGGGCGGCGTGATGTAGGTTGTACGGTGGCACTGGCACCGTTGCATCTGCCAGGTGCACGCGCACGCGGTACGCACGCACCACACACTGATGCATGCGCGGTAATTTTTGCATGTCACAGGTCAATGTTTAACCTTTTATCCAGCCGGAAAAGGCTCCGATCAGTGTAGACCTCGGTGTTTCTACAGTAGAAACACTCCATTTACGACTGGTGAAAGAGATTAAAACTATGCTAGCGATAATTTTTAAGTGCCGTTTTCATCAACTTTTTTATCAAGTTTTCTTCTTAATTATAACTCAAATAAAATCGCACATTGTGGAAAAATCATTAAAAATAACATTTTGTGGGACAAAATGTACAAAATCAGAAATTTCATTAGAAAAGTCAAAAAGTCAGTTTTCCGATTAAAATCGGAAAAGTTTCATCTCTGTCACATGCCTTCTCTTAGAAGTAATCACCATTTTGTTTTACCTTGGGCGCAAACACAGATACCACCCTGCTCTGGTCCGGCAGAATCTTCAGACATCGTAGAGGAGACAACTCGTTGGATGTCCTCTGGCGTCGGCCCCATCCAGCAGAACTCCACAATCTGCTGTGCCAGTTTGCGGAGCCAATGCAACCTGTGTGGCCTGGGGGCGTGAGGGAAGGCGGCAGGCAAGTCTGATACGGTTTGCATGTTTGTGGCAGTCATAGCAAACAGAGTTACGTAGGATTCTGTTGAGAACTACACAAGACAAAGATACGGTCGATGTCAATTTGACAGAGTGGTGTCCAGTTGGGGTGGGGGGGGGGGGAGATGGGGAATTGCCCCAAATCACAAGATATAGCAAATCATTCAAATTAGAATGTTCAAGGGTAAAAAAAAGAAACCAATTGCACCACTTCTGTTTAAATTTAACCCCTTCTGCTCAGCTGTTAATGGGCATCAGTATGCTATACGGGCTTGTCCAGCCAAGCGTAATGCACACAATCAGTAAACATCAGATTGAATATGCAGAAGAATGCGGCTATAAATGTTAGCACACAGGGGTGGGTCAGTGCAGTGACTGACTAGTGGTACTGGCTGTTGGACTGCTTAGGTGGGACACACAGGGGTGGGTCAGCTTGACTGGCTAGTGGTACTGGTATTGGACTGTGCTTAGGTGGGGACACACAGGGGTGGTTCAGTGCAGTGACTGGCTAGTGATACTTGCTGTTGGACTGCTTAGGTGGGGACACACAGGGGTGGTTCAGTGCAGTGACTGGGTAGGGGTACTGGGTGTTGGACTGTGCTTGAGTGGGACACACAGGGGTGAGTCAGTGCCGTGACTGGCTAGTGGTACTGGGTGTTAGACTGTGCTTAGGTGGGGACACACAGGGGTGGACCAGTGCAGTGACTGGCTAGTGGTACTGGGTGTTGGACTGTGCTTAGGTGGGGACACACAGGGGTGGTTCAGTGCAGTGACTGGTTCAGTGCAGTGACTGTCTAGTGGTACTGGGTGTTGGACTGTGCTTAGGTGGGGACACAAAGGGGTGGTCCAGTGCAGTGACTGGCTAGTGGTACTGGGTGTTGGACTGTGCCTAGGTGGGGACACACAGGGGTGGTTCAGTGCAGTGACTGGCTAGTGGTACTGGGTGTTGGACTGTGCTTAGGTGGGGACACACAGGTGGTTCAGTGCAGTGAATAGGTAGTGGTACTGCGTGGCACCTGATGCACCAAGAGTGGAGAAATGAGGGTCAAGTTGGCACCTTCGCTGCATGAGTCCGAGTAAAAAAAAAAATATGTAGAAACATATACACAGTCGGGTTTTGATATTAGTTTAGTATTGTTCGGCAACACATCTGAAACATTGCACAGGGCATCACATCCCAAGTCCATAAAAATCTAACAGTACTAGGGCAGGGGTGTAGCAATGTGTTTAAAAGTGGGGTGGCCATTTAGTTACGATCCCTGCAAGCGAAGGGCGTTTCCGAGCTTATTAATTAAAGAAATAATGATCCTACTTCTATCACCACCCTCCTTTAAACACATATCTATATCAAACCAATGTGGAGTTTTTGGTTTTGGTGACGTCTCATCTTTACTTATTTGTTTATTTATGATTTTTGTTTTCTTTTTGAAAAGAAGTGGGGCGGCCATGGCTGCCCGTCGCTCCCGTTGCGACGTGCCTGTACTGGGGTGCTGAACTTTGGCGTACCAAGTACCCTTTCTCTGCACAGCCTGTTGGACTATGGCAGGTTCAGTACATTCTCGCAAGTATGTGAAATGGTTGGTTGTCGGAGTTTGATGGGTTTGATATTCCGACAAGTTGAGTATTCATGTTCATAGGTACGTGAATATTATGATATTTGTCATTTGACATTTTGCTACAATTCCAGTTACATCCCAGCTATCGACTAAATTATTAGAATATTTCTATTCCTGATATTTGTCTTGGAAGATGGACAGATTTTGACAAGTTTTGTACCATTCAAACATTAGTTTCCTGAGAAATTTGACATTTCATGAAAAACTTAGGTCTCACATTTATCGGGGACACAATGCCTCTTTTTGTAGTGTTGCAAGATTTATTGTACAAAACCTCTCTGCATACTACTAACTGACCATAAAATGAAACCAGACATATTTGTTTAAGGTTATTGTAGATAAATTACAAGGCATATGTTGAAAAATATGTTTCAGTGTGGCAAATGTCACACTAGGGTACACCATGTTAAATCGTTTATAGCTACTGATTCACTTGCATTTCAGGCAAGAGTGCCTAAACTAAAGCTTGTATGGGGTCCATCATTCTGTGTGTTGTACTTAAGCATGCATAGCAAAACTGTGTAGTGATATGTAGAAGTACTGAAATTGCCTGACAACAGGTTCTGGATGAAACAGGGACATCGTGTTCCAACTTATCCTACCATCCTAACATAAATCAAACAGGAAAACATCAGGGCTGTAGTCAAGTCCATCACAAGTCCCTGCAAGCCCATTACAAACCCCATCACAAACCCCCCAGTCCTAATTCCAATCACAAGCTATTCAAATAAGCTTTGACAGTGGCATTCCTTTGTCATTGTTCATCCAGTTACTGGTGACTGGCTTTATGAAAGGACTTGCAGGGACTGGACTACAGGGACTGGACTACAGGGACTGGACTACAGGGACTGGACTACAGGGACTGGACTACAGGGACTGGACTACAGGGACTGGACTACAGGGACTGGACTACAGGGACTGGACTACAGGGACTGGACTACAGGGACTGGACTACAGGGACTGGACTACAGGGACTGGACTACAGGGACTGGACTACAGGGACTGGACTACAGGGACTGGACTACAGGGACTGGACTACAGGGACTGGACTACAGGGACTGGACTACAGGGACTGGACTACAGGGACTGGACTACAGCCCTGGACTACAGCCCTGGACTACAGCCCTGGACTACAGCCCTGGACTACAGCCCTGGAAAACAGCCCTGGAAAACATCCTCCAACCTCCACTAGATCCCAGGAACGCTTGAAGTCAAGTTTGGCATCAGGCTTCATCTTTCGGAGGTTGGCTTTGTAGAAGTTCTTCAAGTCAGACAGAGTTCCCCTGGCAGCAGAGCTCCTCTTGTTGTACAGCATGTTCATTGTGTCCTATTGGGAGACAATAAGGGAATGATAAGTAATAAGAAAGTTATGACCTGTTCCCACAAAATGGGTGGAAAGTAGCAAAAGTAGAAAACCATGATTATGGTATTTCCTGAAAGTACAGGTTAAAAGCTTTAATTTATAAACAAATCAAATGGTGGCATCATCAAAACGTCACTCCATGTTTTGTATTTTACATTACAGGACACATTATGTTTATTGAACCTTGTTTTATGCATTTTCAATTGACGACATTATGGCGATGTCACATTTTTAACAACACTGTGTACATGACATATCAAAGCTAATACCAAAACCTTTTTTTTGGCACATTTGAGAATTTTTTAAGAATTCAATTGTGCAGACATCATGCAAACATTGGTCAATCGAGCAGACATTGCTTGATCGCACAGGGCAAAGTCATTGTATTGTCAAAATTATTATCTAAAATTATTATCTACGTTTCTTCTCTGTTGCCTCTCCTGCCTTGTGGAACAAATTACCGTCGCATATCAATTAAGAAGCCAAAACCCTTGGATCATTCAAAACACACTTGCTTGGGTCATTCCATGAAGTTGGGTACACAACTTCATGAAGTTGTGAAATTTTGGGTTTCTATGGGTTTCACATGTACACATGGACAATGGTGTCTATAGGCCGTTCTTCTTTTAATAATTTAGTCTTTGATTATTTGAAACTGGGTTTGATCGAATATTCGATACTCGTCAAACAAGTTTTTCACACGTCCACCGCAGGCCGCATCAATAAAAAGTGGAAGCAAAGCACGCCGGTGTTTTACGTGCAGTGATCGATATTATGAGACGCTCCATCAACATTCTTTTGCATGCACCTGTTGTATCAAGATCAATATGGGTACAATATACATTCTGATTATTAAACAAGAAACCAAACTCCAGCCTGCATTTTTACTAGGGCTGTTGTCGATAGGCCTTTTGTCGACACTGTTGGAGACAATGGCAGTTTTCCGACCTATCGATAAAATGACTTATTGTCGGGAAAAAAAAACACAAAAAAAACTAGAGGCACGTGTTTGTGGACAAACACAGGGCTGTTTTGTGTTTTTTTATTGTGTTAGTTTGGATGTCAAATGTGAAACAATAATTAAAGTTGTTTGTAGATATATGGCTTTGACAATGCCCCCTTTAAAATTACTTCACGTGACATGTGATGACATCATAATGTCAAGTCAATTTTCATCTATAAACGTACTGGGCTACCTAGATATTACTTTTCAACTTAATCGAACTTGTACTTTTGTAGATATATGGTTTCAAAAAATGCCCCTTTAAGATGACGTCACGTGACACGTGATGACGTCGTCATAATGTCTAGTCAATTTTCCTCTATAAACCTACTGGGCTACCTAGATATTACTTTTCAACTTATTAATCAAACTTGTACTTTTGTGGATATATGGCTTCAAAAACTGCCCCTTTAAGATGACGTCAAGTGACATGTGATGACGTCATAATATGTCAATTTTCATCTATAAACCTACTGGGCTACCTAGATATAACTTTTCAACTTACTAGGGAAATTTGAATAGATTTCCAAAAGTGAACAAAGAAACTGGCAGGAGCGGGATTTGAACCTGCGACCTCCGGGTTACCGTTCCGGCGCTCTACCAACTGAGCTATCTTGCCCTATGTTGGGCGGTCTCCCAAATTGTCAGTATCTTTGTTCGGGTGGGCGCTAGTCAGAAGTCATCAACCCAGAATGCCGTATAGCCAGGGATCACACCCAATTTTACGATACAACCTGGGAAGCGACATTGTGGGGATCACTCAATGAGGATACGACTTTATTTACCTTATATTTCGTCAAACAATCCACAAGGGAAACTGACTAGGTTAATTTGAATATTAAATTTAAGTTTTATTTTGCCGACATGTCGACAAGAAAAATCAGCAACGAAAAGAGCCCTAATTTTTAAAGAAATTACTTTATAGTTGTCAAGGATTTTACGGACTAAACAAAAAAAAAACCTGTCCAAAAAAAGTTAGAGGCAATAAAAATACGGCATTTGACACTGCTAAGCGCCGTAACTTTTCTATTAAAAATGGCATCATTCGTATTTGTATGTGCATATTTTTTTTCTCGAATATTTGTTCCGGCAAAAAGGTATTTGAATATCCAATTGACTATCGAATATTCAGAATATATTCGGGACAGCCCTACCGGGCAGAGCTTGCACAATTGGTAGATTTTGGAGGATTGGGCTTGTGTGATCAGTTGAATCATGCAGACATGGGTTCAGTTTCCCCATGCAAAGATATAGCCCGAAACAATGAATCAACTACATACTAAAACAGACACAAGCAGACAGCATACAAATTCCACAGTTCCCAACACTATGAACATCTAACAAAAGAAAACCCACGCAGTCCTTCGTTTGTAACAAAGAACTGCGTGGGTTTTCTTTTGTTAGATGTTCATAGTGCAAAGTCCAAGCAATTTTTCATGTCCACTGAGCACTAGGGTTGTGCATTGCGAATCGGGTACCCGACTACCAGACCGCTAATGTCCGGTTCCAGATTATGAAAAGGAGTACCTGTAACTGAATTAACATACTACTTAAAGTCATTTCTCTAACAATGACAAAGAAAGTTTTGAATGTCATTTGTGGGTAATTTTCAAAATGAAAACCAGGGTACATGCAAAAACAACAGAATAACGTTTATGATGGTTGTGAAAATACAATTTACACCATAAAGCTATAGAGCACCAATGTAGTAGTATAACGTGCGGACCATTACGAACAATATAAACAGCAATTTCCCAGATTTAATTTTTGAGATTGGCTTGCTTTATTGGTACCCGTTGCTGCTTTTCAATCGGGTACCAAATTTCTGTACTACCCGTAAATGCAAACCCGTACTGAGCACTGCATATTTATGTACCTGCAGCAATGTCTTCTCCTTGTGGTGTTCCTGGGGGCATTCGACTAAACCCTGCAGTTTGGCCGTCTGTGTCTCGCCGTTGACTCTGGCCCTCTTAGCATGGACCATTTTCTCCAGTGCCCGACTGTCTCCACCACACAGGATTGGGAGCAGCCCTTTCCCGTGCTTATGGGCGACATAGGGGATGCGGGGGACATAGGTGTGTAGGTGATCCATGATGGCCTCCACTCCATCGGTGGAAGTTGGGTGAACTTCCAAAACTCCAAGACTCACCTGTGATATTGAAAAAGTAAAACATAAAGTAAACATAAAAGCTTGATATTCCATAAAATGTTTGTACTTTCCCCTCCAAAATGTGACCCACTCTACAAAAAAGGTTGTCACGTGTTGCGAAAACACAAACGGGGCTGTTCCATGTACAGAGGGTGAAAAATATATATATTTGTTTGGTTTGTTGGCTTCTATCTTGTCTATTTTTATAGCCTTTTGTCTGAAATGTTAATATTGATGAACAAAGATAAAAAAACAAAAAACAAATGTTACTGGAAATTACTTCTGTCGCAATTTCTTTCCACTTACTATGATCAAAGCTCAAAGGGCTATATGTGTATATCTCTAAATGCACTTCCGTTGAATTGGAAATGTCAAGATATCTCAAGAACACAAAATGCCACAGGGGTGAAAACCTGCACATATGTAAATGTATAAACTCATTTTCAACATTTTGCGACATAATACCTATTTTCATAGAGCTGGACTCAAACATTGTCAAATGGGTATTATTCACAACTTGGGCAAACATAACACAAGCCAACATGTAGATGGACACGTAACATTTTATATCAAAAACCTTCCAGGGTACTACACAAAGTCCCATGACAAAAACATGTTGCCGGTTGCTTCATTCAGCCTCTTTTATACTAAATGTTCCAGTGGCCCTGTCCAAATTCTCAGGCACTCTACTCGCCTGGCTGTCTCACATCATTTCACTGTTGTTCCAAAGCCTCGTACTGTGAGATATCCTCAATTTTTTCCCTCGTACTGCCTCACTTTGGATTTCCTTACCTGTAACCTGCTTCCCTTCCACCTATAATCTTTCACAATTTAAACGAAATGTCATACATGTACCTTCTATCCCTGTGATTTCTGTTTTTTCTCGGTCTTTGGTAACCCACACCTTGAGTGACCTTTTGGAAATTGTTGGAAAACGATATATATTTCCACTTTTCTTGACAACGACAGCACACCTGGTGCCATCATTTCACAGGATGATTAAGAATACAGTCTAGTAAGGTATTTCGTTATAATTTAGTAAAAAAAATTGGAGGATTTCCAATCGTGTGCACTACCTTTAAAGGTTGAAAAATCTGAAAAATCCTAGAAAATCATATGACGACGTCATCATGAAGTTACAATTTTCATCTATAACAAATGCTGGCCTACCAGCCTACGACGTTTGAGCTCAATCAGACCTACAGTTCTCTAGAATTAAACATGTGCATTGTCTCTGGCATTTGGGATAGAAGAAAATGGAGAAAAAAAAAAAAAAATTCCTGCTAATAGTGAAAAAGCAAAAAAATAAAATTTAAAAAAATTTAAAAATGAACTGCATTTAAATTCATACCACTTGAGTTCTCGTAGACATTTCCTGGCTAAATTTGTGTTGCATGCTGGGAATAAACTCCTTGAGTTCCTCTAGGAAGGGCAGGTTCTTGGTCAGGATTCTCATGACCAGATGCACCATCAGATCCTTCAAGTTGGCCAAGTCACCTCGTTTTGAGGTATCCGGTAGGACGTTGGCTACCAACTGGCATGCAGGAATGGTGCCGGTTCGTATCAGGTGCTTGCATGGCACTCGGCTGCTGTAGGCAAAGGGTAGAGTCCAGGGCAGGGCATCGGGCTTCCGAACGAAATGCTGGAACTTCACCTGATGGTCTAATTGTACGCTACTCCAGCAGATGGTGTATGGGTATGCCAATCTCTTTTCACCTCTTTTTTTATAATTACCGGTAGTCACCTTTCCTATTGACTGTAAAAAAAAAAAAAAAGGCAGGAAAAATCACATAACTTGTTCTACTAAACACAAGGAGAACATGCATTAGATTTCACAGTGACACACCACTTTGGTGATAGTGTTTTATTTCACTTTTGTCTTTCTCCTAGGCAGCCCAGATTTTTGTTCCGTCTTTTGTTTTTTTGGTTTTCTGTATGTGCGGTTGTCTTTTCTTGTGTTTTCGTTTATCTGCTGGTTTTTCATGTTTAATTTTGTTTTGGTTTGAATAAGTTCCTTTTTTTTTTTTTTTTCTTTCCTGTGTAAATTTCTGTATATGTGACCCGCTCTGGAAAAAGGTATATTATGTCGCAAAATATGAAAAATTAGTTTTATGTATGTTTGGAAAGCCCGCAATGTAAGCTTTCATTTGGTATATGATAGAGCTCCAAAGCCCTTTCCGTTCTGGAGATATCGCATATTTTTGCATATTATTTAGTTCTATGGAGTTCAAATTGCACAACAGAGAAAACGAGCTTTGAAATAGCTAGTTCTAATACAATGCAATGGAACAAATGCACTTCATTACCTGAAGTTTTGCTTTCCATTCGTGGACGGGTCTATCGCAGTCGTCGATGCATTCTTCAATGCATTGCTTTACAGATTCAAGACTTTGGGCGACACCCAATCTTGAGAAAGTTCTGGACATTTCCTGGGTGAACCCATGCTTCCACAGCTCCACAGTCAGCATAGTTTGTACAAAGTTACAAACCACATTGGCGTATGAATGGTTGACCAATGCCAAAATCATCCCCAGACATCTCTCCTTCTTGGGTTCTAGGGACTCAGTACTGCAAAGAGGTCAATCGGTCAGCTGTTGTAAATTAATCTGCCTCTGAATATTAGCAGTTATTGGTAATAAAAGCCGACAACATTTGCAAACACCAAACAAAAATATAAACAAATATAAACAAATACCGAATTATAATAAAATACCTTACTAATAAGCGATGGTTGGATGACCATTGTGGTACTGTTCCCCAATCGATATTTCCCTGACATCTGTAAACTGTTCCGTTTTGTCTGGAATAGGGTCAGGGAACCAGACTACAAAAACAACATTTTGTTGTCTGTTTCCCAGCATCTCTGAACACAAAACATTAAACAGGTGTTCTATTTGCTATAAAATACTTTTGAAAATTACAGAAAAAGCAAATGTTGTAAACTAAATACAACCTCAACACTGCTTGAATCCATCGATATCAATATGAATTTCCACACAACCTGGGGGATTAGGGTTAAAAGCTTCAATACTTAAATACTAATCGACAAAATTAGCTGGTCTAACGTTTCAAACTTTAAACAAGTTCTTTTCTCAAAGGCAAATGACAGTGGTACAAGAAACAAACATGTGGGGGATACGTACATGTACACAGGCAAGTGGGGGGTTGGTGAGAGAAACACACAAGAGAGATTAACCCCTTGCGTACGGATGCCGCAAATATGCGCAAAACAAACAGTGCCACCAGGCCGGATGACGCAATTGTCCGCCGTTTGTGCAGTTTCAATCCATTGTTGGATTAAACAGTGCCACCAGGCCGGATGACGCCATTGGCCGCTGTTTGTGCAGTTTCAATCCAATGTTGGATTATTGTGTATAGGTTACGCTTGACTGCACAAACACATTGTAGCGGTTCGCTTGGCTGCTATAACCGCCCCGGCACCCCGACGTCTCCCGTAAAATACCGTACTCAAGGGGTTAAGGACCAGGGGAGTGAGGAAGTAGGTAAACATCAAAATGGAATAAAGAAAGGAATGGGAACAGCAAGGAACAAAGAAGTGGTTTTTTTATGCAAATCACATATCACAAGGTTATAAGGCCATTCAAGGTGTGGGCTACAGAGAAAAATGTGGAAGAACCAGCCCCTGCACTGAAACAACTAAGACAAGATGAATAGGATGCATATGATGAATAGGGTCAGGATGCGTGACTAGTCACCTAATGGTCAGTAGGGGTCATTTTCTTCAAAATAACGAAATGCTTCTCCCACAGTCTTGATCTCAAACTTGGTCAGTTACATCTCTGGACTGTATGGGGTGTTCACAGAATTGGGCCAAAGGTGGTTAGTAGTCATGGTAGTGGTCATTGTATTGAAACATACAAAATGCATTTTCTTCTATATTCTTTAGCCGATTTAAGTCAAAATGGGTAAGAAGCATCCCTCCCAAGGCCGAACTTCATCTGGGACGGTCAAATTTGGGGTGAAAGGTCACCTAAGGGTCATCAAAATATTCTGTTTCAGTAAAATAAAACTGACCATTAGGTGACCATTGGCCAAATTATGTGTACAACCTATATCAGGCTTGGTCCAGAGATGTAAATAATCAACTTTGACATTAACTGGATCAAGACTGCATTGAAGAAGCATTTCGTATTTTTGAAGAAAATTACCCCTGCTGACCATTAGGCAACCATTGGCCAAATTATTTGTACACCCTATACGAGGCTTCATGGTCTAGAGATTTAACTGACCAAGTTTGACATCAAGACTGTGGGAGAAGAAACATTTCGTAAATTTGAAGAAAATGACCCCTACTGACCATTAGGTGACCATTAGGGGACCATTGGCCAAATTATGTTTACACCCTATTTGAGGCTTGGTCCAGAGATGTAACTGGTCAAGTTTGACATTAATTGGATCAAGAGCGAATGAACCCGAATATTTACTAACAGAAATTAAGGATTTTTAGTTGTCCACTTTTGAGGCGTCAAGAAAAGTCACAAAGTAAAACCGAAATTTCTGCAAGCAGAAAATTTAAATTCTAATAAACAGGTGTTGCTACTTTTAAAATCTAAATCTCTGCTAGCAAGAAATGGAGAAACGGGGTCGTCCACTTTTTTGGAGCATCACGATTTTTGTCTGCAAGAATATGCAATTTTTAGTTGTCCACCTTTGAGGCACCGAGATGGTCGTCAAAGTAAAATCCAAATTTCTGCCAGCAGAAAGTTGAGTTTAAAAAAAAAAAACTAGTGTTGCCAATTCTAAAAGCCTAAAATTTTACTAGCAGAAAATGGGAAAATACGGTTGTTTACTTTTGACGCTCCATGTAAACTAAATGTAACTTGATCCAAAAAGTACCCATTTGAAAAAGGACATTCTCCTTGTTTATCGATATTTAATTGGGTATGGAGTCAAACCTTTTACGCTGTTTGGGTATTAGGATTGAAGAGCGCAGCACGGATGTTAAAAGGGGAGCCTTGTCATCGGCCTCTTGAATTGCATTGGCCCAGGTGAACCTCTTCAATCTAGCGAGAGTTACCGGACCACCAAAAGCTCCCACATACTTGTCCTTGTACTGCTGCCTCACGTCTTGTGCCTGAAAAATACATGTAAAAGCAGTTCAAGCAAATTGAGTGTAGTCATCACTATTTTTGGGGAGCCCCACGCACTTCACCTATTTTAAACTCGATTGTGTTGCTTATTTCTTTCTTGTGTAGATCTATCTAAATTCCTAGCACATGAGCACTGTAGTCACTTATAACCAGGGGTGAGATTGTTCGAAAAATGAAAATCCACGAAATCTGCAGTGTTTTGGGGTCACCGAGAAACCAAGGGCAATATATTTACCTAAAGGCACCCCTTATTAAAAATACCAGTTTCTGTGCACTTCTTACTGTTTAAAACACCTGCAGAGTAACACCTCAGGAATTCGAGATTTCAAAAGAGATTCTGACATCAATAAAAATCCTGATAAAGCGTCTTGAAATGAGGAAAAATCCTGACAAATCTCACCCCTGAATAACAATCATAAGAATGGACGATTGCAAAGTTTTAACCCCCCCATTGGTTCCTTGTAATGTTCAAGGTAATGTGGAGTACAGCAAGTATGGTAACATCTTGCCCAAGGGCACCAGCTCTGATCGCATTTGCATCTAGCCTGTCACTAAACAAGCAAAATGTTTGCCATCCGTGCCAACTTGTACACCGACTGCTTTTATATTAATCTTTTGGCTCACCCCCACCCCCCCAAAAAATGTCATCACAAATGCACAGAGAAGAGACAAAATGTCTCCCTGTCAATCTGTTTACATGCTTTGAATTGACTTGGGAGACTTCAATATTGGCAAGAGCCATCTTGAACAAAATTGGGGTGGCCGCGTCCAGGCCTTTGCAATCCTTTTTGTATGGTCGACTAGCCTCCTGGGCTAGTAAACCGTAATGTTTCACTAGCCCTTATGATGTTTCATTAGCCTGCTGTACCATTTCAAAATTTTAACCCCTTGAGTACTTTTTTTTTACGGTAGAGGTCGGGGTGTAAGCGGCGGCTCTGGCAGCCAAGCGAAATGGCCACAATGTGTTTGTGCAGTCAAGCGTAACATACACAATCCAACAATAGATTGAAACTGCACAAAAAGCGGCAAATGGCGTCATCCGGCCTGGTAGCACTTTTTTTTGCGCCATATGGCGTCTTCTGTACTCAAAGGGTAAAAAAAATGTCCCATGAGGAAAGCTTAAATACCGAGAGTCCAAAAAATGGAAGTGAAAAAAGGGCCTTCTTTTGTTTTGTTTTTAATTGAAATCACCCAATACAAGGCTAAAAGCCACTCTAGGTATTAAAAGGGTTACAATCAGAGGTTGTAGGGTTGGAAATATTCTGAATTGCCAATCCTACCCAACTTCTAGTTTTCCTGGGCCCGGATCTAAATAGAGAATAATTTCAGAGAAATTGTCTCAATTTTCAGGACCTACCTGTATAATACTTTTATAGACCCAGGTGGGGTAACTTCCACCATAAGTGGGACCAAATCTGGTTAATTTGCGTTAAATTCCATACATAAGTGACTGTTTCAGCCTTTTAGGGGAAAGATTTGACTTCAACCCTAACTCCGCTAAATGCAACAGAATGCACCAATGGTAAAAAAGTTGTTGCATATGCATTGTTTTGTACCTAGTATAAGCCTCCAGCAACAAATCTGTTAAAGATGAGTTTACTGCACAGTGCAACATTGCATTTGGCAGGGTTCTTATTTCAGCTGCGTTGCATTCTGTTGCATTTGGCAGAGTGCTCAGAGAATACCTCGTGGGGGTTAGGATTAATACCCCTCACCAAAATTAGTCAGGAACAGCAAATTCTTCGAAAATAACTACCCCTACTTGAAAACAACTATAAAGCATGTGGCACAAACTTATTTCAAGATTTATGTCGGCAAAATCTGTAAACAAAATGAAGGCAGAAATCAACAGGTATATATGTGAACACTGAGTGGTGAGTACACAGTGCCAAGTCTAAACATCTAACACAGAAAACACATACTTTCTTCCTCTATACTGCACGGAAATTTCCCGACTTAATTCTCGAAATTAAAGGTTGTTCCAAGTGCTTTTACAATTCTGAACAATTTAGAAGGCTATTTTTCAAGATTGGCTGTTCCTGACCAATTTTGGTGCGGGGGGGGGGGGGGGGGGGGGGGGGGGGGGGGGGGGGATGGGAAAGTAAATTCTTTCCCTTTCGGGTAACCCTTACCTCAGCATACACCAGTTCCAGGAAAACTTCTCGGAAAACCTTGAATACTGTCTTGTTGTGTTGTATGAGGTGTTTTAGGAGTCTACGGAACTGATATGCTTTAAGGAGATTCACGGCTTTGGTCATGAAAGGCGAGGTCCACCCTAACATACCGTTTTTCTTCCGTCTTCCTTGCTTCTTCTTTGGCAAGGTCCGTTTACCACCTCGATTTGATTTAATTGGATCAGTTTTGCTGACGAGAATGTGTAGGCATGGTGTGCACACAGATCCTGTGAGCAAATCCCCTTTTGTGACAGTTTTCTCAAAGACTGTATTGAAGAGGTCCACGCTACAAAACTTCTTTATTAATACGCGATCATAGTGGCCCCTAGTCGTCCTTACAAAGCCTTTTCCGCAGCCCAGACATTGGCCTGCAGGTTTCTTGCTGGGGCCTGGCTCCGTTTCCATGGGTTGGGCTTCTTCGGCCAAAGGGCGTTCGTCTGCAGTTGCCTCCATGCTGATATCCGTCATGTCTGCAGTTGGCTCTATGCTGATATCTGTCATGTCTGCAGATATATGTGCAGTGATGACGTAGTCGTGCCCATGTGGGTGCTGTGAAGTGCTAGCCATTTTCTGTTTCCCCGTTTGTGATGCTTCTGAATTGTTCTATGAATTTCTATACACTGTATCACACAAAATAACTTTATCCCACATTCAAAATCCTGCGACAACTCTACTTGGTGAAACTTATGATGAAAGTTCAAGTTGTGTATGCACTTACATGCATGTACAGGTGTGTCCACTCCAGGTGTTCATCCAAGATAATCAAGAAAAAGTTTCAGCAGCAATTCTGTTCAACAAATATGTATATATGTCTTACTTCAGTCAGTTTTGCCTGTGGATGAATAGGTGGTTTTTGATCGGCTGATTAAACACTTCATAAGTTGAATGCGCTGCCAAAACAGGCCTGCTGATATTTACCATCCAGGAAAGCTAACAACTGGCATGACTGGAGTGCATTCTAATAGAGAAGTCCAAGTCTGCTGCCAAAAAAAAAAAAAAAGGAAAACAATTATCAAGTTAAATGGCAACAAACAACATTTAAATAGTTTACAATGAGTTTGCAGAAAGCCCCCACCAGTAAGTCATCTCGCTGTGCTACATCCTTAGCCACACAAGCCTGGTCGCAATTAAATTGACAGCAGGTCATCTTGTGCCTTCGCAAACTCGTACAAATGTATGTGTACCTTCACAAACTTGTTCCTTTAGTAAAGTCATATAATGTACATGTAACCTCCGTTCTTTTTGCGTAACAAGACAAGAAGAAAGATTTTACTTTAGGGAGTACTGCCTAACCCATGAGCGGGCCAGGCCACTGAAAAGCCTGGCCAAGCCCTGAGAACGCCCGGGCCTTCAGGCTTCTATAATCTGCTTTTTGTACACAATAAACTGCCCACTAATGCTGGAGCCCAGTCAGCTCCCATTGTTCACCCAGACTTGATTGCCGGCCATGAATAGAATGACAACAAAAGCATTCATCTAGTAGAAGTTGTTTTGTGGCTCACAATAGCAAGACTAAAACCCAGAAGGTTGGGCCAGGCTTTTCAACGGCCTGGCCCGACCATGGGTTAGGCAGTGCTCCCTTACCTTGAACAAACCTTGAAGGCCAAACCTTCATCTTCTAATCATGATAAAAAGAAGTGTGGCAGGCATTTTCACACTATGTACGTTCGACCCATGTCTAAATCTACACGGATCCAACCCATGTAGACTTTTTAAACAATTTCAACACTGGTAAATTACACTACCTTTTCACACCACTCAACGCAGTTATACGAGTCGAACTTAACCCAGAGGTGTTTTAACAAGAGTCAAACTTCTCTACACGGGTCGAGAGCACTCAACCCACCTCCTGATCAGGGTTAGTGAAAAGTCAACACGTGTCGGACCCGGGTACAACACAGAGATTTTCCGTAGTGTGAAAGGCCTGCAGTTTACTCAACTAGACACAGCACCTGTTTCTTACCACACACCAGAGTACCCGAACAACAAATATATTCACCATGTTTCAACAAACTGCAGTGCTTGTGTTTTTTGCTGTCCATACACGATCTATACCAACAGAGCTTGGTTGGATCTTTCCAATAGTGCTATCAAATTCATGTGTCACAATTACAATACTTTGAGAAAACTGTATCCAGAGTTATGTGTATGGAGTGCCATTAGTTCATGTGACAACTTTCATGTGACCAATGACATTTGGTCTTAACTCTTCAAGCACCACACATCCTAAACCCACGCCACCCAACAAGCTACTGCCACACCCTAACGCACACAACAGCATCCAGTCGTCACACCCGACTAGGCACCCAGAAGGCATAAAAGCTGCAGAAACTCCGCATCTCATCACTCACACTCCTGAGGACGGACAGAGCACACTGTCCGAAACGTCAAGTTACACACTCACCCCGGTTCTTTTCAGAACCACACTTCTTCCTAGAAAAGATTTATTTCACATGGTGTTACCCGCAATCCCAGTCTCTCTCATATCGCACCCACCATGACCATGCAAAGCTTCAAATCGTATCGACAACTTTCCTGTTTGATAAAGTGGGCCAGAAGAGGAAATAGCCATAACTTGGCTACTTTCACAGTTATGATTTTTATTTTTACACCACATGAAAGAAAAATGTTTCCTTTTTAATCAATTCTTGACAGTGAAATCTTTGGTTGAAAATACAACCATTCAACAACCAGTCAGTTGCTTTATCTAGTTGTGTAATGCCGGTTTCACACTATGCTCTTACCCGGGTAATTGCCGGGTTAACGAAAAATTTAACCGGGTAATGTGGAGCGTTCACACTACAATTCGCCGGGTTAGAAATTCTCCGGGTTAACTGCCCAAAAACGCCACTTACCCGGGTAATTTCTAACCCTGCTCGCGAGGTGGGTGAACCCACCAATCTCGGGGTTAACGACGACCTTGAGACGATTCTCCGGGTTACCAACAATAGTGTGAATGCTCGCCGGGTTTTCGTCTACCCGGATCGGTGGGTGCGCTTCGTGGGGTTGTTTTATCTGCCAGCTTCGCGAAGGTGACGTAATTTATTAGTACGGCCGCCGTGGCTGGTACCTCGCCTTAATAAGTTTATTTTTACGTATACTTAATGAAAGGCACCAGTCTTCCGTAGCCTGATGCCTCGTCTTAATAAGTACATTTTACATACACTTAACGCAAGGCACCAGTCTAGACCGCGCAGTTGAAGGATGACTAGACTTGAAATCAAGTCGGTAATTGGTCGGCATTGGTCCGACTGCACCACCGCGTATTATAATACTTACTCCGCACTTTGCAGGGATTACGTGTAACGAGCGGTATAATAACATGTGGGAACGTTCTGATAGCCTTAACTATCTAACAAGAAATAGTATCACGAGATGCTGGATGGTGAGGAGTCGTTGAAGTTATAAAAATGAGACTCCCTACCTCGGAAAGGTTCCGTGTGAGCTATATACCATGTTAGAGCTCTAACTGGGCACCATTTCTTATCCTCCAGAACCAAGGACAAAGGGAACCGTCGCAATAGGCTCGAAGGGGGGGGGGGGGGGGGGGGATTTGCCAGTGTGCGTAGGACCTCTCCTAAATCCCAAGCTGGGATAAGTTTACGTTGAGAAGGACGCTTAGTAAACATACCCTTGAGCAAATGAGCCAGTGCAAGGTTGTTTGATACAGAGGAACCCTCTTGGAAACCTTTGTGCACTGCCGGGATGGCCGACTTGTAATTGTGTATTGTTGCGACGGCCAGCCCCGAGTTAAACAGGTGTAGGAGGAAGTCTCCAACCATGGTTACAGATGCAGAGAGGGGATCCACGTCCATCCCGTCACACCACCTATAAAAATGTCGGAGTCGGCTGTCATACGTCTTTTTTGTGGACGCTCGCCGGCCACAGGCTGCCACAGCGGCAGCTTCTTCAGAAAGGCCTGCTGAGCGCATGGAACACTGCACAATAGCCTGCATGTCAGGCGCAGAGACCCCGGATCCGGATGGTTCAACCTGAATCGGGGCTGTCTCAACAGGTCTGGTCTCTGTGGGAGAATGATTGGTTGATGGACCAGCAACCCGACCAACGTCTGAAACTAAGGTTGTCGAGGCCAAAATGGGGCTATGAGCATCACCTTGCATGATTCCTCTTGTATCTTGCCAGTGTTGTAACCAAGTCAAATTTTCCCAAGTCAATTTTTTCCAAGTCAAGTTAAGTCCCAATTCAATTTTGTTAAGTACCGGTACCAAGTCTCGAGTCAATTGTTAGTAAATAAAAATTCCAATGACAAAGCTAGCACGCATGCACTGTACAAAATCAACCTGGTGTGCCATTTCGACAATTCTCCATGCATACATACTTGGCACCCAGCTTGCTATATATGCGCTATAGGCTTGTTTTTTAACTGATACCTGTATGTTTGTGTTTAGTGTTAATGTTAGCAAGTCAAATTTATTCAAGTCAAGTAGAGTCACACGTCATGTTCTTTCAAGTCAAGTCAAGTCAAGTCCCAAGTCATTTTTTTTCCAAGTCAAGTCAAGTCTGAAGTAAAAAAAATGTGACTCGAGTCCGATTCAAGTCAAGTCAGCAAGTCAAGTTAACAAGACTATCTTGCGCAACACTCGTGTCAGAATAAGCCTTTTGCGCGTTGATTTGCATAGATCCTTGTACCCCGTCTTCGCTCAATCTAAGATGCACAGCGTGCGCCGGTCGTTGCCAGACTGATCATTATTATGCACGTTATACCGTTGTTGCTAGACCACGTGATTCGGGGCAAGCCGCAACGTGGCGACGCACGGCCAGTGGTGGTTTCCCTGTCTGGTATCTGGAACTACCGCTGGGTGAAACAGCGCACGATAGAGATTGTCACCACTCTAAAACACAACAACCGCTCGAATCGTTACAGTACATGTTGTATGATCTTCTCGAAACGCGGCCTATTTTTAGCAATTATAGTTTCTTTAATGGATAACAACTTCGAAGGTTGGAACGACAAGAAACTGCAGACATTTCTTCAAGAGAGAGGGGTTTCAATAACGGATTACCTAAAGAAAGAACTGGTTGAACTGTGCAAGTGCGTGGCCAATCTGAAATTGACAACCGACCCGAATCTTTCAAGCCCCAACTTGACAAAAGATTGAAAGACGCTGGCTGCACATTTTCTGACTCATTTAATCTTCCTGGATTCACGAAGGATTTCTCGAATATACCAGATTTCGGACTATACGATGTCTTCAATTATTTGATTTGTTTTCGAGCGGATTACGACCGGCGAAAACTTATTCGTAAATATACAAAAACAATTTCTGCAAGACCAGTCACTTAATACGTAAAAACCGATAATGAGACCTTGCTCAACAGAATCTTTCTTCCTCCAACCTTTCCCACAAATAAAAAAGAATGGAAAGGGAGATTTTGTTGATGCCTTTAACAACCCCCACCCTCCCTACCCCCTATAAACGAACTTTGACTCATTGCGGCTATTTCCCGAGATGATCAAAAAAATAAGATAAACTGATCATTCCTTGAATTTTGCCTGCACACACCGGTTCTTTCTTTCTTGCTATTTTCAAAATTTGAAAAGCACTTCATCTTGTAAAGAACAAGAAGTTCAACTAAAATTAACAATCGGTTAACCAAGGCCCTGAAACAAAAAGTTCCATCACATTGACTCAACATCGTAACACATAGTCTGCATGTATGATTACGCCCCCTCCCAATAAAAACAAAAACAAAATTGTTTATCTCCACCGCGCTAGATGTCGAAGCTGGTATTGGGTCGGTGTTGTCATCTGTTGGCCCATTGCCATCGACGAAATGTTTGGAGCAAATGTAAGTATTGTAAGTTACATTCTCCGCCAAAAAGTCTTTTCTGGAGCAGTTTTTTATCCAACGGAGACACTTCTCACGGTTCGACTTCGGCTTCGGAAAGGGTAGCCACAAACGCCATTCATGTGGGGACGGTCCGAAAAGCGCGAGTCGCTGTTGCATGTTCCGTAAGAACAGTGCTTCTTCGCAGACATTCTCAAGCACTAAATCCCACAAACTTCGTATTTTATGTTAACGTCTAGATTCTAACAATAACCAGTACTAGAGTCTGACAAAATCTGCGTGGAAATTTATCGTTTTAAAGTGACAAGAAACGTATGAATCGCGTACATGTACTTCGATCACGGCAAGTGGACACGTATGCGATATGCATTGACATTGTGTCTGCACGCGCGTATGCGAGAAAGCTTGCCCCGAATCACGTGTCGTGGCAACAATCACTACGCAGCGGGGTCAAAGTACGGGTCACTCGCAAAAGGCTTATTGTGTACATGCCTATCCAACTTATTGCCAGGGCATCGATTGCCAGGGTCTCGGGTCCCTGTGCAGTATACTGCGGGCAATTGGTTTTTGCTTGATGATACGGACAGATCTATGTGGGGACGACCCACTAGATTGAACAGTGTTTCGACAACAGTGGTGTTCAGTTGCCATTCCGTTGGGATGGTCTTTCCCCTGGATAGTGCGTCTGCAGTGATGTTCAACTCGCCCGGTATGTGGCATGCCGAGAGAGTTACGTTGTGATCGATGCACCAAAGGAGTTGCTTCCAAGTTTGGAAGCACAACTGCGGGGAGCGTGTTCCCCCTTGGTGATTTATATAGGACACTACTGTGTTGTCATGTTGTCAGACTGTATCATCACCACCTTTTGCTCTACTAGGCTGCTCAGTAGGCCTAAAGCCCTGTCAACTGCCAGGAGTTCCAGCACATTGATGTGGTGACCCTGTTCGGCCGCTGTCTCCGAGCCTTACACTTGCTGTGACTGGAGATGTGCGCCCCAACCGATGTTGGATGCATTTGTCGTGACAGTCACAGTGGGAAACTACCACCAACAGATGTGGGGGATGATTGGTTCCAATATTGGTACATGTACATGTATGTCTTTTGACAAAGAATGACGACTGGGTCGAAAGTGAGCCAAGAGATGCAGTTGGATTGGCCGCATCTTTAGGCGACACCATGGAACTAGGTCGACTAAACTGGCCATTAGGCCTAGCAGCCGTAGCCAGGCCACTGCTGGTGCTGATTGAGCTGTCGGGAACAGTGCAGCACACTCCTGTACATTGGCTAATCGTTCATTGGAAGGGAAAGCCATTCCTGCTACTAGGTCGATTTCTGCCCCCAAGAATGACGGGTGTCTGGGTGGGGACCAGATGCGATTTTTCTAAGTTTATCAGAAAACCCAGTTGTCGCTAAAGTCGATGGTAACTTTTAAGGACTGTCGAGCTTCCTCCTTGGACCTGCCTACGATAAACCAATTGTCCAGGTAGAGAAAAATCATTACATTTGCTCTGCGAAATATTGTTGCCAGGGCCTGTGTTACTCTGGTGAAAACCCTTGGCGACGTGGACAGGCCGAATGGCAAGGTGAGGAACTCAAAGCTTGCATTTCTGTACTGGAAATGAAGGTATTTGATGTGTTCTTTGCAAACGGGTACGTGAAGATACGCGTCTTGCAAATCTATTGAAGCGGCCTAAGATGATGTTGGGAAGAGAGTTTAAGACTGTGCGTAGTGTCTATATTCGGAACTGCCTTGGGCGAATAAACCTGTTCAACGTTTTCAGGTTTAGAATAGGACACCAGTCGCCCTGCTTCTTGGGTGTAAGGAAGAACCTTGACAAGAACCCTGATTTTTCTACTGGGTTGTAAATCGGTTGAATTTCCCGTTTTGTTAACAAGGCGTCTATTTCTTTCTAGAGTGCCCTCCGCTGTTCCTTGTCTGATGGAACAGGGGTGGGACAAGAAACCATTACCGATGGGGGTATGCTCGTAAACTCCAGGTGGTATCCTTGCGCGACTGTCTGGAGTACCCACCGATCGGTGCAAAAACAGGCTCAAGTCTACCCGAAGTGCCTTAAGCGGCCCCCCATGGGCCCAGCGTCTATGAACAGTCTATGATGAAGTATAGAATAACCACTCTGTAGAACAACGGATGATACAATGTCTAAGACTAGGTATATAGGCCGTATGGGTATAGCCTGGGTTGAAAAAACAAACGAATCGATTTTGCACGCCGATGACAATATCTGCCTACCCACCAATTTTCGTGACGATCGGACCTACCCTTATATGTGTTTTTTTTTAAAGAACATTTTTGATGACGTCATCATAACGTCACACAATTTTCACATTTTTGTGTAAGTATGTGTGATCTAATAAACCTATTACAAAAAGAATTTCGAAATCAGCATGTTCTGTTGAAAAATTGAAAAATTGCTATAAAATAATTTGATGACGTCATCGTGACGTCACATCAATTTTCATCTATAACACAAGCCGATCTACCAAAAAAACAAGTTTGAGCTCAATCGGACCTACAGTTCTCTAGATATGGGCCCTTCAAAAAATGCACCTTTAAGATGACGTCATTATGACATCAGTTCAGCACAGGGTCTAACTGATGCCCATTTTCATTAAGATTGACCTTCGTTTAATGGCAAAAGTGGCCCCGAAAATGAAACATGTGCTTTGTCTATGGCATTTGTGAAAGAACAAGAAGATGGAAGAAATAGAAATCTTTGATTGCTTGTAATCCGATATTTAATGACGTCATTGTGACGTCATTATCAAAAAGCTCGAGAGCAATGTTAACTATGCTATCTGAAGCCAATATCTGGATTATATCTCTCGCGGTTGTTTTTAGCTGTTTCGGCAATTCAGCCGAAACAGGTATTGTTTTCGTTGAGTTATTTTGTTGTTTTTTTCGTTTTTTTTCCTTCTTTTTTAGACTCCTCTCTATAGGGTTTGTACACAAATTTTCTTCCACCCCGGCACTTTGATACTGATAGATCCAATCGACTTCAGACTTGGCACACACTTAGACCACCACCCACAGATGGTCCTAGAACATGGACGTCATGATGACGTCATCAGAGGTCACGTGCCGTCATCTTAAAGGTGCAATTTTCTCCCATAGGGTTTGTGCACGTTTTTCTTCAACAAGGTAATTTGGCACTTTAGTACAGCCGATCGACTTTAGACTTGGCACACACTTAATTAAGACCACCACCCACAGATGGTCCTAGAACGATGAAGTCATGATGACATCACCAGGGGTCACGTGACGTCATCTTAAATGTGCATTTTAGAAGGGCTTATATCATTGAGAACCGTAGGTCCGATTAACTTTAAAGTTGATTTGTTGGTGGGCCAGCATGTGTAAAAGATGAAAATAAATGACGTCATCGGGAGTCACGTGACGTCATCTTAAAGTTGGTTTGTTGGTACGCCAGCATGTGTAAAAGATGGAAATAAATGATGACATCATGATGACGTCATCAGGAGTTACGTGACGTCATCTTAAAAATTGTTGAAGGGCCAAAATCTAGAGCACTGTATGTCCGATCAACTACAAGGTTGGTTAGTTGGTAGGCCAGCATGTGTAGACAATTATAATAAATGATGACGTCATGATGATGTCATCGGGGGTCACGTGACGTCATCTTAAAGGTGCATTTTTCTAAGGCCTAAACCTACAGAAGTACAAGTCGATTTGGTTATAAAAAAATGCCGAAACAGCTGTGTTTTTTAACCTGACAACCGCATTTCTCGTTTCAGCAATGTTTTAAGATTTAAAGGTAATTTCATTGCAACTTCCGGTCTGGTGACGTCATCAATCTTTCTCCCCCTCAACTTGTTCTTAGCATGAAGCCGATTATATACATCAATTATAAAGTGATTTCAGCAAACTTCGCCACACACATCAACTGATTTTTAATTAAATTTTTTTTTCAACCTGCCGCTAGAGGGCGCTCTAACATTATATGACGTCACACGTAATTTTTGTGTGAAGTACAACCTAGGCGTAGACTAACATGGTTGAAAGCAAGTTCACATCTTTTTTCACTTTCAAATTATAGGGCACTTCCGGTTTGGACTGGAAGGAAGGGTCACGTGATTTGACGCACATGAGATAAAATGAAGATCCTGGTTTATAATATCAATTCCCACAAAAATCAAGTTCAGGTCTCTCAGTCGATTATATATTGACTTTCAAAGATTAAATCTACTAATCTTTAATTGCTTGTAATTTGATTCACGATGACGTCATCATGACGTCAGAGCAACATGCACGAGTTCAGCACAGGATGTAAGTGTATGGCCATTTTCATTACGATTGAACTTTGTTTATTGGCAAAAGTGTGCATTGTCTATGGCATTTGTGATAGAACAAGAAGAAGAAGATGGAAAAAAAACAGAACAAAAAACAATAGCTTTTCCGCTGAGAGCGAAAAAAAAAAAAAAAAAAAAAAAAAACAACGGACAGCGCGGAGTGGACGATGTCTTCATAGACCATATTGCAAATACTACCTGGTCGAGACGTCACAATATTCACAAGGGATCGCGTTTCTTTCCCATGCCTATTAGTAACCATTGTGACGTCTCATCCAGTCGGTAATTTGCGATAAGGTCTATTGCGTTGTATACACACAACGGAGGAGTCCAATCTGGGCTAGAATCCTAGTCCGAGTATAAACTTGGACCCTTTTATCGCCTTTTTAAACATTTCGACATGATCTGGCTATACGAAATGTTAAAAAAGGCGATAAAGGGTCCAAGTTACTCGGACTAGGGTCCCAAGCTATTGAAACCAATGCGGTAGGGCCTAATGTTACATTTTTTGTATTTGTACCAATCGAGCTACCGAAGTGCTCTGGCAGGATGGGCAGTTGTATTACAACTGCCCATCTGATATACGTTCCAAATCGGAAAGATTTTACTTTAATACCCGCCACCAAAATCAGTCGGGAAAAGCAAATCTTGGAAAATAACCATCCATCTGTGTTCAGAATTACATTATAAACACTTGGCACAACCTTTAAATTTGAGAATTTATCTGGGAAATGTTCGTGCAATATAGGGTAGGGACATATAATAGCCCAGTATGGACTCCCTTCGCGTTGCGAGGGAGTTCAGAATATGAAGCTACTGGAAGTAGCCGAAAAAAATTAGAAACAAAATTACAATATTTTTACCTCACTGTTAGACACTAATTTCACGCCCATTATACTCTTTGTGTCTTTATCTATCTGTCCGTGAGGTTCACGAATTCCTTATGCATCGCTGGCCGACGTCTTTCAGGAAAATAAACTCAAAAGCAACGTTAAACTTGTAGACGCTTTTCATCAGTTTCAGACCGAGTATACATACATTATACGTATGTGTGCGCATAATTACGCGTGCACGCAAGCACTAGGCCACCCGCGTGTGCACGCACAGTGCGCATGCGCGATTTGCCTAGTAACTGTCCCCCTTACGCGCAGGTGCAATAACTTGCGTGACGTTCGTGTTCATACTGAGGATCCTGCTTTGAATTGACGATACACTATATTCCTTCAAAACAACATCGATTACGTCGTCCATAATAACCTCCCAAATTCGTTCAAAACAGATTTGGAACTTTGAAAATATCATTTCCTGCACTTCATTGGGGACATTCAAAGATAGTCTAACCAAGTTTTTTCAAGAGTAACACGTCTGGACGGTCCACGAAATGCGCAAGCTGGTGTGATGTGTCCAGAAGGACATTAATTTGCCGGCTCAACTATACAGATACAAATCTGTAGACTACACTTTTTAAGACCGTACCGCGCAGCCAGCCCAAGCGGTAGTGCGCGTGCGAGTGGTTGCCAGGCAAATCGTGCGTGCGCATTGCGCCTGCGCTGCACGCAGCAGCATCGTAGAATTTCGGAGGTCGCGTGCATATATGTGTGCACGCACACACACGTGTGCCCCGTGTACGTCATGTAACTTGGTATGAAACTGATGAAAAGAGTCTACAAGTTTAACGTTGCTTTTGAGTTTATTTTGCTGGAAAATGTCGGCCAGCGTAGCATATGGAATTCCTGAACCTAACGGACAGATACATAAGGACACAAAAAGTATGTGTGGGCATGAAATTAGCTTCTGCAACGAGGTAAAACGTGAACAAAATCCTGTTGAAGTTTTGATTTCAATTACTGCGAAATTTAATATCCTGGACATCAGTCGTAGCGCAATGAAGACATCATCCAACCTGGGCTAGGACATTAATAAATGTGTGAGGGCGCTGTTCATTTGGTGACTCATTTTCTGAATAGGAAATTGTGAATCTTTGCTTTGCAAAATCCGAACTTGAATCAAATCGTTTCCTATGGCTTTCTCTTCAAAACCACATCAAAACCAAATGTACAAAATATATTTGAAAAATGTATTAGTCTTCATATAATCGCTTTATAGCCTAACGTTAGGCGAAGAAAGTTTGTGTTTTCTGTGTAAGATGTTCTTGGCACAGTGTACTCGAAGTGTTCACTTACATTGTACATGTTAATTTCTGCCTAATTTTTTACAGATTTTGCCGACATAAATCTTGAGATAACAGTGTGTGCCACATGTTTAGACCATGGACTGGAGCTTAGACACTTGTTATCAAGGACAGTTGATTATTTTCTAACGTTAAGATTTTGCTGTTCCTGATCCATTTTGGTGGGGGTATTAAATTAAAATCTTTCCTCCAAATCTCCTCATTTCAATGACCACTTATTCCTCCATGAAAATACAATGTAACTGTTAATCAAATCATGGAGCTATAAAAAGGATAGCTCCATGATCAAATAAACTTTTAAAAATCGAAACACAATAGCCTACCTACCTGGCGAGCTCAAATCACACAGCTTTGTTTTTGACTACTCTCCTCGGCGCGCGCGCGCGAGGCCACCAATATGAAGAGCGCCCTCCATTTATTGCATCGTATACCCAGCCCAAAAACGCATGCGTACGTATATTAAAAGTATTATAGAGGGCGCTCAACAATAAATCCATTCAGATGTAGTTTTTGAAAAAAATATTTTGCATCTCACTAGTGTGAACGGCCTGGATGTATGTGATTTCTCTACAAACATGGAAAGGTGACTCACCTGGCTGGATGTGATTTTGGTAGGGATTACCCAAAATCACATCCGAGCCAGAAATCACATCCAGGATTAAGTCATAAACCCCATCATTTCACATCTATCAAATGGGTGGTCAGGCACACAGCCATAAAGCCAAGATAATAATCCCCGACTAACCACTATGTTTACCAATTAATTATGGGTCAAGATAATTAGTTTGCCTGTAGCCAGACCATGCTTACCGATATAATTACGTGTACATGTTCTGTGTAGCTCGGGCATTGTTATTAGTGTTAGGTAGAAAACGCCCGTTGAAACAAATTAATGATATTGATTTGATTGATATTTGTTTGGTGAAATGATATAAGAAAAGAACATTGCACGTTGTGGTCATATATATATATATATATATAGTGGGATTGCCTCTGCCAATTTTTATTGTTGTACAAATCTTTTCGTAGGATAATTGCAGTTTCTTTTCAGTTGGAGTATTAATACGGTACGTGGCTGCCATCTTGAATTTTCATTCAGAGATGCTCTAGGCCTAGGGTTGACATTCGTAATCGGCAACCAGAGAACATTGTCAGCATGTTAACATGCCGACTATAATAATTTCCCAGAAAAGGCACCTCAAAATGTTTAAACATGAACAAAAGTTTCAGAAGAAAACTTAACATTCATCAAAAATGTAAAAAATCAGGAAAAGACTCAAAACTATATCTCAAGAAAGATGAGGAAAATCTGACAAAAACTGTATTAACTAGAATGAGATAAAATGGGTAATAAAACAAGAAAAATTAACTAGATTTATACATAAATATGTTGTCCAGAGAATCATTGACCTTTGAACTACACTAATATTTGTTTAATACCAAAATTCCTCCCCCCCCCCCAAAAAAAATACATGTAATAATACTTATAAGGTTTTTGCAGGTTCCACTTTATTACCTAATCCCCACTCAAAACAAATGAGGCAAAACTGCCGAACTGAAACTTGTTTCTGCCACAATCAAAGTACAAGAATGATCTAACATGCAATAAGAGAAACGGACAATGGTCATTTAAAAACAGTTCTTAGTAAAACAAAACTCTTGTGAAACACCAGTTCATGTGCAAAACAAAAGACAAAGGCATGGTTTGCTTGGGGATTTTTTGCTCCATGCTTTAAAGGTGGCTGCAATGGAATTTTTATTGTGTATCTTACTAGTATAATTCCAGGAATCTCTGTCTGGGCGAGTGGGTCCAATAGGCTATAGAGAGAGG
Source organism: Hippasteria phrygiana (assembly GCA_037893225.1). Lineage (NCBI taxonomy): Eukaryota > Metazoa > Echinodermata > Asteroidea > Valvatida > Goniasteridae > Hippasteria > Hippasteria phrygiana. The sequence goes on from JAZGUH010000375.1 coordinate 2,071,959, forward strand.
ACTTGGGACAATGGGGGATTAGGGATAACAATGACACCGAGAACTTGTGGCCGAGTCCTCGGGAGGATTTCGTGTACAAACCTTATGGGAGCTGTTCGGAAAAAGTTAAGTACAAACAAAGGGAACAAAAGAAGGGTTCTATTCGTGGTCCTCATAAGTACATGTATAGGAAAACGCACATGTGTGTGAGTTTGTATATGCCAGCAATCGTGGACCTAGGACAAAATAATTCGGGCGTAGACAAAGGGGTCCACGTTTGACCGAACGTCCACGATTGAAAATCGTGTACAAAACCAATGGGAGGTCTTCCGAAAAAAGTTAAAGTATAAACAAAAGAGGAACAATGGGAGGTCCACGATTGCATCCGTTTACATGACTGTGTGTGTCCGTCTGTAATTCGATTATCTCCAGAACATTTTGAAGTTGAAAATTGTCAGGTGTATTGCTCAGGATGCAAGAATGTGCAGTTTCAATTTTGAAGTTGTTTGGATGAGCGGTCCTCACAAAAACTGCAAAAAAACAGCAAACCGAAGGCCTAAATCTAGATTTAGTATAGACCGCCACGCGCACTGCTACTACGGCACATTTTCAACGGCACTGTACTGTATGTACCGCGGGTCGGGTATAGACTAGACCACCACCACGCATGCAATGGGGCTTGATTCAATATGCAAATAAATTACACGCATGCGCATCAGTGTTACCAAAAAGCTCTTCCCAAGAAACTCATTCCAAAACTATGGTCAGCGTGTGGCATGGAAACATACACCCGTGGCTTTTTTGTTTACGAAAGCCAAGTAATTTCTCCGTTTCCAACAGGCACATTTGAAATGGACATATGCACTAGTATCGATAAATAAAGTTTTTGAAACACAACTGTGTGTTGTTTGTATTTTTTTATTTCACGTAAGCATTTAAAAATAATTCTATTGAGCCGCGATTAGACCGAACAGAAAAAAGTGTGTTTCCGGTATTTACCCACCTGGAATTTTTGGGGCCAAATTGCCGACCTCTAACTTGTTATTGCCATTTTGCTAGTTGCACATTTTTAATGAGCATTATTTGCAACGAACATTTTCCATACTTGAGACCTCCCATGTTAAAACAGAGGAATAAACAATACATACTCCATGTGTAAACGTGTCGTTGCTTTGATCGTTATGGCTATTCAGTATTCTCTGTAGCAAACAAATTGCAAAAAAAAAAGTTGTAGCCACAGAATAGACTGGTTAGAACATGGCGTAAGCCTTAAGGAGACCTGCCAAAATGCAATAGGCCTATGCCAATAACACAATACATGTATAGTTATTAAAAAGAAGAAAAAAAAGTAAAAGACTTTGGGTGGAGTGCAGACTGTAGGTCTGAGAAGTTAGTCTGAATTAAATAACATTTGTACACTAACAGGTGTGTAATGTAATGCAGAGATTTGGAAATAAAGATATGAGGTCGGCGAATTTACAATGATATTGTCAACTGTGTTTTTGTTTTTCTCATAAATCGGTTAATCAGGAACTTAATTTTCACTTTTAAGTTTTCTTTCACAACTCCAAGTGACCATTTCCTGGGCATATTTCCTCAATTTACACCCCAGCAGCCCCCCCCCCCCCCCCCCTAAATCTCAGATGAGAATTGTACTTGCATTCCAATGTACTATTGAGTCTTATACCAAACCTTCTGAATATAATGCACAGAAGACTCAAACCCACAAACATTGTAAGTTTGGAAATGCTCCTATAAATTATTATCACAACTTAGTGTTTGCGAAGACACTGAAGAGAATCCAGGACCAGTGAAGGACCCATGTGGTGACTGTAGTCGATGAGTAAAATGCAATCAAAGGTTTGTTCTTTGCAAAATTTGCAATAAATACTGGCATCAAAAGTGTATACCCGGTATGACAATCAATCGGTATACAAGTTATAACCCTCATATCAACTATCACCAACTATAGTTCTGTCAAAAACTGTTCAATATGCACACTGGAACTGCTGTCTTTCTCATCCTGCAGTAAAAATTCATCGAGTATGAGCAAGTAAAAGTGCAAGTTGACTCAACCTCAAGAATATCCTCTAGCTCAAGAATATTCCTACCTCATGAATATTACTACCTAGAGAATGTCCCCCACCTCGAGAATGTCCCCCACCTCGAGAATGTCCCCCACCTCGAGAATGTCCCCCACCTCGAGAATGTCCCCCACCTCGAGAATGTCCCCCACCTCGAGAATGTCCCCCACCTCGAGAATGTCCCCCACCTCGAGAATGTCCCCCACCTCGAGAATGTCCCCCACCTCGAGAATGTCCCCCACCTCGAGAATGTCCCCCACCTCGAGAATGTCCCCCAGCTCGAGAATGTCCCCCAGCTCGAGAATGTCCGCCACCAAGAGGATGTCCACCACCTCGAGAATGTCCCCCACCTCGAGAATATCCCCTAGCTCAAAAATATTCCTACCCCAAGAATATCATGCAACCCTGCTTGCTCACCACCGTACGTTCCATCATTAAACTTACATGGATCTATTTTTAGCAGCTCATTTGTGGATTGAGAAATCAACTCAGAAAACGCCTTCGGAACTACTCGTTTGTACATAGTTAAACAGATTTCTCACAATTTACGATAACTGTCAACACTGCTTGACCAATGCATCAATGAAACGGAGAACAGACAAAAATCCTTTTACTCAGTGAGCTCCTTCCAAGTGTCCATCTCCTTGGCATATTTCTTCAATTTACGCCCCAGCAGACCTGGATATCTCAGATGAACACTGTACTTGTATTGCTCGAATCCTGCATGCTGTCGGCCCGGCATGTAGTCAAACAACCCGTCATTCCGGTACTTGGCCAAGAAATCCAGAATATACTTCTTATACAAACGATGGGAATTGGACTTGGAGTTGGGCCGCATGTAGTTCCCCATACTGCTGTCACCGACAAGACGGGAAATTTCTCTACTAAATGTTCCCGTCATCTTTGCCACTCGCTCTACATGTTGCTGTTCAGTGTACCTGCCTCTTAAATTCAGTACCGTCTCTGACAGAAAATCAGACAAAGAATACAAGGAACATTACAATTCTTACTTAAACGACAATCCATTAAAGCTTTTCCCTAGGGCTGTGCATCTGAACCAGGTTCCCGAGTACCTGACCCCTAATATCAGGAACCGGTTCCAGATTTTGGAATAGAGTACCTGTAACCGAAAAAGAATGTTTTGAATGTCATTTGTGTGCATTTTCAAATGAACAGGGTACATAAAAAGCAAAACAACAGACTAATGTCTATAGCGAAATATGCTAGGGCTGTGCCGTATATTCAAATATTCGATCATCAATCGAATATTTGAATAACTTTTTACCGGTTTGAATATTCAAAACAAAAATGTATATATGCATATGTTACAGTGCTTAAATTAGCAGTGTCAAATGCCACTTTTTGTCGACGGTAACCTTTTTGTGGAGGGATGTTTATTGTTCCCGTCTGTAAAACCCTTGACACTTTATCTTGGGACAACAGGCACAGGCAAAAGTCAATTGGGCGGTCCATAATATCGACCGCTTTGTGGGCAACGTTTTACCGGCGCAGCATGCAGTTGCAGCTGAAGCATGAAAACTTCATCGGCGAGTATCAAATATTCGGTCAAACAGTTTTGAATAATCAAATACTAAATTATTAGAAAATGAACACCCCTAGAAAATGCAATTTACACTGTAAAGCTATTGAGTTCACTGTACACACTTGCATCTTGCTGCATTGATGCACCGATTTGGTAATATTACAGTGCGGACTTTAATAAACATAAATTTTTGGATTGGATAAAATTTGGCTATCCATGCTTGTTTCCACCCGATTCCTGTACTAACCATATATGCACATCCCTACTCCTCCCCTAAACACACTGTCCAATCTCAGCTGCGACTATGCATTAAAAGGCCTGGCAAAAGTCAGACAGTTTTATGCTGTACAGTGAGGACAGGGAACAAATAAATAAAGAGGGGGGAAAAAAAGGTTCTCGAATGGCAAGCTGTATTAATGTTTTACTACTGAGGACACAAGAATAAAAGAAACAACAAAGAAATCATTGTTGTCCTCTGAGGGAGGTCTTTTGTTAAAATAGTCCCCGCTCATAGGGTCGTCTACGGAGCCAATAGCAATTGGTCAATTACTTGAAACACCACAAGCGAGTTATTCCCAAATCTGATAGACAAGATCCCCTTTGCTAGTGGCTAAAAATGATTCACCAGATTTACCTTTGAATTCCTCACAGAGGAACTGATTGACGAGATCCAGACCGACATTTCCCCCCTCTGTACCACTTAGGTTAGCCACTCTGTTCCAGATGATGTCTTCAGCCAAACGCTTGGTGTAAAAGCCACTAGCCCCTGAAGTACAGTAAACAGACATGTCATAATAAATAAATTCGGTCGATTCACAACTCAGTGCGCCGCCAGCGGCAAGCAGGGAAAGGCCAATTTTCCACTTTCGGGGTCGACATCACGTGTATCGCGTTGTATTAGATAGTGGACAGTACAGCAGTATGGATTTCGCGCGAATGTGAGTGGATGAGTAAAAGCAATTTTTGACTAAATATATCGGGGAATACCTTTTGCAGGAAAGAAGAGAGAGGAGTGGAAATGTTTAGCGGAGGAGTGTAGGAAGTACGGTCGATGCATTGGCGATACCCACTTCCGGTTTTGCGATGTCTACTTTTTCCCATGATGCACTGCGTATTTTGACCTGTCCCCGGCTTGCCGCTGGCTGCGCACCGAGTTGTGAATCAACTGAATTAGGGTCACTTTTTGAAAAAAAGATGCATTTCTTTGATTTCTCATATTGTAATACTGTTTATCACTGTTTTACAACTTTTACCTTATTTTGGTATACGGCTAATTAGACATATTAATGAATGAGCTCGTAATGAAGTATATTGTTTTTAAGTTGTAGCTTGGCAACCATAGCCAATGATATATCAAATTAAAGCTTGTTAAAGCAGCAATCCAATGACATTCTGTGATTGTCAATATAACCAACTGTTAAAAAGTTGTTTTCAAAAAGAAAGAAAAAAAGATAATCTGTCATTTGATTAAAGGGGATATCAAGGGTATTGCTTCTAAAATGTGTATGTTTCTGTCAATATTTCTGCTTACAATAACACAAAAATGAAGAAAAAAACGATTAAAAAATAGTGAAAATATTTTTTTTCAAAAAATTCAATGTTTATTTTAATTTATTCGCACCTTTTGGGAAAATATGTTTGTATTTTAATATCTATAGCCATCTTGTTGCTCAGTATATTCTGTCAATGGAATATGAACACCAATATGAATACCAATGCTGTTGCGACATCGTAGCTCTTACATAGGCCTAGTGGTATAAACACTACAGGATTAATACCTCCGCGGATTAATATAACAAGCCTGGAACGATTGCAACATCGATGTCAAGTCAACATCTACTTTTATACTGCATTTAATTTAATTTTTTCAGCCGGCTTGCTGTACGCACTTTTAGAAAGTAAATCTTTCTTTCTTTAGCGGCCGCACACTACATTTACCATTTTTTTTAAAGAGCTCTTTTTTATAGGACATACTACATGTAGACAGCATACACATTTTTCTCTTTTTCCGAACGGTCCACCTTCGGGTACCCGAGAACCGAACCAGTGTGGCGTTCAGGTACCCAGATCCAAAATTACCCGTGAATGCAAAGGCCTAACTACAGGTGGAGAAGGCATGGAGGAAGGTACCATCGTGCTTGATACAAGCACTTTGAGGCTCTTGTGGCATCCCTGCTGTATAGGTACAACTCGTCAATATTTGGTGGGCTGCAGTACTAGAGATCCAACGAACCTGTCAAAAAGTGCTGAGCAATCTGCAGATCCAGCGGATGTCCGTAATTCCAGAAGTCCAGCAGGTCTAGCTTCCAGTGTGATTTCATTCTCTCCCCGTCCCCATGGTCGACTGCAAACCTCCTGGCAAGATGGTTCAGACCCCTCCACATCAACGCCTTGCTGTAATTCTGGACGAAATCATCGTCTGGGGTATCTGGGCTGCAGTCCTCACTGCAGTACCACTTATCTGTACAAATCAATTCAATTCAATTCAATTCAATTCATTATTATCCATGCCTTCCTATCTGTTGAGATTGAATCATTCTCATTTTGGTAGGCCTCACCACCATTTTGTGTTGTGGCAGTTTTGCCTTATTGGTCAATAGGCTTTGAAGCCGTGAGGGATGAAAGTGACATGACTGCCTATAAATGTAACGTTAGTGATGGTGGAATTGCCAATATACACAATTTCAGAAATACTATAAACCTGGGAAAGTCTGCTGTTGTAGACAGGAGGTGTGGTACCACTGACTCCCACGGCATGATTCACCCAGGCCACACTGCACCATCTGACCACCCTTTCGCCGGTGGCAAGTACAGTAGATGTAGGTGCCGTCATCCTTACATCGCTTGCTGCAGAACCAGTTGCTGTCTGGTGGTTCTTGAAGGTTAACACAACTGAGATGGAACCAACTGGTAGGGCACTGGTAGCTGCAGCACTGGACCAAGTCTTCATGCACATCTATATAAAAAGAAGAGACATCTTTTGCTATACCGTCAGGGCTACACCCAGTAAGATATGGGACCAAGGGGTAACCCCTCTTGTCGCTATACCCATTAGCTTGTGCGGTTTACTGGTAAACCCTTTTTTTCCCGGTTTTATAATTAAACCAATCACGTTCGGTTTTGATTTTTGAAAAACATCAAAACCGTCTGCAACAATATTTCATTTTATTCAGAAAATCAGACAAATTGTCAAACAATACTTTCAAAACCACAAAGAAAAGATTACCGTACTTGTCTGAAGAACACTGAACGGTCTTTGTCTTTATAGGCGCAAATGACATTTCGCGAATCGCGAGGCCTATTAATTTCACGCATCGCAAGCGCGAGCCCATGCTGGACACAGCGCTTGCCTGCACATGCACACCACACACTGCACATGCGCGCTGCATGCACGGCGGGCTGGCCGGCCGGCGGAAACGAACACCACTGGATTTAATATACTATACACACAAGCTTGTGCGCGTCTATGGTCTACGTCACAAATCTTATTAGACTTTGACCTAGTACTCTATTGGAAACACTCATATCGCTCACGTATTAAACGCGTTACGAAAATTGACAAACAGCCAATTGAACCAAATAAGCTGCTTCGACTTGGCGAGTCTGATTCTCGCATTGCACATACAGGGGAATTCCCTCACATGTGTATACACTGCCGCTGTACACTACCAATATACCAGCTTGGATTTTCCTTTTGTTTTACTTTGCACGTGTTCGCTGGTCGCAGGGATCGTCAGCTTCGTTGGTTCCGCTCTGCATGTACCACTATTAGCGTTACAAAAGCTTGTGATTACAGAAGCGCAGCCAACGCTGCGTTCACAGTCACACACGCGAACGATGATCGACAAGAGAGTGGTGGGCGTTCGCGTTGTTCGCGGGAGGGAAACGCATCCGGTGTTTCCGTGCGCTCGACGTGAGCTCACAGCCAGCGGCGACAAGATGGCGGCGCCCTTTGTTTTCAAGGTCAGTAAACCGGTTAAACCGAGTCAAACTTGGGCGTTTTTTTCGGTTTTGTTACCTACCATCTCCCCCCAGGAATATCTGAAAGGAATTCCTAAGATTCTGGGAACACAATGACCAACACAAAAAGGGGGTTCCTCCATCCTATATCTTGCTTCAAATGATCGGGGGCCAATGCCAAAACGACTTCTGACCTGTATTCACCAAAACTACTGACCCTGGTACAGGTTTCGAGTTTGCGAGTTAACGACACCATTAGACACCAAAGGAATTCTATTTAGTCCAGTACAGTACATGGCAGTTGAATGGGAAATTGTGAAAAAAATTATCCTTCACATTTCACAAACAACTTCCCGCCCCTCTTTCTGCCATTTATGCTGATCTGCGGAGTTATAAACTTGGTTGCCAAAATGCTTTGGAGCCGGATGGGAATTTCCCCGTGTTTTTTTCCCTAAAAGGGTTTTTTTTTTGCGGGTTTTTCGCCCATCTCGTAAATCAGCAATAGGCTTCTACTGGAGAGTTGAAAAGTTAACCAAAAATAGATTTATTTGTGTAACCATTATTGTATTTGTTTAAATATTTTGTATGAATGTGTAAATATTCAGTTTTAACTAATAATATGCAGGGCCCCAATGGAAACCAGTTTTAAACTGTTTAGGCACACCCTGGTTAAAGAAATGTAATAAATAAATAAATAAATAAATATATCAATAAATAAATAAACAAATAAATAAATAGAGCTCAATGTACACACTTGCATCTTGCTGCACCAATGTGGTTGTATAACGTGCAGACCTTTACAAACAATATGAACAGCACTTCCTGAGATTAAATTTTTTGGGATTGGCTTTCTTTAATGGGTCCCCGGGTCACCGTTCTTGTTATTTCTATTGGGTACCCGATTCCCGTGCTACCCGTGAATGCACAGCCTACTGAACAGTAAGGTTGGCTCTGTAGTGCTTTTGATCTTCAATATTTTACCTTCACATGCCGTCTCTTAGGAGTATAATCACCACAAGAGTGACGATCTCATTGACGGTCTCATTTTAATTTATAATATTTACATTCGTCCTACACGGTGCAGTAGTTTGGTCTTCGGGTCTTACTTTAAATCAAGCTCAAAGTATTGAAAGAGTCCAGAAACGCGCATTTCGCATAATTCTGTACCCAAATGTTTTGCCATATAATGATATTCTTAATTTTCTTAACATCCAATCGCTTTCAGACAGACGTGTTGACCTTGCCACTCAATTTGCCAAAAACTTGCTGGTTTCTGAGAAACACCGTCATATGCTTCCTAATTCAAGACATTCTTCCACTAAACGAAATCTTAGGAACTCCAACCATCTTACCATGCCTCATATCAATACTCAGAGATATACAAATTCTCCTGTCCCCTCTATGATTAGATTAATTAATTCTCAGTAGTTGTGGTTTTTAGGTGCTTCTTTTGTCTTTTTGAGTATATTATATTCATATAATTATTTTAATTTTATATAATTAATTTTTTTCTGTTATATTTTAATTTTTAATTTGTAATCTTAGTCACTGTTATTGTTAATCTTGTTCAAATTTTACTGTTAATATAATGTTTTGCAACCACTGTAAATGTTTAACTTTTATTGTAAACCAAATATTTTTAGTCCTCGGGCTTTTTGTTTGGTGGTTATTTTTAATAATAAAACCGGAAATGAATGAAAAGAGTATCAATACATGTAAATAAGTTTTACCTTGGGCGCAAACACAGATACCACCCTGCTCTAGTCCCTCAGAATCTTCAGACTTGGTAGAGGAGGCAACTCGTTGGATGTCCTCTGGCGTCGGCCCCATCCAACAGAACTCCACAATCTGCCATGCCAGGTTGCGGAGCCATTGCAACCTTTCTGCCCACTTGAGTTGGTGGCGAGGGAAGGAGGCAGGCAAGTCTGATACGGTTTGCATGTTTGTGGCAGTCATAGCAAAGAGAGTTATGTAGGATTCTGTTGAGAACTACACAACACAAAGATACGGTCGATGTAAATTTGGAACAGTGGTGTCCAGTTGGAGTGGGGGGGGGGGGGGGGGAGACGGGGAATTTCTCCAAATCACAAGATATAGCAACAATCATTCAAATTTGAATGTGCAAGCGCAAAAAAATAAAAAATAAATATTTGCACCACTTTTGTTTTAATTTAACCCCTTCTGCTCAGCTGTTATAATGGGGCATAAGTATGCCATCTGGACTTGTGCAGCCAAGTATAAAGCAAACAATTAAAGTAAACATCAGATTGAAAATGCAGAAGAATGCGAGTGGTTCAGTGCAGTGACTGGCTCGTGGCACTGGCTGTTAGACTTTGTCTATGGGGGGGCACACAGGTGGTTCAGTGCAGTGACTGTAGTGATATGTAGTGAAATTGTCTGACAACAGGTTCTGGATGAAACAGGGACATCATGTTCCAACTTGGTGGAATGACACATATACATGTAGCCCCTTTACAACTTCTCCTACCATCCTAACATAAATCGAACAGGAAAACATTAGGGCTGTAGTCAAGTCCATCACAAGTCCCTGCAAGTCCGTCACAAACCCCCCCCCCCCCCCCCAGTCCTAATTCCAATCACAAGCTATTCAAATGAGCTTTGACAAAGGCATTCCTTTGTCATTGTTCATCCAGTTTCTTGTGACTGGCTTTATGAAAGGACTTGCGAAAGGACTTGCAGGGACTCGACTACAGCCCTGGAAAACATCCTCCAACCTCCACTAGATCATAGGAATGCTTGAAGTCAAGTTTGGCATCAGGCTTCATCTTTCGGAGGTTGGCTTTGTAGAAGTTCTTCAAGTCAGACAGAGTTCCCCTGGCAGCAGAGCTCCTCTCGCTGTACAGCATGTTCAGTGTGTCCTATTGGGAGACAACAAGGGAATGAGAAGTAATAAGAAAGTTATGACCTGTTTCCATGAAATGGGTGGAAAGTAGCAAAAGTAGAAAACCATGATTATGGTATTTCCTGAAAGTACATGTTAAAAGCTTTAATTTATAAAAAATCAAAGGGTGGTGTCATTACGATGTCACTCCATGTTTGATCATGATTGAACCTTGTTTTATGCATTTTCAATTGATGACATTATGGCGATGTCACATTTTTTAACAATTTTTTTGTTCGGGTGGGCGCTAGTCAGAAGTCATACGTTACGGTAAGGTATTCCGGAGGTCGCAGGTTCGAATCCCGCTCTTGCCAGTTTCTTTGTTCACTTTGAAAATGTATTCAAATTTACCTAGTCAGTTTCCCTTGTGGATTGTTTGACGAAGCATTATTATTATTATTATTGACACTATCTATTATTATTTTTAGCACTGTATCTATCGATCAAGCAGGGTAGATTTGTGGGACGAAATTTTGCAATCTACTGATCATGCAGGGCAGCAGGGCTGTTCATTTTTTAATAATTTAGTATATGATTATTTGAAACTGGGTTTTATCGAATTTTCGATACTCGCCAATCAAGTTTTTCATGTGTCAGCCGCAAACGCATGTCGCATCGTTAAAAAATGAAAGCAAAGCACGCCGGTGTTTTACGTGCAGCGATTGATATTATAAGCCACTCCATGAACATTCTTTTGCAAGCACCTGTTGTATTAAGATCATTATGGGTAAACTGTACATACATTCTGATTAACAAGAAACCAAACCCCAGCCTGCATTTTTACAGAAATTACTTTATAGTTGTCAAGGGATTTACGGACGGGAAAAATAAACCTCTGTCCAAAAAAGTTAGAGGCAACAAAAATGTGGCACTTGACACTGCTGATAATAATCGCCGTAACTTTTCTATTAAAATGGCATCAGAGTCATATTTGTACGTGCGTAAATATTTGTTTCGAATATTCGAACCGGCAAAAAGGTATTCGAATATTCAATTGATGATCGAACATTCAAGTATTTGGTATATTCGCGGCAGCCCTACAGGGCAGAACTTGCACAATTGGTAGATTTTAGAGGAATGGGCTTGTGTGATCGGTTGAACATGCAGACATGGGTTCACAATCCCCCTGCATGCATCACGCCGGTTTCCCCATGCAAAGATACAATGAATCAACTACATACTAAAACAGACACAAGCAGACAGCATACAAATTCCACAGTTCCCAAAGTCCAAGCAATTGTTCATGTCCACTGAGCACTAGGGTTGTGCATCCGAATCAGGCACCCGAGTACTTGACCGACTAATGTCCGGTTCCAGATTATGGAAACGAGTACCCGTAACTGAATTTGAAATTTTGAATGTCATTTGTGGGTATGGTTTAGAAAATGCAATTTACACCGTAAAGCTATAGAGCACCGATGTGGTAGTATTAACGTGCGGACCTTAACAAATTAAACAGCAATTTTCCGGATTAAATTCTTGGGATTGGCATTCTTTAACGGCTACCCAGGTACCCGTTGCTGCTTTTCAATCGGGTACCCAATTTCCGCACTACGTGTAAATGTACACCCCTACTGAGCACTGCATATTTATGTACCTGCAGTAATATCTTCTCCTTGTGGTGTTCCTGGGGGCATTCAACCAAACCCTGCAGTTTGGCCGTCTCTGTCTCGCCGTTGGCTCTGGCCCTCTTGGCATGGACCATCTTCTCCAGTGCCCGACTGTCTCCACCACACAGGATTGGGAGCAGCCCTTTCCAGTGCTTATGGGCGACATAGGGGATGTGGGGGACATAGGTGTGTAGGTGATCCATGATTGTCTCCACTCCATCGGTGGAAGTTGGGTGAACTTCTAAAACTCCAAGACTCACCTGTGATATTGAAATTAAAAAGTGGTCAACATAAAAGCTTATTTTGGAGGAGTTATAAAGTTTGCATACAATGTATTTGCCGACTCTCAATAGTCAAGATTACTCCTCAAGCAAAATGTTTGTACTTTCCAAACAAAAATGTGACCCACTCTATAGAAAAGGGTATTATCATGTGTTGCGAAAACACACATACGGCTGTTCCATGTACAGAGAGAGAAACATTTTTTTTTTTTTTTAGTTTGTTGGCTTCTATCTTGTGTATTTTTATAACCTATTGTCTGAAACATTAATATTGATGAACAAAGATAAAAAAAAACAAAAAACAAATTGCTGGAAAGTACTTGTCTCATTTCTTTCCACTTTAGTGTTCAAAGGATTATATGCGTATACAATGTGCAAAATGTATAAATGCATTTCCATTGATTTGGAAATGTCAAGATATCTCGAGAACATAAAATACTACAGGGGTGAAACCTGCACTAAATTGAAGCTTAGGATGTGACAAATTCAATTGTATATAACTAAATGTATTATATGTAAATGTATATAACTCATTTTCAACATTTTGCGAGATAATACCCATTTTCGTAGAGCTGGTCTCAAATGGGTATTATTCACAACTTGGACATGTAACAGTTTATATAAAAAAACCTTCCCGGGTACTACACAAATACCCATGACAAAAACATGTTGCCGGTTGCTTCATTGAGGCTCTTTTATCTATACTATCATGGATGGTGTTCCAGTGGCCTTTCATCATTAGTTCCCCCTGTCCAAACTTTCAGGCACTCTACTCGCCTGGCCGTCTCATCACATCCCTTCACTGTTGTTCCAAAGCCCCATACTGTGAGATACTCTGCAATTTGTTTTCCCCTTGTACTGCCTCTCTTTGTAACTCCTCACATGTAACCAGCTTCCCTTCCATCTATAATCTTTCACAATTCAAACAAAATGTGAATAGATACCTTCTATCTTTGTGATTTCTGTCTTTTCTTGGCCTTTTGTTGGGGAATACTTCCGGAGTATTTTTCATGACGTCACTTTGATTTTTGCTTACTAATGACAATATACCTACCTACCCACCAAGTTTCATGACGATCAGACCTCCCCTTATGTGTTTCACAACAATAACGCTTTTGATGACATCATCACAACGTCACAAATTTGTTTCACATTGATATATTATATCCATGACCCAACAAACCTATTACAAAGAGAAGTTTGTTATAAACAAAGTACATGTATCAGTGTTTTATTATGTACTCCTTTCACGAGATGTACAATGTACACAGAACGTGTGGGCGGAGCCTTTATTGTGGCCGCACACGCATCTTTTGTTCAAGACCAACGTGTGACCCTAACCTGTAAATGAATGGGTCAAAGTTGTTTACGCCAAGCCTTATACATGTGCCAGAAGGTTCGATGTATAAATCTTGTGTACGCTAGCTCTTTCGAGAAGCTGTGTAAAAGATCATTTTTAGATGTGACGGAACTCTGTATAAAGATTTTATTTGGAAGCTGACGTGATTTGCAAGATACTTCTAGATTTTAGTAATTTCTGGAATGTATGAAATTTCTTTATAACGGGCTAACTTCAGAACAAAATCAGGACTTTAGACGGACGGAGAATTTCATTGGAATTTTGGTTATCGAGTTCATCAAGCCATTTTATTCGGACCTGTGACCTATATGTGTATATATACAATACTAGGTGAATAAAGTGTGACACACATGGCAAAAAATTTAAAGTTTTCAGGAACAATGCAGAATCTTTTATTTCAATGTTCATCCCTCAAGCAAGCTACTTTAAAGGGGTAAAGATAGTTCGTCACAAGGAAGTCCACTTTTCTAGCTTTCAAATGTATGTAGTTGCACTTGTAACGTATGTAACATGGTGTCTTTTAGGTGTCTGGCATCACACAAAGAGTAAGTTCCCTTTGACTTTGTATCATGTAGGTACATGTCTCACTATGATCAGACCAAGTACAAACAAGAAAAATATTCTGATTTTTTTTTTAAGTTTGAGTTACATGAGCAAGTAAAAAGGACACCGTTACATACGTTTGCAGCACATATTAAAGTTAATTAAAGTTTTTTATCCAGGTGGTTTTACAAGAACAATCTTCTATATTTTAAAGGGAAAGTTTGTTTATGATAAACACGATGTTTAACGACATTTATTAAAATCCCATTTTCAACGAAAAACTGTTGTTAACATCATTTATTTAACATTTGTAACAAGGACACCGAACCAGAACACAATACATGTACATGTACTAACAATTTCTGTTTTTGTCATCACTCTGTACTGTACTATTCAAACTTATTCAGTTCAACTCCATTCAATTCAACTCCAATTTAGTTAAGTCAATTCAAGTTAATTAAATTAATTATTAATTAAATTAATTTAAAAAGGCAAGAAAATTTGTGAGGTCAGCTGAACAAAAAATTGAATTCTATGTATTATTATTCAAAATTTTACTGCAATAAAACTTGCACTTGCTGGAAAACCTTGTGCTTGCATTCCATTAATGTGCCTATCAATCCCACCCCCCCCCCCCCCCCCCCCCCCCCAGGCTGCCCCAGGTCTTACAAAATGTATGTGGGGTTTGGTCATGTTTTTCAAGCACGAGGGTGGGGATTTTGGTCACTCATTTTTCCATTGTTTCCCCATCATCAGAAGTTAAAACCATGAGGTGGGGATGCCCCAACCATGTATGTCGGGGATTGTATCTAAAATTTTGCCTCAGGGGTGGGGATTGTCACTTCAAAAATACTGAGTCTTTATTCACATGAAGAAGAGAATCCATAGAAATTATCATGATTATGTTTGCAACGACTGACACCAAAAAGTAGGCTGTGGTCTTGTGTCTCAATGTTACAAACGTATGAACTCCAATTACAAAATAATATGCAAATCTTGGGCAGGCTACTTTAAAAGTTATTGGGAATGCAAACACTAAAAAAACAGACACTGTTATTAGTGTTAAGAAATAGTTTCGTTCTTTATATTCAATGCAAAACGAACATTTCAACGCTCGCAACGGGAAAGACCCGACAAACATGCGACATAATCACGCGTGGTGTCTTTCCGTTACGACCAAAGTCGACATTAAAATTGCCGACGTTTGTTCACAGCTCATCACAGTCTAACACAGTGAGTGAAACATAGCTTATTGCTACATTGCTGGCATTTAAGATCAGTGAAAAACTCGCTGATTCAGCCACGAATTGCACTAAAATCTTCGGAGTTACTTTTGAGAATTAACGTTCGTAAAATAAGACACGGTACAATCCAGCATTCGCAGCCATGATACAATAACAAAATCGACTTCAAACAAACTTGACGACATAATCGAGGAAAAATGTTGTGACAATTACATTAAATAGTATCTTAACTTTCTATATCAACAAGTATCGAAGCCCGATGGCCAAAAATCACGATGTGATTTAGACGGATTTCATTTGGGTTCGAGCGTTGCTAACGTACGCAACACGGATTCCATGAGCGGACGACGAATAGTTCATGACCCCTATCCTCGTCCTAGCACGTGGAATCAGATTATACCACGGTCTATAATACAGGAACACTGGTTGCTGGATTTTGTGTGTACGTTGCGCCGGAAACCATCGACACAAATTCGGAGGAGCTGCATGTCTTACGTTCGTAACAAAGTGGACACGGAACAAGGACTCGTGAATGATTTTGATTTTATTTCGTTATTAATTAAGACATGGGAAACTCAGTGTTACAAAGTGTTCTCTTGAAACATGTTCTTTTTAATGAAAAATATTAATGTTGATTATTATTTCGTTTCCAGTATTAGTCGATCACGCAAACGTACGTAACATAGAAGGACACTTCGAGTTACGAACGTTAGTAAGATATTAATGATATGGTTTGGGAACATAGTCGCAAATAATTTCCACTTCGGGATTCAGTTGAAGAGGGCCATAGCAGGTCAGTATAATCAACACAAGGACAAGTAAATTTGTGGTAGCAGTACTCCTAGTTAATGAGATTGATTTAGATCATTTAAAAATGTCACATTTTTGTGTCTTTTTTTCTGGAGATGATACAGATAAAACATGAATAAAAATAATTTGAAACATCACAGCTTAAATATATTATTTCATTTATCAGACTGATATGTAAGATAACACATCACAAGAAAATTAGGCCATAATAGTCTTCAATAATTTTTTTTATTTGTATACATCATAACATTACAAAATCTCTCCAATATCAAATATATACACATATATGACTCGTCTGCGTAGGAGCGTCTGAGACAGTTAGAGCTGAGTTTTGTTTCCGGAAAAAGAGACATTTATTTGTTTACTGTCGTCGGTTCATTATTTGGGGTTTCATATCTCCATACTTTCGCGACGGAAGCCAGTTTGTGTCGTCCCCCGCTGTTTTTGTCTCTCTTTGGCTGTTTTGGAGGTAAATTCGCCCTGTGTTCCAGCTTGCCAAAGAACTGTATTCGCTCGCATTATTGGAGTCGTCCTCATCCGTTGCTAAGTGCCCAAGTCGTCCAAGTCCTCGCCCAAGTCCTCACCCATTGCAGAGCTGCCCAAGTCGTCTGAGCCCTCGCCTATATAAGTCCTCGTCCGTAAGATCTTTTTAGTTATATATTGTATAAAATCTTTTCTTAAGTCTACACTTGTTAAACCCTATTAAATCTCGAATCTTATCATTATTAAATCACATTGTTTCTTTGTTCTTTATATCAGTGTGATCTTGTTAAATTTCTTTGTTGCATCTGAGAGAATTCAGGTTTTTTCTAGTAATATATGTTTGCGGATAGTCTGGAGATTTTCAGACCGTAACAATTTTGAAATTAGCATGTTCTGTTGATGAGATATGGCTTTAAAGGTTCAAAAACTTAGAAATTACTGTAAAATCTTAGGATGACGTCAAAATGACGTTGCATCAATTTTCATTTGTAAAACATGCTGGCCTACCTAGATATCAAGATTGAACCCAATTGGACATAAGGTTCTCTAGAGGCCCTTCAAAAGGGTAGCTTTAAGATGACGTCACATGACACGTGATGACCTCATCATCATGACGGCACTTGTCAAAGCAAACATTTGCAACATGGTCTTAATTGGCCTGCGCCTGTGTCACGATTAGAGTCAATCTGATCAATGACAGTGTAACATTTTGATAATGTCATGACGTTACATAAATGTTTATCTATAACAAATGCCGGCCTACCAGCCTACCACGTTTGAGCTCAATCGGACCTACAATTCTCCAGATATAGGCCTTTCAAAAATGCACCTTTAAAATGATGTCATGTGACACGTGATGGCGTCATGACGTCAGAGCAATATGCACAAGTTCAGCACGAGGTCCAAGTCTATGCAAACTTTTATCAAGATAGAATTCTGTTTACTGGCAAAAGTGACACCGAAAAATGAAACATGTGCATTGTCTACGCCATTTAGGATAGAATAATGAAAGCAATCCCGCTGATAGCATAAAAGCAACAAAAAAAACAAAAAACAAAAAAACAACCAAAAAATATACTGCATAAATACCACTTGAGTTTTCCTGCACATTTCCTGGCTGAACTTGTGTTGCATGCTGGGAATGAACTCCTTGAGTTCCTCTAGGAAGGGCAGGTTCTTGGTCAGGATTCTCATGACCAGATGCACCATCAGATCCATCAGGCTTGCCAGGTCACCTCCTTCTGAGGTATCTGGTAGGACGTTGGCTACCAACTGGCATGCAGGAATGGTGCCGGTTCGTTTCAGGTACTTGCATGGCACTCGGCTGCTGTAGGCAAAGGGTAAAGTCCAGGGCAGGGCATCGGGCTTCCGAACGAAATGCTGAACCTTGACGTGATGGCCAAATTGTACGCTGCTCCAGCAGATGCTGTATGGGTATGGGTATGTCAATCCCGTTTCACCCAGAGCCACATTTGATTCTACCGACTGTAAAAAAAAAAAGACAGGAAAAATCACATAACTTGTTCTTCAATCCTTGTGGATCGTTTGACGAATTAGGAGGAGAACATGCCTTAGAATTCACACATAGAATGCGTTTACACTGGATCCAGCAAGAGGGATTGAAGGGAGATTCAACCCAGCATTAGGAGGATCAAAGGGGGAACAACGGGAAGTGTAAACACGAGGTGAATCGGGATCGGATCTGGATCTGATCCACCTTTCTCGATCCCGCTTTCGGTAAGGATTCGATCCGGATTTGATCCTGCAATGCTCGAGTGAAAACCCAACTGGTGGATCGATCAGACCCCGCGATCGGGTGTGCATAACGCTGTGGATTATCTCCGTGAAAATGCTCATTGAGGAGATGCGTATGCTCACTTGTCCCCACGTGGTTCCATGTACGCTGCGAATGCATGCTTGGTACTTCACCGGCACAGTGTCATCTCCCAGCTCTGAATTTCCAATGATCATACAGCTTTTGCGGCCAAGTCGAAGTCAACGTGAGTAAATAGACAAATTGTGACATAAATTGGTAAGCAAAGATTGTATTTTCCTGACATTGTGAATTATATAATTATGTCATCATGGTCAAGATTTTCTCGGTAAAAGCAGATGACAGCAGCAGCCGATTTCACGAAACAGTGCGTAACTTACGCCATGGCGTAGGACTTGCGCTATCAAAATGTTGCGCAGCTGCGCTACAGTACATCCTTACGATCCATTTCACGAAACACTGCGTAGCTGCGCAATATTTTAAATATTTTATACATCGCGGACGAGGCTGAATGCCCCTTTTACGACAACTGTTTGAGTACAACAATAAAAATACATGGAACAGTCCTCAAATTGAACTGTAGGCACCATTTTGAAACTTTTCATTTTTGAAACTTCGCTCCAAAAAAATATATACACTATTCATAAATGCCTCAGCGAGTTTCACTATCCCTATTGGCCGAGAGTCTGTCACATGGGTGTGTTTAAACGGTTGTTTAAACACGGCTGGAAGTTGTTTAAACACGGCGCGTCATAACCAGCTGTTCTCAGCCAATGCGCAACAGGGAGAGCGTAGTAGGTGCGTGCACAAGATGTACTGAACTTCGTAACGTAAGACAACGCTAATGCACGCGTATAAAACGCTGCATCTCGTGCGTGTGCGTACGCGCACGCGACAGACAGGCACGGAGCGCCTCCACGCGCATGTGTTTTGTACTGAGCAAATAGGAGAAAAGGTGGGGTGAAAAAGCTTCGCATTTTGTCCTTTTTACGGGAGGTTTTTTCATTTTTCGTCAGAAGACATTTATGAATGGGGATAAAAATGTGATGACCCGGTCTTTACCAGTCAATAATAACCTTGAAGGGTCGTGACCGTTGTTAATGGACCTCCTCGGTTATTATTGACGTGGTAAAGACCGGGTCATCACACTTTTATCCCCTTATAATTTCACATGGACGAAAATGGCACCAATCTGCATAATTCCGAGTTTGAAAGCGGGGCTAAGTGGTTAAAGTAAACAAACTATGTCGCGTTCATTCATGTGCAATTTAACACATAAAAATATGTCACATTTTGAAAAATCGCTGGTCGAGTCATGCAAAAACGCAGGTAAGTTTATTGGATAATAATTGCTCTGTGAAATAGTTTAACATGTCGATTAAGAATTCATTGGAAAATTTGTTGTTGCGACGAACTGTGCACCACACTGTCATTTGCCATGATGTATGCATGCATGAATGGATTTGTTGAATAGTACTGTATTTGTTTACCACTCAGAGCCTCGCTTTCAACCTGGAAGCGGAAAGAAAGGGCTAAAAACTGTGGCCGTTTGAATCAAAATTATAACTCCCCACCCCGCCATGAAGGAGCACAGAGTAAATTCACTACCTCAAGTTTTGCTTTCCATTCGTGGACGGGTCTATCGCAGTCGTTGATGCATTCTTCAATGCATTGCTTTGCAGATTCAAGAGTTTGAGTGACACCCAATCTTGAGAAAGTTCTGGACATTTCCTGGGTGAAGCCACGCTTCCACAGCTCCACAGTCAGCATAGTTTGTACAAAGTTACAAACCACATTGGTGCGTGAATGGTTGACCAATGCCAAGATCATCCCCAGCCATCTCTCACTCTTGGGGTCTAGCATGTCTAGGGACCCAGCTCTGCAAAAAGGTCAATCAGTCGGCTGTTGTAAATTAATCTTAGCAGTTATTGTTAATATAGGCCAACAACATTTGCAAACACCAACAAAAAATAAACTACTGAATTCTAAAAAAAAAACTTACTAAGCGATGGTTGGCCGACCATTGTGGTAACTGTTCCCCAACCCGATATTTCCCTGACATCTGTAAACTGTTCTGTTTTGTCTGGAATAGGGTCAGGGAACCAGACTACAAGAACAACATTTTTTTTGTCTTTGTAATTGTTTCCCAGCATCTCTTCACAAAACATTAAACAGGTGTTCTATTTGCTATAGAATAACATCCAAATCCATTCATTAAAAAAAATTACAGCAAAAGCAAATGTTGTAAACTACCTTGTAACACCATGTAGAAATTAATCTCTGGCGAGTGTTTCTTGTTTCTAAATATTTGGCTTTTCCGAAATTTTTCGGAAAAGCCTTTGTTTTTGTTCTGATTTTTTATTTTTTTTTTTCCTTTTTCTTCTATCAAAAATGCCATAGACAAAGCACACGTTTTATTCTCGCCGCCACTTTTGCCATCAAACAGACTTCAATCTTAATGAGAGTTTGCATAGACTTGGACCCTATACCGAAGTAGTGCCTATCTAGAGAACCCTACGTCCGATTGAGCTCAAACTTGGTTTGTTGGTGGACCGGCTTGTGTTATAGATGAAAATCGACGTGACGTCATGATGACATCATCATACGATTTTGCAGTAATTTTTAAAGTTTTGAACTCTTAAGCCATATCTCATCAACTGAACATGCTAATTTCGAAATTCTTTTAGTAATGGGTTTGTTAGATCATAGATACTTACATATAAATGGGAAAAATGTATGACGTCATCATGACGTCATCAAAAATGTGCTTTTTTGAAACACATATAAGAGTAGGTCCGATCGTCACAAAAATTGGTGGGTCGTAGGCAGATATTGTCACTAGCATGCAAAATCCGAAGTGACGTCATGATGACGTCATCGGCTGATTTTCTATGATTTTTTAAATGTTTCAAATTTCATTATACACTCAAAAACTTACACTGTCATTGATCAGATTGACTACAAACTCGATCCAAGCCAAGACCACGTTGCAAATGTTTGCTGCGACAAGTACAGTTGTGATGACGTCATCGTGGGTCATGTGACGTCATCTTAAAGGTGCACACTTTAAGGTCCTATATCTAGAGAACCGTAAGTCTGATTGGGTGCAGTCTTAATGCTGATAGGCCAGGATTTGTTACAGATAAAAACAATTGATGTGACGTCATGATGACGTCATCTAGAGGTCATTAAATTCAAGTCAACATTTGGTATATTTAGCAATCTCTTATGACAAAAACCTTCGGAAGTGTTATACACTATTTTTGTGTACCTAATTCCAAGTTCTTATGATCATAGCTCACTCCAGCGTCAAAATATACACATTTTAATATTTAGCCCCCAAACAATATAATAAAGGAATTCTGGGAAGGCAGTGTAACCATGGGTGTCATGTTGCACGTTTCTACAATCCAATGTAAACGTGTGTGATATTGCGCTGTACGAGCAAAGTCAGTGTAGAGTGTGTGTGGCCGGGCGGGGTGCGATGCAAAGTGATACACGCAGCTCTGCAGTGCATGCAGCGTGTACCAATGGTGTAAGGTGGTTAAGAAGGGACATTGCAAATCGTGCGATATCAAAAATCCCATAGGCAATGCACGTTTCATTCTCGCCGGCGCTTTTGCCAGTAAACAGATCTTTCATCTTGATGAAAGTTTGCGTAGACTGAGACCCTGTGCTGAAATCGTGCATATTGCTCTGACGTCATGATGACGTCATCACGTGTCACATGACGTCATCTTAAAGGTGCATTTTTGAAGGGCCTATATTTAGAGAACCGTAGGTCTGATTAGATCAAACGTGGTAGGCGAGCATGTTATAGATAAAAATTGATGTGACGTCATGATGACGTCATGATGGCGTCATTATACGATTTTATAGTATTGTTTAAGTTTTTGGATCTTAAAGCCATATATCATCAACAGAACATGCTAATTTAGAAATTCTTTTTGTAATAGGTTTGTTAGATCATACATAATTGTATAAAAATGTGCAAAATGTGTGTTGTCATGAGGACGTCATCAAAAAATGTGCTTTTTTGAAACACGTATAAGGGTACATACGATCGTCACGAAAACTGGTGGTTATACAGATATTGTCACGAGAATGCAAACTCCGAAGTGACGTCATGATGATGTCATTATGTGTCACGTGACGTCACCTTAAAAGTGCATTTTTAAAAGGGGCCATATCTAGACAGTTGTTGGACCGATTAGGGTGAAACCTGCTATGTTAAAAGGCCGGTAAATGAATATGATTTTAACATGGTGACGTTCTTGAATCTGTAAGCCATATCCCGTCAACAGAACAAACTACTTTAAAAATTCTTTTTGAAATAAGTTTGTTAGGTCATAAATAATATGTAAAAAATAAAGGCGATTGATGTGGAACATCATAATGACCTTATTAAAGGCGTAATTTATAGACACATATAAATTGGTAGATCTGTCGGATTGTCACGAAACTTGGTGGGTAGTCAAATTTCTCATTAGTAGGCAATATTCTAAGTGACATTATAGCAAATAATATGGAAAAGCCCTATGTTCTGTTTAGGAAACAGACATATAGCTCTCGTTTATTGTTCACCTGACGACGAACAGAGCATACCTTTCTAAATGTTGAGTTAATGGTTCTTATCAGAAACAACAAACACATGGTGTTCCCACAAACTAATTCCCTGTATGATTTTAGGCACTGCAATACATTTTGCTTGTGAAAGGGTTTCAAAACTCAGGTGTGTGGGCTAATTACAAACGGTATGTGAATCGTTGGACAGTATGCAAATTAGGTCTTTAGACCGTTGAACGGTTTGTAAACTATCTTTGGGCCTCGCTTTCAGACCCCAAACGGTTTGCATTTTTCTACAGCTTCAAGAGCCCAACAAAAGAGGCTGATTGCCGGTGCGGTTATACCAAGCAAAGGAGTGTCCTGCCTGCTGGACTTCAATGGGTGTGCTACCGCTAATTCTCCATCCAGGGTTAATTAACCCTGGAGGATTAGCAGTGGCACAGCCATTTAACCCCTTGAGTACGGCATTTTACGGGAGACGTCGGGGTGCCGCGGCGGCTCTGGCAGCCAAGCGAACCGCTACAATGTGTTTGTGCAGTCAAGCGTAACCTATACACAATAATCCAACAATGGATTGAAACTGCACAAACAGCGGCCAATGGCGTCATCCGGCCTGGTGGCACTGTTTTTTTTTAGTTTAGTGCCATATTCAGTCATCGGTACGCAAGGGGTTAAGGGACCACTGTTATCACAATGGCAGCTAATCCGATAAGTACTCCATTGTGCAGCCTACCAACCTCCAGACCGTGAGCGCTCAAGTATATACTGTTTGGGCTAGGGATTAATACCGTTTGGGCCCATACCATTTGGGAACTCACAAGTAATTTGCATACCGTTTCTAAATCGCACTGATGCCTAATTACCCATTTGAAAAAGGAAATTCTCCTTGATTCTATTGAATTAGGTATGGAGTCAAACCTTTTACGCCGTTTGGGTAAGATTGAAGAGCGCAGCACGGATGTTAAAAGGGGTGCCTTGTCATCAGCCTCTTGAATTGCATTGGCCCAGGTGAACTCCTTCAATCTAGCGAGAGTTACCGGACCACCAAAAGCTCCCTTATACTTGCCCTTGTACTGCTGCCTCATGTCTTGAGCCTGAAAAATACATATAAAGGCAGTTCAAGCAAATTGAGTGTAGTCACAATTTTGGGGAGCCCTACGCACTTCACCTATTTTAAACTTGATTGTGTTGCTTATTTCTTTTTTGGGTAGATCATCGAAATTCCTAGCACACAAGCACCGTAGTCTCTTGTTAATAAGCAGGGGTGAGATTGTTCGAAAAATGAAAATCCACGAAATCTGCAGTGTTTTGGGGTCACCGAGAAACCAAGGGAAATATATTTACCTAAAGGCACCCCTTAAAATACCAGTTTCTTTATCCACTTCTTACAGTTTTAAACACCTGCAAGGTAACACCTCAGGAATTCCAGATTTCAAAAGAGATTCCGACATCAATAAAAATCCTGATAAAACGTCCTGAAATGAGGGAAAAATCCTGACAAATCTCACCCCTGAATAACAATTATAGAAATGGACGATTGCAAAGTTTTCCCCCATTGGTTTGATGTTCTATGTAATGTGGAGTGAGGCAGGTATGGTAATAACATCTTGCCCAAGGGCACCAGCTCTGATCTCAATTGCATCTACATGTAGCCTGTCACTATGTTTAAAACAAGCAAAATGTTTGCCATCCGTGCCAACTTGTACACGGTCACCGATTACTTTTATATTTACTTTTTAGCTCACCCCCACCCCAAAGAAATGCAAGTTACAAAGAGAAGAGACGAAATGTCTCCCTGTCAATCTGTTACATGCTTTGAATTGATTTAACTTCTCTGATTTTCATGTTTTTTTCAGCCAAGCCAAGCCAAGCCAAGCCAAGCCTAGCCTAGCCTAGCCTAGCCAAGCCAAGCCAAGCCAAGCCAAGCCAAAATACTGTCTGTTCGTGTTGTCCCATTTCTCGTCTTCCCGTCGTGTTTGTTTTCTCACGTATCTTCTCATTTTTAGGCGTCGTCTTGTGTCGTAGTTTTGTAAGCATTTTATATAAAAGCTTCGGCTTTTCAAAAATGCCTCCATTCTTTCTTTTCTGTGTTACACTTTTTTGTGGGGTATAATTTAACAATTTTCCTTTTTCCCAATTATATAAGTACTTGATTTACTGTAACCCTCCTATACTTATAACTATCACAGCCTATCAAAAACTCTTAACACCAACTTTCACAGTTTGTGTGTGTTTCAATCTGTCATTTGATAGGTTTTGATCTGTACAGCAGCTGGGTCGATTTTGGCCCTGAGAACAGGAGGGTTATAAATACCTTTGTCATCACAATCTATGAAAGTATGGAAATAAATGTATACTTGAATTGAATTGAAAATTTGGGTGACTCCAATATTGGCAAGAGCCATCTTGAACAAAATTGGGGTGGCCGCGTCCAGGCCTTTGCAATCCTTTTTGTCGACTAGCCTCCTGGGCTAGTAAACCGTAATGTTTCACTAGCCCTTATGATGTTTCATTAGCCTGTTGTACCATTTCACAATTTAAAAAACATGTCTCATGAGAAATGCTCAAATAATGGGGGGCCAATACGTGCAGGTCCAACCGAGCACTGGCCTGCAAAATAATGATTGGAAAAACACAGGGTTCATGTGAGAACAAACAAAATGCAAAAAATAAAAAAAAAATTGAGGAAATTATGTACGAATTGGGGATTTTGCGCAAGAAATTATTGTTCTTTTTGCTTTATTCACACGTACATGTACAAATGTAGACCTGTAAAGTTGTTGATTTTCTACTGTCCCAAAGAAAACCTCAGAAACTGTCTTACTAGCCTGAAGCAGTCTTGACTAGTGTTTGTACACTGGGAGCAAGTTCAGTTGGGCGACAAGAGTGACTAGACTTGACCATAGTCGATCTAGATGTCACCCGAACGCTGCGCAGTTTGACTAGCTAGTGCAACTGGATTAACCTAGCTCCGGACCATGGTTTCTCTAGTCACTCGCGAGTTGACGTCACGGTTTCAAGATGGAGGATCGGTAAACTGGGCAAGTTTTGCAAACATTTACGATAATTTGTTGGTTTTGTCCAATGATAATAACTCTTTGCAATAAGATAATGAATTATTTATTGCACCAAAGTTAAATAGAAAAAAAAGACGTACCAACATTTGCTTTAACAATTAGCAGACGACATTCTTTACAGTTTGTTGCTGCTACACAAACTAGATTTGACGTAGTTGATCGACTAGATGCGTTCGAGTGAAAACAGACCACGCATGCGTGATTTGAATCGCAAAATTGACAAAAGGGACTAGATCAGCAGCACCCGAACTTGCTCTGGGTTAGTAACTAAATAGAGCTCTGCCATCTTTGAAAATATTACTTGGCAAGATCTAAAAATGGAAGTGAAAAAAGGGCCTTCTTTTGATAAAAGTGACATGATACCTAAAATGTTTTGTGTTTTTTTTATTAAATTGAAATCACCTAATACAAGGCTAAAAGCCACTCTAGGTATAGGGTTACAATCAGAGGTTGTAGGGTTGGCCATATTCTGAATTGCCAATCCTACCCAACTTCTAGTTTTCCTGGGCCCAGATCTAAATAGAGAATAATTCTCAATTTTCAGACCTACCTGTATAATAGACCCAGGTGGGGTAACTTCCACCATAAGTGGGACTAGCTCTGGTTAATTTGCCTTAACCCTCCTGTTCTCGGGGCCAAAATCGACCCAGCTGCTGTACAGATCAAAACCTATCAAATGTCAGATTGAAACACACACAAACTGTGAGAGTTGGTGTTAAAGAGTTTTTGATAGGCTGTGATAGTTATAAGTATAGGAGGGTTAAATTAAATTCCATCTATAAGTGACTGTTTCAGCCTTTTATAGGGGAATGATTTGACTTTAACCCTAACTCTGCTAAATACAACAGAATGCACCACTGGTAAAAAAAATGGTTGCGTTGGTCTGATGCATTATTTTGAACTTTAGTATAAAGCCTCCAGCAACAAGGCTGGTACACACAGATGAGTTCACTGCACAGTGCAACATAGTCTTGGTTCCAAGACGTTCTTAGCGGTGCGACGTATAGCTCGCACGGCCGGCCGACAGCGCCCTCTCGCTACACACACACACGCCAAGGCCAAATCGCGATTTGGCCTTGGCGTGTGTTTGTGTGTAGCTAGAGGGCGCTGCCGTGCGCGCTGTACGTCGCACCGCGCTAGGACGTCTTGGAACCAAGACTAAGTGCAACATTGCATTTGGCAGGGTTCTTATTTCAGCTGCGTTGCATTCTGTTGCATTTGGCAGGGCGCTCAGAGAATACCTCGTGGGAGTTAGGATTAATACCCCTCACCAAAATCAGTCAGGAACAGCAAAATCTTCGAAAATAACTAAACCTCTTTGAAAACAACTTTGAACCATGTGGCAAAAAAACTGTTATTTCAAGATTTAGGTATGTCAGCAAAATCTGTAAACAAAATTAAGGCAGAAATCAACAGGTATGTGAACACTATAAAGTAGTGAGTACACAGTGCCAAGTCTAAACATCTAACACAGAAAACACAAACTTTCTTCCCCTATACTGCATGGAAATTTCCAGACGAAATTCTCGAAATTAAAGGTCATTCCAAGTGCTTTTATATACAATTCTTCAGGAACATAAATAGAAGGCTATTTTTCAAAATTGGCTGTCCCTGAGGGGGGGGGGGGGGGGGGTTTGGAATCAAAATCTTTCCCTTTTGGGTAGCCCTTACCTCAGTACACACCAGTTCCAAGAAAACTTCGCGGAAGGCCTTGCATGCTTTCTTGTTGTGTTTTATGAGGTATTTTAGGAGTTTGCGGAACCGATATGTTTTAAGGAGATTCATGGCTTCGGTCATGAAAGGCAAGGTCCGCTCTAAATTACTTTGTTGGTTCTGTCTTACTTGCTTCTTCTTTGGCAAGGTCTGTTTACTACCTCGTTGTGATTTATCTGGAACAGTTTTAGGCGAGGTCCGCTCTAAATTACTTTTTTGGTTCTGTCTTACTTGCTTCTTCTTTGGCAAGGTCCGTTTATAACCTCGTTGTGATTTATCTGGAACAGTTTTAGGCGAGGTCTGCTCTAAATTACTTTTTTGGTTCTGTCTTACTTGCTTCTTCTTTGGCAAGGTCCGTTTATAACCTGGTTCATATTTATCTCGAACAGTTTTGCTGAAGAGAAATTTTAGGCATGGTGTGCACATGAACCCTCCGAGCAAATCCTCTTTTGTGATAGTTTTCTCAAAGACTGTGTTGAAGATGTCGACTCTACAAAACCTCTTTATTGATGTGCGACCATAGCCCTTCATCAACCTTACAAAGTCTTTTCTGCAGTTCAGACATTGGCCATGTTGGCCTGCGGGTTTCCTGCTGGGGCCTGGCTCCGTTTCCATGGGTTGGGCTTCTTCGTCCAAAGGGCGTTCGTCTGCAGTTGGCTCTATGACGATATCTGTCATGTCTGCAGTTGGCTCCATGCTGATACCTGTCATGTCTGCAGTTGGCTCTATGCCGATATCTGTCATGTCTGCAGTTGGCTCCATGCTGATACCCGTCATGTCTGCAGTTGGCTCTATGCCGATATCTGTCATGTCTGCAGTTGGCTCCATGCTGATACCTGTCATGTCTGCAGTTGGCTCTATGCTGATATCTGTCATGTCTGCAGATGCAGTGACGATGTAGTCATGCCCATGTGGGTGCTGTGAAGTGCTGGCCATTTTCCGTTTCCCCGTTTGTGATGCTTCTGGATTGTTGTAACAATTTCTGTACATTGTATCACACAAAATAACTTGATCCCACACTCAAAATCCTGTGGCAACTCTACTGGGCGAAACTTATGATGAAAGTTCAAGTTGTGTATGCACTTACATGCATACACAGGTGTGTCCACTCCGGGTGTTCATCAAGATAATCAAGAGAAAGGTTCAGCAGCAATTCCGTTCAACAAATGTCTTACTTCAGTCAGTTTTGCCTGTGGATGAATAGGTGGTTTTTGATCGGCTGATTAAATACTTTGTAAGTTGAATGCGCTGCCAAAACAGGCCTGCTGATATTTACCATCCAGGAAAGCTATTAACACAACTGGCATGACTGGAGTGCATTCTAGAAGAGAAGTCTGTAAGTCTGCTGCCAAAACAAAAAGGCAAAGAATTATCAAGTTAAATGGCAACAAACAACATTACAATTATGGTTTACAATGGGTTTGCAGAAAGCCCCCACCAGTAAGTCATCTCGCTGTGCTACATCCTTAGCCACACAAGCCTGGCTGCAATTAAATGTTGTGCCTTCGCAAACTCGTATATGTACGTGTACCTTCGCAAACTCATTTCTAAATAGTTAACAAGTCAGATAATGTACTTTGTACTTTGTACATGTACACTCCGTTCTTTTTGCATAACAAGACAGGAGGAAAGATTTTACTTTAGGAAGCACTGCCTAACCCATGATCAGGCCAGGCCACTGAAAAGCCTGGCCAAGCCCCGAGAATGCCCGGGCCTTCGGGCTTTTCAAACTGCTAAACTAATGCTAGAGCCAGTCAGCTTTCCTGTTTGATAAAGTGGGCCAGAAGATAAAACCGCTGTAACTTTGCTATTTTCGCAGTTATGATTTTTATTTTTACACCACATGAAAGAGAAATGTTCATAGAACAAACTTTACACACAGCCGTTTCCTTTTCAATCAATTCTTGAGGGTGAAATCTTTGGTTGAAAATACAACCATTCAACAAGCAGTCAGCTGCTTCTTCTGCAGTAAGTGGTTTTATGCTTGACTGAACAAAGAATATTCGATATTCGATCGCCAAGCGAATATTCGAATACTATTTTGCCAGTTCGAATATTCGAAAAGATATACATGTATATGCACGTACAGATACGACTCTGATGCTATTTTAATAAACAATGTGGTAAGAAAAGGGTTCAGGGGGCTTGGGCTTGCTTGCCCATTAAAAAGTAGGGGCTCTTGGATGGCACTTTCAGTCAGTATATTTTGCCATGAATCGGTCTTGCCTTTTTACTGCTATTAAGCCGGGAAATCCTCTGAGCATGCGCCAGTCAGTCGCTTCTTGGCATGCTAAACTAGTAAACTTCATATATCAATCAGAAAGATTTTACTTTAATACCCCCACCAAAATCGGTCAGGAATAGCAAATTTTGGAAAGTGACCATCCATCTGTGTTCAGAATTGTATAAACACTTGGCACAACCTTTAAATTTGAGAATTTATTTGGGAAATCTTCGTGCAATAATTATAGGGGAAGAAAGCTTGTGTTTTCTGTGTTGGATGTTCTTGGCACAGTGTATGGTCACTCAAAGTGTTCACATACATGTTTATTTCTGCCTCAATTTTACACATTCTGCTGACATAAATCTTGAAAAAACAGGTTGTGCCATACATTTAGATAGTTGTTATCAAGGAGGGTTAATTATTTTCCAAAATTTGCTATTCCTGACCAATTTTGGTGGGGGTATTAAAGTAAAATCTTTTCTAACAATCAACTGCTCTACTGTCAAGTTGGCACATACATGTAGTGGAGTGGTTAAAACCAGTTCGCGTCGGATGACGTGTATACATGTACACGCAAAGGTCAGTATTTCAGCAAACAGCCATTGGATATCGAGCCCCGAGGCGGCGCGCGTAGTGCCGCTGGCCGATAATCGATCGGAAAACATCGTTCATGTTCAAAAATCCGCTCCATTACTTTGTACACAGCTGGTTTGTGCATGCACCAAGTTGCACGAATTTTTTTTTTTTTTTTCGGGTTTAACTTGATCATATTCTCATTTTGAGGGGATCAAAAGCTGCATGAATGACTGCTCTACAGCTCAAGGTGAGTGTTTAGTTGATATATTTAGGGAAACGAAAGATATCGGCAAGATCTTAAACGACCCTGACCTACCCTATAGGATTCCTTCCAGCTCTAATGGCGAATCTTGAGCCTAGAGCTGGAATTTTCAAGCTAATGTCAGTGTAAAAAAGCAAGAGTTATACAAGACAAAAGACAGGACAATTCGGGAAGGTTGGTGAGCAATCTCTATTCCGATCGGGAAACGTGATAAGTACCGCGATAATACACAGCGTCCCATCCTAAGTTACTTAACTTAGTTAGGCCTATTCAAAGAAAAAGTTGAATTTACTGGAAAATGTTTCCCTCCTAAATTTGTGTTTCTTTATCAAATTTACACCTTTTGGTTGTTTTTAAGTCATATTAAGGGAAAATAAGTGATGGCCGGATATGGAAATCTTTCCTCACATCTTCCCCTTCGTCTATTAATTTGTACACAGCGCGTGATTTTGCTTTTCCCTTTCATCACTATTTTAAACGTTAGCACTATACTACTGCGCAAAGTTCAAGCGATGTTCCCGGATGTCCGACCGCGAAAAAGGCGCGAAAGGGTCCACCATGGTCTAACGTTACGTTAAGCATGGAGGAAGGTTCCTCCATGGTTAAAGTAGGCTTGGGCCTAGAAATTCAGCTACATCAGACTGGCCACAGAAACACAGCTTATTTGTCTCTAAATTTCCTTTTAATGACAACTATAAAATGCAAAGTAATCAACTAAAATTCCAAAAATTGAAACAAGTCTACCTACATGTAGCTCCATCCACTTTCGCAACTTCGCGTCGAACAATATGTAGAGCGCCCTCCAGTGACCAGAATTATTTGGGGGTGGGGTTGACTGGTTCCCGTCCCTCCATTGTCCTTCGGACTTCAAATGTAGAGGGGGCGGGGGACCAGTCTAGGGGTGGGTTCCGCTCAGGGGAAGGGACGGGGTGGGGAATGGGGTGGGGGAAGGTAATCAAAATTTAATCCATGGGGTGCAGGCACTTCATAGGCGTATGGGCGTAGCAAGGTCATTTTTATTGAGGGGAAGGGGAGGGTAAGACAGAAAAAAGGGCCCTCGATATTTTGGGGAAGGGGGGGGGGGGGGGGGGGGGGGAGGCGCCCTAACATTTTTCAGTGGGCACAACGGGGGGGGGGGCACTTGCCACTATAATTTCCAGTGAGAGCACACCAGGAGGGCCAGCAGCATGAAGAAAATTATTTTAATCTTGCGCCGATTGTGTACTTATGTTTTTTTGTGGGGAAATTTTGGGATACAAAAAGGGGGAAGGCACTCTAAAAATATTGGGGAGGTAAATCCCTCTCCCCCTACCACAAAACATTCGGAGGCATTTAATTTGTAAGGCATTGCAAAAAAATGCATAAGAAAACGGTATTTTCTACCAAAAGATAAAGTCATTTTCAAATTAAACAAAGAAACTGGCACGGGCGGGATTTGAACCTGCGACCTCAAAGTTACCGTACCGGCGCTCTACCAACTGAGCTATCTTGCCCTATGTTGGCGGTCTCCCAAATTGTAAGTATCTTTGTTCGAGTGGGCGCTAGTCAGAAGTCATAAACCCAGAATGCCGTGTACTAGCCAGGGATCACACCCAATTTCACGATACAATCTGGGAAGCGACATTGTGGAGATCACTCAATGAGGATACGACTTTGTGTGACGAATTATAAGTTAAAAAGTCGTATCCTCATTGAGTGATCTCCACAATGTCGCTTTTCAGGACCAAAAAATAGATCCAGAAATCTGGAAGACGTCTGACCCAAAAATCCGGAAAAAATCACCCCTGGAGTTTTTCTCTGTTGTTGGGGTCATGTCATCCATCACTCCATAAGACATGGTTTCACAATCAAAGTTACTCACAACAGTGGCGGATCTACGGGGGGGGGGGGGGTTTTGGGGGTTTAAACCCCCCCCCCCCCCCCTTGGGCTGAGAGAAAAAAAAAAAAAAACCAGTGTCGGGTGTCGAAAAATCGGCACGCTGGGGTGTGTAGGCCAATCACCTCAGGTAAACCCCCCCCTTGGGTAAAACCTAGATCCGCCCCTGCACAACATCACACTACTTTTCTTAACCTTTATGATATTCCAATATTTTTATTGATCGGTTTTATCACAAACATTCACAGCTTTGCTGAGTACATGGTAGTGTGCCTATACAGCCATAAACAAATCAAATAACATAAAATAAAATACCAATTCAACCGCCCCACAAACAAGGCGGTACCGTAGAGTGAGTTGAGCATCATACTCTAGTACTATACAAATCTTGTGTGACAAAGTGCTCCAATGGATACTGTGTGTTATAGCTACATTTACATTGACAGACCACACTTGGGACAGAACGATACGTACTGGACAAGGGAGATTGTGTCACCGAAACTGTCAGATAAAAAATTAGACACTTTCTCGGTTCTTAAACCATTGCTATGATGTCACACTATTGTTCAAAGTGTGGATTCGTAACTACGAATCTATTATACTAGTAAAAAAATGTGGATTCGGACCTACGAATCTTTAGTAAAGTGTTATTCATTTCCTCAACCCTAATCCAGAGCTTGATTACGTAAGAGCCTTGAAAAACTCCTTTATGTAAATTACATCTCTTAATGGCCACGATACGAGATATGCATTCCTTTTCATCTTCACTCAACTGGACAGTTAATGACAATACATGTACTTCTGTTGACACTCGCAAGTTTGGATTCGTAATTTACGAATTCAATCGGCGCTTCGCGCCTCGTGAATTCCTAAATTACGAATCCACACTTTCTCGTGTATTCTCCTTAACAGAATTCATGGAATCAAGCACACTCATTTTGAGACCCTCTCCTCTTTGGGGGAAAAAGAAGAAGTCATCTTTACTGTTCAACTGCTGCTGCTACGATATAAATATTTGAGGCAAACTATCGTAATTGAAGAACCGAAGCCTTAAGTTACACAGGTTAGAATCCAAATGACACCACTCTATTCCAAAGCTGCAGGCTGTGTAGGGGGCCTGCCCTAAACTATAATAACCGAGTATGTAGCCTGGGGAATTCAACTGCACTGTACACATGCAATCAAATACATCCGGTTACAAGACATAAATATATCCTAACTTCCATGGGCCTCTTTTTTGGATCTGGAGGAGCCAATATTAAGGCCAAAAAAACTTGTGTTGCCCTTAAATGGGAAACATTTGGAGGGAGTGTCGGTCCATCGATTTATTTTGTACCATCCATGAAAACAATATTTAAGGTGAGATTTATAGTGAAATGTACCACTGTGCCATCGTGCCTGTATTTGAAAGCAATAATTTTATCAAAACTTGTTTATTATGTGCGGGAAATAATGAGATTTTGCAAATTTCTTTTAAAATATATTTTAAAAACACAAAAAGAAACGCTACCCAACTTTTGTGACTTCTAGGGTCGGTCATCAGGGAGGGCTACACTGTTGGTTGTTTTGTTTGCCATGCTAGTCAGGGGCAGATCGGCAGGGGGAGGGGGGGGGGGGAGTGAAAAGGTGAAATCCTACTTTTGCTATTTGTCAATTTTGTTTTTTGGTTTGCCTACAGCTGCACAAAAGAAAACCACAAAACTCTGCATGCTTATTTTGCATGTACAGGTAAGAAAACCTGTTGGCACTACCAGCATTGACAACTTGTGCCAAAATACAATTTTGTTTGCAGGTTAAAATTTTTGTGGGTAGATTTTTTGGAAAAATGTATGAAAAAAAATGCCCAACAGCCCCCCTTAAAAAAAATCCTGGTCGACGACATCATCCAACCAATAATTGTAATACAGTTTCCGCTGTAAAAGAACAACAAAAAGCAAGAGTATATAATAAAGCTTTTGTGTAAAAGATGAATGTACACTATACAAAACAAAAATCATACACCCAAAATATTTGGCATTTTAGACACAGGGCTTACACAAACCGCTGATACATGTACCCCAAAAATGTGATATGCAACAAAGTACTGTTTTTGGCTGGATTATTAAAATCAACATTATTCACTGTCAGCATGGTTTGTGTTTACAAATTCATAAATGTGTGATTCTCCATAAATACTTCAGCTCCAAAACTACAAGTGATATTTCTGCTGGGGGATCAGCTAGTCTGATATCCAGCAGAGATGAGAATTTGAATTGCTTTGAGACACTTAATTCATCTCAAATAAATTGAGCCTCTGGAGATATGACTGGTCCAGAAGACTATTATAGCCTACACAACTATAATGCTGTGTGTACCCAAAATGGGGATTCTGAGACTGATGTATGATGGGATGGAAGATCTCAGACATGTTCTACCAAAAACAAAAGAGTCGCATACAGTGACTAAACCCTGGCTATGGAAAATCAATGACAGTAATTTGTTTCTTTGTTAAAGTAATATACAACATTTGCAAACATAAAAAAAAAACAAATACCGAATTAGTATGAAATACCTTACTTGACTAAGTAATTAATCCTGTAAAATCATGGCACCTGGTGTGCTGTAATTTTCAAAAAAAGTGGAATTTTTGTATCAATTTTTAGCAATTGTCGGCCGACAATCGTTGGAAATAGTCTAGTTCCCCGACCTGTTTAATAGTTCTATGACGTCTATAAATTGCTGTGTTTTGTCTGAAGTAGGGTCAGGGAACTAGATTACAAGAAAAGCATTTTTCCCCCTTTGTTTCCTGTTTCCCCAGCATCTATGCACATAGAATTTTACACAGGTCAATGTTACAGTATTTGTTATAACATACTAACCCCCAAATCCATTCATTTCTGAAAATCACAGCAAAAGCAAATGTTGTATACTACTTTTAAATCAAGGAAAAACCAAACAAATGTCAAGTAAATTTGTGATACCATTTTGAGAAAAGATATTCAAGCTGTGTATGACGTCATGACTTTTATGTCAATCCTAATTTGTTTTCTTATGGAACAGACTTAAACATTGGTTCTCTGCCAGCTCTTGTTACCAACTGTGAAATAAAAGTATCAGCAAAAGAAACCTTATTGCCAAAAGAAAATAATCTTAAATTGTGACGTCAATGAGGTACCGGCCAGCTATTATCTTTCCAGTCCTATTATTCAAACATCAATTTTGCAACGACAGACTCTTTTTTCACAGAACCAGCCACATACACATGTACTGACCATTTTAACTTTTTATGGCAACATTTTTAGGCTAGCAGAAATATTTTGCCCTGATGGAACGTAGGCCCTGCTAATTTTTTATCATTGTTTCACGAAATCGTTGTCCAAATATACAGTCCACTTTCCATGCTTGGAGTGCCGACATTAAAGTGTGCCCTACATTTCCTTTGGCATTACTCTCCCAAATACACAGACTTCACACGTCAACAACGTACATATCTCTTTGACCTTCTCTAACCCCCCCCCCCCCAACTTCTCTCCACCCCTTCTAGGCAAGAGAAGTTAGTATCACTGTGAACAAGTAACAATGGATTTAGTGCCAAGTAACAATGGATGCTCATTGTTAGTGCATACTTTTTCTTTTGTTAGATGTTCATAGTGTACACATTGATGTTCCCTAACAGCATAATTGAATAAAAAAAATATAAAAAAAATAAAAAAGATTTCACAAAATAAAAAGACAATCCAGTTCATGGAGGTTCTTTTTTTTTCAATTCATTTTTTAAGTTGTCTAAAAGTCGCGTCTATAATGCATCATACACTGAAGACAAAATACTGCTTCCTTTATATTTTTTAAGTATAGAAATACAGCACACACCCTGCTCCAGTTTAAAAAGTTACAATCCTTAAAACATTTTCAGTGAACCCATGTACTTACAGATACACGTAACATACGATGAAACACACATCTCTCGATTGTGCTGCAAATACCTCAACTGTCAAAAAATTCTGGATACCGGAAAAGAAATTTATATATGATTTTTTAATAAAATCTGAAATAAAATCTGAGATGAGTTGAACGGACAAACAAAAGCACCAAAAATATGATTGAACACAGTACTAATGTATTGATACCGAAATAAAATCTTTTATAAGCTGGCTGAGAAACCAACTAACTATACACGTGTACACAAAATACATCACAGTGCACTGTACCAGTCATCAGCGTTCAATCTTTTCTGTTTCCTCAAACGCCAAAGAATATTCAAGTTAAGCGTAGTATACACCATTTGCAAACATCAAAAAACAAAACTACTGAATTATTATGAAATACCGTACTAGACTTTAAGTAAATAGCAGGGTCATGTATCCTGTGAAATCATGGCATCTTGTGTGCTGTCGTTTTCGAGAAGAGGGGAAATTGATATCGTTTTCCAACGATTGTCGGCCGACAATCGTTGGAAATAGTCTAGTTCCCCGACCTGATCCCCGACGTCTATAAATTGCCCCATTTGTCTAAGGTATAGTTAGGGAACCAGACTACTGGAACATAATTTTTTTTTCTCTGCTTTCCCAGCATCTATGCACAAAAAAAACCAAGTCAGTGTTACAGTATTTGCTAGCATGCTTTAAAATACTAATCCCCAAAATCCATTTATTTCTGAAAAATACAGCAAAAAGCAAATGGTGTATACTACCTGTAACAAGGAAAATGAAACTGACTAGGTTATCAATCTTCTGGTTACCAGACCTGACGAATCTGACTATTCTCTATCAGCCTTTTAGAGGTATGGCGGACACAATTGGAGGGCGCTATTTGATTTGGGTATACCTTTTGTGCCATACAAAAGGTATACCCAAATCAAATAGCGTCCTCCTATTGTGTCCGCTATACCTCTAAAAGGCTAATGATTCACCGGTCCGGTAGCCATCAATGTCCATGTGAACAAAACAAGAAGGAATCCCCCCTTTTACCAAACTCGTTTTCGGTAACATTCGAATGTTATCATTGATATTCACCATGGCATTTATAATTACTCTCTGGGTTTTTTTTCCTCCTACAGCTAAAACTGTGATCGTCTTCTCCCCAAGGGACTCCGCTAGAAATTAGACTTTCATGAGACCTCTTGGCCAAAAGCCAAATAAATAATAGATAAAATCACTCATTTGTACCCTCTGAAAATGGCATCTTAAAACTGCCCTCAAATTTGTTTAAAAATATGCGACCTGGCAGCACAAAATGAGCGTAAGGTCAGACTATGGTTTTCTGAGTTACAAGCAGAAAAAAAGATGTTCCCTGAAAAGTCAATTTTAGGATTTTAACACAACTGTACATTTGAAAAACCCTATTGTATCATATCCCAAAGTTTTATCCGAAATATTTTTTTTGCAGTTGATTTCTTTTTGGAGTTTATTTTTTTTTCAGAGTCTTTTTGGAACTCGGGTTAAAGTGTGCACAGATCACAAACTTTGAGCTTCATTTTCTCCACACAAGGGGTCAAGACGCTGACAACTCCAAAAGGTTGTATCGGGGGCTAGCAACGAGATACCACGACACACAATTTATCAAATTAAAGCTGTTAACCTGATTTTTCAAATTTTGCGACTTTCCACCCATTTCGTGGGAACAGGTCACACGTGGCCAACATGACATACATGAAATAATGTAGCAAGCAAACTGGTATCGGTAATTGCTGATAGATAGTGATGTACGATAATAGATAGGCTTCCAACAGGGCACACAGTCATTGGAAAATCTTTACACTGTTAATTAATCACACAATTAAAAAAAAACTGTTGCGTGGTAATTTTCACCAGTTTCCCATTAATAAAAAAAAAATCATCTTTTACTTTGAACAGTTCAGATAAAAAGGATGAAATCACTCATTTACATAAACGATAAGCCTCATGTTACGAATGCTAGCATGGGAGTTTTCTATACACACAGACCTTTACGTGCTACCACCATCTTACCTTTTCTTTCCCGGTTATGACTATTTCTCCAAGCTCAGACTTGGTGCACGTTGCACATCTTGTCAGTGATCAAATCTGTGATGAAAGATTCTTGCAGCAATTTTAGGCTAGCACTGTAAGCACAATGGTTCATGACTAGTCTGGTTCCCAGACCAAAATGTTCTGACTACAGTCGAACACCTTCATAACAAGGTCCTTGGGACTTGACAATTTACCTTGTTATAACAGGTACCTTGTATTATCAGTAATGGAAAACAAAGAAAAACAAAGACTCAGGACCTATTTTTTTCCATGTATGTTGTATTAACAGTGCTCCTATTATCAGGGTTCGACTGGCGCAAAAAAAACAGTGCCACCAGGCCGGATGACGCCAATGACACCTGTTTGTGCAGTTTCAATCCATTGTTGGAAACAGTGCCACCAGGCCGGATGACGCCATTGGCCGTTGTTTGTGCAGTTTCAATCCATTGTTGGATTATTGTGTATAGGTTACGCTTGACTGCACAAACACATTGTAGCGGTTTGCTTGGCTGCCAGAGCCGCTGCGGCACCCTGACGTCTCCCGTAAAATACCGTACTCAAGGGGTTAACGTTGATGCTCGCAATAATAAAATGTCCGTTGCAGATCCTGGAATTTGAATTCTCAATTATACCTAAAAACTGAAAATTCAATATTTTGCCCGCCGGATTTTGCACGAATATTCAATTTGAATGATGCCACTGACGTCACTCGGACTGACACTGCACGCCATGATCTATTTTAAACCGTGGGTACTACCAGACCTAAGATCTATAAGTCAGGGAATCTTCAGGTCAGGTAACCAGACTAGTTCACGACAGACTTTAATTACTGTGCTTCAGTTTTAACCTCGTGATTATTCAGTAATATTCAAGCCGCCTGGCTTTCTATTCATCAGCCAGGTGTAAGGTAACGAATGCAGTTCCGCAAAGAAAAACAGTGGTACCCCGATCAAGACCACTTCCTTCAATCTGAAATACTCCCTAGCCTCGTCTCCCGCTGGATAGCAAGCATCAGATGGAGGCAGCCCGTTATAAGGTGTCTGCTTGGTGTTTACTGGGGTGAAATCGCTGGATCATACCAGGGTGGTGGACCGGCCCATGTACTGGTTCCTGTTCTGCGTCAGCATCTCCGTAACTGCCAGCAGTTTCTTCAGACTGTGCTGTTTATTAGTAAGACCACGAACAAAAAAATCTCACTTGGATATAAACCATTTCGACTAATTCACAAAATCTATTTTCAAAGTGAACCAAGAAAACTGGCTGGAACGGGATTTGAACCTGCGACCTCCGGAACACCGTACCGCAACTCTACCTATCTTGCCCTATTTTGGCAATCTCACAAATGGTAAGTGTTTTCTTTGGGGGCCCTAGTCATAAACCCATAATGCCGTATAGCCAGGGATCACGCCCCAACTTTACGATACAACCTGCAAAGCAGAAAAATATGCTTCGCACAAAAAAGTCTAAATAGGTTACCAGCCAAAACTCCATGTGATTTTCATGCAACAGCAAACAACAGCTGAATACATATGTGTACCAGTCACGAGCAATATGAAAATTTGGTTGGTAATTCTGTTTTTAGGAAGACTTTTCATGCTAACCAAATTTGTGTGCTTAGCATATGAAATTGGCCCCAGGGTTCTACACGGGGGGAGCAAACTATCCAATCCTCAGCTTGATAGATTGGAGTTCCATTGCGGATGCTGTATAAATCATTTAGCCAATAGGAGAATTTGTAAAGTACTATATGGTGAAGTCTGACCAATCAAAGTAAGCATTGTATGAGCTATGTGGCTGCAATTGGGGACGTATTTTTGTTCAGCGACAGAATTTCTCACTAACATGTGCAATTACACTTTAACCCCTTGCGTACGGATGACGCCAAATGAAGCAAAAAAAACG
The DNA here is from genome assembly GCA_037893225.1 of Hippasteria phrygiana. NCBI lineage: Eukaryota > Metazoa > Echinodermata > Asteroidea > Valvatida > Goniasteridae > Hippasteria > Hippasteria phrygiana. The sequence goes on from JAZGUH010000375.1 coordinate 2,112,694, forward strand.
GATGACGCCTATATGCATTATTGTGTATGTTACGCTTGACTGCACAAGCACATTGTGTCCATTTCACTTGGCTGCAAAAGCTGACGCGACACCCCGGCGCCTTCTGTAAATAACAGTACTCGAGGGGTTAATAAAGTTAGCAATATAATAATGCTTAACTTACGGTATTTAAAGTGGACCCATGAAATTGGGACAACGTAAACCATATACCTTCCTAAATCCCCCAAAAACCTGGAGGAATTTGGAGGAGTGAGGGTCTTTGGAAGTTGAAGCATCAGAGAATTTTGCCTCTGGAGGAAAATGGAGGATCTAGGTCATTAGGCCCAATCTGGGCCCAATTTCATAGCGCTGCTTAACACGATTTTCTGCTAACGGAACCCTCGCCCAATTTCATAGAGACTGTATCGAAGAGCCCGCTAACTTCGGAAGCAGGATTTGCTTAAATTAGTGACATAACAATATAAATCTCCATGCACGCGAAAGCGTTAGCACGACTTGGCCATGAAATACGCAAGTTAAGCAAATTTCTCTGCTTACCATTAAGCAGCGTTATGAAATTCGGCCCTGGTGCTGGATGATTTCAGAGGATTACTGGGGTGTTTATCTAAAGCCCACTGGAGGAATTTGCAGGATTCAGGCAGTAACAAACATTGGAGGATTTTGAAATCGAAGAATATTGGAGGATTCACGTTACAGGTAGGAAAAATGATGTAGGGAGTTATGGGTTAAACTACAATATTGGTACACTTCAATTCGCTTGTTTTCATCAACAGATATTTTGTTCCAGTATCAATGTTGTGAGCCATTCCATTCAAGCAAGACAATATGTATAATGTATACTTGCCCTCTTGGAAATCATATGCTACTAAGGGTATATCTGTCTTTGCGCCCTGGTCCAATTTGAACGGATCTGCTTACCTGAACTACACTGAGTTGTTGTAAGTCTTTGATGTATGTAACACACAGTTGGTGCAGAGCTGCTAGTTGTCTAGCCAGGTCTATGGGAGGTTCTTCACTCGGAGGTGGGGCTTCGCTCATAGACTGTGCCGAGAAAGATACACACCAGACAGGTTGCAATGGGTTACATGCATGCGCTAACCTTTTTAACCTCTTGACACGGACAACGACCATAGCCGTGGTTTGAAAAAGACCACTTGGCATCTCTATACGCATTCCTGCACGTACTCAATCTATTCATGTTTCGACTATATTGTTCTTAAATGGGACAGTAATAAATAGATGGAGCTTTTTCAAACAAAGCTTTAATTCTGTTCTTGTCGTGTGGTTTCCCCGACCCTAACTTCAGACAAAACTGCCCCCTCCCCATGGCCACACCCCCTGTATTTACGCAACTGAATTGGACTCGTCTTCCAGACAGTAAAATAATACCGGGCCAACTTACGGCTAATTCGTTCAGGAAGTGGCACATCCTCCCTTTGTTGATGACGATGAAAGGGTTGATCACAACCATGTAGGCTTCCTGTGATGGATGGAACAATCAGAATGAAAATAGAAAGGGAGCACTTCATATTTTTTTTAATGCGGTATTGATTGTGGTACCGCTGTTTTTCTTTGCGGCGGTGCATTCCGTACCTCAAAGACTCGCTGATGAATGGGAAGCCAGGCAGCTTGAATAACTGAATAATCATGAGGTCAAAACTGGAGCTTGGAGCTCATTAACCCTAACCCACCTCAATCCTCCAAAATCCTCCTTGCAGTTTTAGACGATTTTGGAGGATTGAGGATGAATGGTATTTCAAGAAAAAGAGGATTTTGGAGGATTGAGGATGAATGGTGTTTCAAGCGAGGAGGATTTTGGAGGATTGAGGATGAATGGTGTTTCAAGCGAGGAGGATTTTGGAGGATTGAGGATGAATGGTGTTTCAAGCGAGGAGGATTTTGGAGGATTGAGGATGAATGGTGTTTGAGAAACAGGAGGATTTTGGAGGAACATAAATGCCAAAATTTGGAGGATTGAGGAGGATTGAGGATGAATGCATTTTTGGGGGAAGGGCAATCGGAGGATTTTGGAGGATTGAGGATGGTTCCTGGCAAAAAGGGTCAAGGGGATTAGGGTTAAAACCCCAGTTGGCCTGTCAAAGATTTTTAGTTTGCAGCGGTCAGACCACATACAAAGAACCTTATTAGTGGAGGTCTTGCTGCAATCAATATTTATTAAGAGCTCTGGCTTGAAATACTTTAATATCCCACTTTCCACCGAGTGGATTAGCTCGAGAGCCAGGAGATTAGTGATGCAGCACTTGACTCCTTGTTGTGATTGTATAAAAGACACAAATGGCACCAGCAAGCGAAATCAGACATCAGCTGGACATTTTGAAAATTCAGATTTCCATTCCATAATATAATGTATAATGTAAGCTTTGTAATGGTGAAAAAATTATCATTCTATGATATTTTGGTTTTCAAATAGAGCCATAAATTCAGCACCGAGAATGGAAAATTATAGGTAACTTTACACAATTTTTCATAAGTATGCCAGACCAAAATGTCAAATGGTATGCATTTATTGGACTCAACGCAAAAGCAAACAAAGTATTTTGAATTAAATATGCTTAAAATATTTTGAAAAAACAGAAATCGTGATGTTTTGACGATTTTCGTGCAAATTGCAAATTACTTAAAAATAGGTCATGCGACTCAAGTCCGATTTCCCTTGCGGACGCCACATATTATGGGAAATTTCATTAAGCCTAAAACCCCAACATTTCTTTAGTCTTCTCTGCTGAATGTACAGTGCGGTATGCACTTTTCAGAAATCCTCTTATTACCAGAATCAAATTCAAATGAGTAAAATAAAAAAAGAATTAAAAAAATGACATCACATTACACTATGCACTCACTTTGTAGTTAGCACCAAACTCCACCTGGTTGGCCAGATTCTGTATTGCCTTGGCAACGATCATGAGAGTTCGACTGGCCATAGGTGAAGCAGCCTCTGTCAGAGAGATGTGAAACAAAGTCATGTCAATAGTGTCTAAGAGGGAGTTGTCAACAGCTAACAGCCAGGGACTTTGACAAATCTAGTGACTAACATTTCCTCATTGCCGACTGTAGCAGTGAGAAATTTTATAAGAATGCAAAACGGCATCTTAAGGTACTTTCCTACAATTACAATGAAAAAAATCTTAATTTCTCTTAGTTTTCAATTATTATTCTAAACACATCGTGACCCGCTCTGCAAAAATTTGTCAGGTTTCGTGCATTACATTTTCATGTACGGGGTGGTTTAATGTCTCTTTAATGTCAGACTTTTTAATATAACTACAGTTGAACACCTTTATAACAAAGTCCAGGTACCAGGTACCTTGTATTATCAGTAATGGAAAACAAAGAAAAACCTATTTTTTCCTTGTTTTAAGCAGGATGTTGTATTAACAGTGCTCTTATTATCAGGGTTCAACTGTATACGAAATCGCACACTTAAAAAAAATTGTAAAAAATAAATACATTACACTACACAGTTGTGCTATATATCAAATTAAAGCTTATTTCATGCTCTTTCAGACCAACTGTAAAGCTTACAAATGTATTTTCAACACATCAGACTCATTTTTGTAGAGTGGGTCACATACAACTCCATTGTTTTAGACAGATATTTGTAAGAAATGGGGAATGAGGACAACAGAATATAATGGATTTTCCTTCTAGAAATGAATAATGGAGGGAAACTGTATTTTCAAATAAAAATGCTTACTAAACTCGGCAATTAATTTGGTCTTAATGTTACACATGATGATTGCCTTATACATTTCGTAACCGTTTTCACTCACGCGCAAGTGGGTGTCAGTTCGTGAAACCGCGAACTGAGTAAATTTCGGTTTCACGAACTGACACCCAGGTGTGCGCGCGCACATCGGACACTGACTCGCTAGAGAAGACTTCGTTTTCACGAATGGACACGCAAGCATGTAGCGGAAATACAAGCTTTAAAAGCTTTGACACGAATCTACTCCATCTGTATACTTGTGGTTTACAGAAACATTGAACTGAAAACCTCTAAACTCGTAAAATTAAGAATGGTTTGAGTTCGTGAAAAAGAAAATGTGGTTAGCGCGCGCTCCACTACTTGGGCGTCAGTTCGTGAAAACGAAAATTACTCCGTTCTGTAAAATACGCGCGTGCCCTGGCACTCACGCGCTAGAGAGTGTCAGTTCGTGGTGTTGGTGACAATTTAACACTGAGAATAGGAGTGTCCTGCTTTTGTTGATACAAATTCCACTTCTTGACTGTGTCACTTCAATTGATTGTTTTGTGAAATGTCTCATTGGCAACTTCAAGTACAATAACGCTAACAAATTACAATTATAATTTGAAAATTGTGTGGGTTTTTTCAGGCCGTCACACCCAAGAAGCACAGACACAAGGTCTTTAAAACCCAAGCCCTCTAATGGTTCCTCAGAACTACCCTGCTAAATCCAACAGAGTCCAACGGTGATTCATGTGAGTTTCCTGCTCAATCCAACGCAGTCCAACACGTCATATCATTAAAAAAACATGACTTGCCTGCTAAATCCAACAGAATCCAACCGTGGCGTATTTTTCTGTCGTCTGCTGAATCCAACAGGATTGTAACATTTATGAGTTAGCTGCTCAATCCAACAGGTTCCAACAGGAATATCAAATTGTTGGATCGTGTTGGATTCAGCAGGGTTAGGGTTTTAACAGTCCGAACAGAGTCCGGATGCCTGTCCATTACCGAATGGTCATTACCGGTCATTAAATAACACTTCAACACACTTATTTTCTTACCCGACACGATGTTGAAGAGTCTTGGGTTGAGTATCGCCGGACAGATGAGTCTCAGGAAAATAAAACCTCTGTTGGGCAATACAAAAAAGATAAGTCAATAATCTGCAGAAGGGCAATTTCACAGCAATAGGGACAAAAGTGAAGAAAAAAATCCAAACACTTTGAAGTGCTTTTTTTATGTTTGGATTGCATTCTGCATATGGGTCATACCAAAAATTTGGGGTCCCAAAGTGTGACATTTTTGGTGTCTCTGTTACATAGTGACATGTATAAGATTTTGCAATTCAGGACACATTCTTGAATGCACTCTATCTCCAAGAGTGATTTTAATGATAGTTGATGGGAAATTACACAGGTTAGGTGTAACAGGCACACCACCCAAAAATGTCACACTTTTGGACCCCAAATTTATGGAATGACCCATTGTATTGTGGACGCCAAATATCTATGTTTTGCTAAATTAGCTCTCAATATTTTGTAAAATAATATTTTTGAACATAAGACTTTTTTGTGTGATTTCTCCAACGTTAGTGACGTATTGTAAGTGACCTTACCCTGTACCGATTTGATGCAAGTCCGGCCTAGATTGCTAATTGATTTGAATTAATGTTAATGTAAATGTTCAGCTCTGACCCCTATGTGTTTAAAAAGACAGGTGCTTTTGAAGTGAGTTCAACCAGTTTAGAAAACAATCGGTGTTTACCCTTAAATACTTGATGTCCTTTTTTGGTAATGTTAGTGACGGCAAATAAACTGAATATTCAGTGAAACTAATTTCTGAGTTGTTCTTTGTGTCTCATGGCAGGCCTCATTGGTCTATATAGGCTTTGAGGCTGTGAGGGATGAAAGTGACATGACAGTAAAATTCAACGTTAGTGACGGTGGAATACTCATAAAGTAACTTATCAATGGAGACTGGTTTTTCTATTGTATTTTCGAAACTTTACCAGTTTAAACTAATTTTCACACTAAAATGCTCAGCAACAATTGTCATTTTGTGTCTGACTTACCCAACTGCCCGAGCTGTGATGTTGGGATCGTCTGGCCACTTTTTTGTAACATCTTGCTTCAAACACCAGCACAGATATCTCAATGCTCTGTGGTGAAATGAATACAAATCATTCCATGTTTTTATCATCAAATCAGTCACAAGTGAAACTACAATACACAACTTTGTTAAAACGAACACCGCTATGAAAAACATTTGGCTATAACGAACATCCTCTTTGGATTCGAACCTGTGATTTCCAGAATGATAACATACCAGCACTTCTACCAACTAAATTACAATATACCCTGCCTTGTGCCATAATCCAGAGTTGTATTCGAGTCCCTGCAAGTCCTTTCACAAGTCCCTGCAAGTCCCTGCAAGTCCATCACAAGCCCTCCAGTCCTGATCCCAATCACAAGCTATTCAAATGAGCTTTGACAAAGGCATTCCTTTGTCATTGTTCATCTAGTTTCTTGTGACCGGCTTTCATAAAGCCCTTCTGACTGGGCTTGTGAAAGGACTTGCAGGGACTCGAATACAACTCTGCCATAATCTCCCAATTTTTATCAGTGTGTTTGTCCAGGGGGTGCTAGTCAGAAGTCATGTAGCATCATATGAATGGGGTGTGATCCCTGGCTATACATTATCATTGGTGTACAACTTAAAAAAAAAAAACTCAAATAAACAAAGAAGCAGGATTTGAACCTGCGACTTCCAGGATGCCGGCACTTAACCGACTGAGCTATCTTACCCTATGTTGGCAGTCTCCCAAATTGTCAGTGTCTTTGTTCGGGGGGCGCTAGTCAGAAGTCATAAACCCATAATGCCGTATAGCCAGGGTTCATGCCCAACTTTACGATACAACCTAAAAAGCGACATTGTGGGGATCACTCAAAGAGTATACTCCTTTTAAAATTTTAATTCGTCAAACCAACCACTAGTCAGAAGTTAGGTAGCATCATATGAATGGGGTGCGATCCCTGACTATACATTATCATTGGTTTATAACTTTTAACATTTTTTTTCCAAAGTGAACAAAGAAGCGGGATTTGAACCTGTGACCTCTGGAATACTGTACCGGCACTCTAATGAATAAACCGTCTTACCCTATGTTGGCAGTTTCCCAAATTGTCAGTGTCTTTGTTTGGAGGGTGCTAGTCAGTAGCAGGGCTCGAAATTCCCCAAAAAAATTACTTGCGCTTTGCGCAAGTTGGCATTTGAAACAACTTGCGCTAACAAAATTTAACTTGCGCTAATTTTTGTAATTCAATGTATGTATGACATATGAAATACAGGCAAAGCTTCGGATGCCGGCCGCTTACTTTTGAAGAAAGAGAGCAGACTTTTCTGCTTCGGTGGTGAACGTTTAATGATGATCGAAAACCCCAAAATGCAAGAAATTTTTTTTACAAAATATCTCACTTCTCTGTCATTTAAAAGCAGATCAGTGCGCGAAACGATGTCAACAATGTTTATGTGTAAAATCCCCGCTCCACGCAACGCACGCTCGCACCTGGTGGTTTCAGTTACGTTCAACGACTGACTTGTATGAATGGGAGCGAGGTTACACATCGCCCAGCAGCATGTCTGTTCCCCAACGCAAGACATGCATAAAAAGGCAACAATGTACTGTACATGCACATGCAGTCTGAAACGTTCTATGTACATTAACATTGCACGGATTCTGTTCCGATCTGCATGCAGGGATTGTGCGAGCGCTTGACTAGCTGCTGGGCCGGGACACCGAGGACAGATAGACAGAAAAGCTACAGTAAAACACGTTTGTTAAATGTATTGTTTTAATCAAATCATACAGGTTATCATTGTGAAATATCAGTAGACAAAAACCGGTACTTTTCCAACTTGCGCAAAACGCAAGCTTGAGTCGAGGATAACTTGCCTTCGGTTATTTTTCACTTGCGTTGCGCAAGCACTACAATGGTAATTTCGAGCCCTGCAGAAGTCATAAACGCACAATGCGGTTTACACATTTTTCAGAGCTACAGACCCAGGTGGGGTAACTTCAACCATTGGTCAGACCGACTCAACCCCAGCATCTTATACCATGTCATTACTTTGACTGGTCAATAATCAGCACTGGTCAGATAGTGATATTTTAACTTACGGGGGGCACATGGAAGCGGAGATGAATATTGACTCGATGATTTCCGTCAGGAACCCCAAGAGGTGCTGACAGTTCTCTGTAACGTCATCTCCCTTCTCAACCTTTAGTGGGTTCAGCTGAAGAAACAAGAATTTGCAATCAACAAAATCCCTTTGGTTATTTTATTTTAAAAAAACCAACAATTTTGATTATCAATTGTCACTTGAATCTACAAATTGGGTCAGAACTCAGGTAAATCACATTCTGGGATTGTTTGGTCTGCTAGTTTTAACAAGTTTATAAGTATGTTTAAAGTTTATGTACAACATTTGCAAACATCCAAAAAACAAAACGACTGAATTATTATGAAAAACCTCACTGGACTGTAAGTAAATAATAGTCTCAAGCATCCTATGATGCAAAGCCTGTTCTTGGCATACAAGCCCCCATCAATTAAACAGCCAGACACAAGGGGTTAAGAATGGAAAGCTGACCAACTGATCAGTTTCTGCACAAACCACTGACCTCGCACGAGTGCTTGGAGTCCATGATCTTGATGATGACGTCACGGAGTGCATACTGCACAAATTCCTGAGCTGTAATTTTCATGTACTTGTCCATCAGTGTCGTGGCCAATGTGTTGGAGCGGAACAATGTGGACCTCTCCTCTGTAAGAATACAGACATAAGAAACTAAGGAGGAGATTCTACAAATACAGGCTTCAATATTTATTGGGTGATGGACAACAGTGCATTCTAATAAGGGTAGGTGTATGACAGGGGCAGTGATGTAGTCGAGACATCACAAGACCAGGCACAGGACCAGGCACAGGACCAGGCACAGGACCAGGCACAGGACCAGGCACAAGACCAGCTTGCTACAGGCACAAGTAACAGGCATAAACCATGACAAAAGAATGCTTTTGTTACAGTTCATTTGAATGGCTTGAGTCTTGAATTAAGACTAAAGGTCTTGTGTTGGTCTTGCAGGGTCTTGTAATGGTCTCAACAACATCACTGGACAGAGGTGAGATTTCTCCGGATCTTTCCCAATTTCAGGATTTTTTTGCGCTAACACTATGAACATCTAACAAAAGAAAACCCACGCAGTCCTTTGTTTGTAACAAAGGACTGCGTGGGTTTTCTTTTGTTAGATGTTCATAGTGTAAAATCATTCCAAAATGACCTTTGTGACCTGAAACTGTCTTCTAATTCTACTGATCATATTTCTTTCAGCTTTGCACCGTAGAAAATGCAGTTTTCTTTATGAATTTTTCACTAATGTCATACAAATCGACTGCCTCCGAATGTTTTGTGGATTTGTCATTTTCCTCAAATCTCACCCCTGACATGAGGAGTGGATTAACATCATGATCTTTGAGTATCAGAAACCCACAACTTGTAACAACTGAAGATGCTTCTGATGTGTTTAAGTCTAGCTCATAAAATTTTGAAAATGCAGCTATATAATTTGTATAACCTTTCAGTGTAGGAGCGTAACCACTTTGTGAATAGTGAATATTACAAATCTCCTCCCGAGACAGGTTAATCAGAGAGCAGCAATTAGATTCTCTGTAAAGCACTGGCGGCCAGTGGACCACACACTCCTCATGAATATTGCTGTGATGAAACTGCCTGTGTGCACTAACCTGAAAAGATTGAGCTCATTATATCAGCCAGTAATGCTGGTACCGCAAAAACAGCATTACTGCAAATGACCTATCGCGGTCGAATCTCGTCAACGCAGCTTGTGAATTATTGTCCAATCACATCAATTATCATTCCACGTGGAACGCGCAAAATCTGAGACAAACAAAAATTACCCCACAAAATTCCCATAGGGTTGTCCAAGGGGTGTGGTTAACTCGTAAACGGTGATAGGTCAATTGATACTGCTTTCAGACAATATGAAATGATCCCTCACAAGAACGCAAATTCACCGACCTTCCTTTTCGATCTCCCTGCCATTGAGTTTCTGCAGCAGCTCAACCTCCTTCTGTTGCTGCCTGAAGATGTCCAAGAGGACACTGGCAAGATGTGACCTGTCTTTGCAGCAGGCATCCTCCAGGGCGTAGATGAAATGATAGTCGCTGTCACCCAACACCAGCTGGGAGAGCAAAAAACATAAGAACCATTATTATTATTGCTGCTGCTGCTGCTGTTGTTGCTATTGCTGTTGTTGTTATTGCTGTTGTTGTTACTGCTGTTGTTGTTACTGCTGCTTGTTACTACTGCTGTTGCTGCTGCTGCTGCTGTTACTGCTACTACTTACTGCTGCTGTTGCTGCTTGTTATTGCTGCTGCTTGTTACTGCTGCTTGTTACTGCTGCTGCTGTTGCTGCTGCTGTTGCTCCCTTTTTTAGTTTATTTTTAGTCAAGTTGCCCATTTGAGGTTTCCACAGAAATCTTAAGATCCATGACTTTTCCATGAGTTTTAAGGGAAAAATTAGGGCTTTCAGGTTTTCCTGTGATCAATTCTTCCCCATCAATTCTTTCCATGACTTTTCAATGGCTTTATTCTTGAAATATCAGTTTTCCATGACTCCATTTACAACAACAAAATTCAACGAAGTTCCATGATACTTTAAATTCCAGGATTTTCCATGACTGCGGGAACCCCGCCGTTACAAGGCTAGGCAATGGACTACCAACAGAGATGGCAATTTTGCTAACCCTACAATCTGAATGGTTTCCCTAGATCCAGATCAAAAATAGAGGATAAATCTTCAAAGGATGCTAGATTAATTATTCCAATTTTCAGACCAATAGATCCAACAATTTCACGTCTTCTCTCAACAAGCTCCATGCTAATACAGAGATTAGGTTTACTTGTCTATGAATTCTTGATGCAATGGAAGACGTTCAAGACACTGGTGGCAGCAGACACAGCGGTCCTTTTTGCTAGTTCTGAGCACGCGCACACAGTTCTGAGCATGCGCGCACAGTTCTGAGCACGCGCACAGTTCTGAGCACGCGCACACAGTTCTGAGCACGCGCACAGTTCTGAGCACGCGCACACAGTCGTACTTTCCCAATACGTCCGAGGACAATGCTTTGTGTTTCCTATTGTTCCTTTAATATAACCAACCCCCATAGACTAAGCACGTATCCTTACGTTCGAGGACCGATTTCAACAAAAGACTCTATGTTCGAGGACTGAAAGGTTTCTTTGTGTTTCCTTTCTTCTCTTGTCCTCGGAGATATATACAGTGCACGTACACACAGTTCTGAGCACGCGCACACAGTTCTGAGCACGCGCACACAGTTCTGAGCATGCGCACACAGTTCTGAGCATGCGCACACAGTTCTGAGCACGCGCACACAGTTCTGAGCATGCGCGCACAGTTCTGAGCACGCGCACAGTTCTGAGCACGCGCACACAGTTCTGAGCACGCGCACAGTTCTGAGCACGCGCACACAGTCGTACTTCCCCAATACGTCCGAGGACAATGCTTTGTGTTTCCTATTGTTCCTTTAATATAACCAACCCCCATAGACTAAGCACGTATCCTTACGTTCGAGGACCGATTTCAACAAAAGACTCTACGTTCGAGGACTGAAAGGTTTCTTTGTGTTTCCTTTCTTCTCTTGTCCTCGGAGATATATACAGTGCACGTACACACAGTTCTGAGCACGCGCACACAGTTCTGAGCACGCGCACACAGTTCTGAGCACGCGCACACAGTTCTGAGCATGTGCACACAGTTCTGAGCATGCGCATACAGTCGTACTTCCCCAATACGTCCGAGGACAATGCTTTGTGTTTCCTATTGTTCCTTTAATATAACCAACCCCCATAGACTAAGCACGTATCCTTACGTTCGAGGACCGATTTCAACAAAAGACTCTATGTTCGAGGACTGAAAGGTTTCTTTGTGTTTCCTTTCTTCTCTTGTCCTCGGAGATATATACAGTGCACGTACACACAGTTCTGAGCATGCGCACACAGTTCTGAGCATGCGCACGCAGTTCTGAGCACGTGCACACAGTTCTGAGCACGCGCACACAGTTCTGAGCACGCGCACACAGTTCTGAGCACGCGCACACAGTTCTGAGCACGCGCACACAGTTCTGAGCACGCGCACACAGTTCTGAGCACGCGCACACAGTTCTGAGCACGCGCACACAGTTCTGAGCACGCGCACACAGTCGTACTTCCCTAATACGTCCGAGGACAATGCTTTGTGTTTCCTATTGTTCCTTTAATATAACCAACCCCCATAGACTAAGCACGTATCCTTACGTTCGAGGACCGATTTCAACAAAAGACTCTACGTTCGAGGACTGAAAGGTTTCTTTGTGTTTCCTTTCTTCTCTTGTCCTCGGAGATATATACAGTGCACGTACACACAGTTCTGAGCATGCGCACACAGTTCTGCGCATGCGCACACAGTTCTGAGCATGCGCACGCAGTTCTGAGCATGCGCACGCAGTTCTGAGCACGCGCACGCAGTTCTGAGCACGCGCACAGTTCTGAGCACGCGCACACAGTTCTGAGCATGCGCGCACAGTTCTGAGCACGCGCACAGTTCTGAGCACGCGCACACAGTTCTGAGCACGCGCACAGTTCTGAGCACGCGCACACAGTCGTACTTCCCCAATACGTCCGAGGACAATGCTTTGTGTTTCCTATTGTTCCTTTAATATAACCAACCCCCATAGACTAAGCACGTATCCTTACGTTCGAGGACCGATTTCAACAAAAGACTCTACATTCGAGGACTGAAAGGTTTCTTTGTGTTTCCTTTCTTCTCTTGTCCTCGGAGATATATACAGTGCACGTACACACAGTTCTGAGCACGCGCACACAGTTCTGAGCACGCGCACACAGTTCTGAGCATGCGCACACAGTTCTGAGCATGCGCACACAGTTCTGAGCATGCGCACACAGTTCTGAGCACGCGCACACAGTTCTGAGCATGCGCGCACAGTTCTGAGCACGCGCACAGTTCTGAGCACGCGCACACAGTTCTGAGCACGCGCACAGTTCTGAGCACGCGCACACAGTCGTACTTCCCCAATACGTCCGAGGACAATGCTTTGTGTTTCCTATTGTTCCTTTAATATAACCAACCCCCATAGACTAAGCACGTATCCTTACGTTCGAGGACCGATTTCAACAAAAGACTCTACGTTCGAGGACTGAAAGGTTTCTTTGTGTTTCCTTTCTTCTCTTGTCCTCGGAGATATATACAGTGCACGTACACACAGTTCTGAGCACGCGCACACAGTTCTGAGCACGCGCACACAGTTCTGAGCACGCGCACACAGTTCTGAGCATGTGCACACAGTTCTGAGCATGCGCATACAGTCGTACTTCCCCAATACGTCCGAGGACAATGCTTTGTGTTTCCTATTGTTCCTTTAATATAACCAACCCCCATAGACTAAGCACGTATCCTTACGTTCGAGGACCGATTTCAACAAAAGACTCTATGTTCGAGGACTGAAAGGTTTCTTTGTGTTTCCTTTCTTCTCTTGTCCTCGGAGATATATACAGTGCACGTACACACAGTTCTGAGCATGCGCACACAGTTCTGAGCATGCGCACGCAGTTCTGAGCACGTGCACACAGTTCTGAGCACGCGCACACAGTTCTGAGCACGCGCACACAGTTCTGAGCACGCGCACACAGTTCTGAGCACGCGCACACAGTTCTGAGCACGCGCACACAGTTCTGAGCACGCGCACACAGTTCTGAGCACACAGTCGTACTTCCCTAATACGTCCGAGGACAATGCTTTGTTTCCTATTGTTCCTTTAATATAACCAACCCCCATAGACTAAGCACGTATCCTTACGTTCGAGGACCGATTTCAACAAAAGACTCTACGTTCGAGGACTGAAAGGTTTCTTTGTGTTTCCTTTCTTCTCTTGTCCTCGGAGATATATACAGTGCACGTACACACAGTTCTGAGCATGCGCACACAGTTCTGCGCATGCGCACACAGTTCTGAGCACGCGCACACAGTTCTGAGCACGCGCACACAGTTCTGAGCACGCGCACACAGTTCTGAGCACGCGCACACAGTTCTGAGCACGCGCACACAGTTCTGAGCACGCGCACACAGTTCTGAGCATGTAGTCGTACTTCCCCAATACGTCCGAGGACAATGCTTTGTGTTTCCTATTGTTCCTTTAATATAACCAACCCCCATAGACTAAGCACGTATCCTTACATTCGAGGACCGATTTCAACAAAAGACTCTACGTTCGAGGACTGAAAGGTTTCTTTGTGTTTCCTTTCTTCTCTTGTCCTCGGAGATATATACAGTGCACGTACACACAGTTCTGAGCATGCGCACACAGTTCTGAGCATGCGCACACAGTTCTGAGCACACAGTCGTACTTCCCCAATACGTCCGAGGACAATGCTTTGTGTTTCCTATTGTTCCTTTAATATAACCAACCCCCATAGACTAAGCACGTATCCTTACGTTCGAGGACCGATTTCAACAAAAGACTCTACGTTCGAGGACTGAAAGGTTTCTTTGTGTTTCCTTTCTTCTCTTGTCCTCGGAGATATATACAGTGCACGTACACACAGTTCTGAGCATGCGCACACAGTTCTGAGCACGCGCACACAGTTCTGAGCACGCGCACACAGTTCTCAGCACGCGCACACAGTTCTCAGCACGCGCACACAGTTCTGAGCACGCGCACACAGTTCTGAGCACGCGCACACAGTTCTGAGCACGCGCACACAGTTCTGAGCACAGTCGTACTTCCCTAATACGTCCGAGGGCAATGCTTTGTGTTTCCTATTGTTCCTTTAATATAACCAACCCCCATAGACTAAGCACGTATCCTTACGTTCGAGGACCGATTTCAACAAAAGACTCTACGTTCGAGGACTGAAAGGTTTCTTTGTGTTTCCTTTCTTCTCTTGTCCTCGGAGATATATACAGTGCACGTACACACAGTTCTGAGCATGCGCACGCAGTTCTGAGCATGCGCACGCAGTTCTGAGCACGCGCACGCAGTTCTGAGCACGCGCACGCAGTTCTGAGCACGCGCACACAGTTCTGAGCACGCGCACACAGTTCTGAGCACGCGCACACAGTTCTGAGCACGCGCACACAGTTCTGAGCATGTGCACACAGTTCTGAGCATGTGCACACAGTTCTGAGCATGCGCACACAGTCGTACTTCCCCAATACGTCCGAGGACAATGCTTTGTGTTTCCTATTGTTCCTTTAATATAACCAACCCCCATAGACTAAGCACGTATCCTTACGTTCGAGGACCGATTTCAACAAAAGACTCTACGTTCGAGGACTGAAAGGTTTCTTTGTGTTTCCTTTCTTCTCTTGTCCTCGGAGATATATACAGTGCACGTACACGCGCACACAGTTCTGAGCACGCGCACACAGTTCTGAGCACGCGCACACAGTTCTGAGCATGTGCACACAGTTCTGAGCATGTGCACACAGTTCTGAGCATGCGCACACAGTCGTACTTCCCCAATACGTCCGAGGACAATGCTTTGTGTTTCCTATTGTTCCTTTAATATAACCAACCCCCATAGACTAAGCACGTATCCTTACGTTCGAGGACCGATTTCAACAAAAGACTCTACGTTCGAGGACTGAAAGGTTTCTTTGTGTTTCCTTTCTTCTCTTGTCCTCGGAGATATATACAGTGCACGTACACACAGTTCTGAGCATGCGCACACAGTTCTGAGCATGCGCACACAGTTCTGAGCATGCGCACACAGTTCTGAGCACACAGTCGTACTTCCCCAATACGTCCGAGGACAATGCTTTGTGTTTCCTATTGTTCCTTTAATATAACCAACCCCCATAGACTAAGCACGTATCCTGACGTTCGAGGACCGATTTCAACAAAAGACTCTACGTTCGAGGACTGAAAGGTTTCTTTGTGTTTCCTTTCTTCTCTTGTCCTCGGAGATATATACAGTGCACGTACACACAGTTCTGAGCATGCGCACACAGTTCTGAGCATGCGCACACAGTTCTGAGCACACAGTCGTACTTCCCCAATACGTCCGAGGACAATGCTTTGTGTTTCCTATTGTTCCTTTAATATAACCAACCCCCATAGACTAAGCACGTATCCTTACGTTCGAGGACCGATTTCAACAAAAGACTCTACGTTCGAGGACTGAAAGGTTTCTTTGTGTTTCCTTTCTTCTCTTGTCCTCGGAGATATATACAGTGCACGTACACGCGCACACAGTTCTGAGCATGTGTATGTGCACTGTATATATCTCCGAGGACAAGAGAAGAAAAGAAACACAAAGAAACCTTTCAGTCCTCGAACGTAGAGTCTTTTGTTGAAATCGGTCCTCGAACGTAAGGATACGTGCTTAGTCTATGGGGGTTGGTTATATTAAAGGAACAATAGGAAACACAAAGAATTGTCCTCGGACGTACTGGGGAAGTACGACTACGTGCACACAGTTCTGAGCATGCACACACAGTTCTGAGCATGCGCACACAGTTCTGAGCATGCGCACACAGTTCTGAGCATGCGCACACAGTTCTGAGCATGCGCACACAGTTCTGAGCATGCGCGCACAGTTCTGAGCATGCGCACACAGTTCTGAGCATGCGCACACAGTTCTGAGCATGCGCACACAGTTCTGAGCATGCGCACACAGTTCTGAGCATGCGCACACAGTTCTGAGCATGCGCACACAGTTCTGAGCATGCGCGCAAAGTTCTGAGCATGTGCACACAGTTCTGAGCATGCGCGCACAGTTCTGAGCATGTGCACACAGTTCTGAGCATGCGCGCAAAGTTCTGAGCATGTGCACACAGTTCCGAGCATGCGCGCACAGTTCTGAGCATGTGCACGACTCGTGAGAACAATGGAAAAGGACTGGTTTGTCTGCTGCCACCAGTGTCTCAAAATCTCACATTGCAGAATCATAAATAAATACATTATGCACCACGCAGATGGGTTCTTGCTCGTTGATTGGTTGAGATTCCATCCTGTGACATTCGATAATTCTATTATCCTCACAAACTGCTAGCTACAAATGTTTAGCTCTGACCCCTATTTGTTTAAAAAAAGACAGGTACTTTTGAAGTGAGTTCAACCAGTTTAGAAGACACTCAGTGTTAACAGTACCCTTAAATACACCATGTCCTTTTTTGGTAACGTTAGTGACGACCAACAGAAAACAGGAACCAAAGATCTGAGTTCTGTGTGTCTCTTGGTAGGCCTCACAATCATTTTGTGTTGTGGCAGTTTTGCCTTAGATTGGTCATAAGACTTTAAAGCTGTGAGAGATGAAAGTGACGTGACAGTCATAAATGTAACGTTAGTGACGGTGGTATTGCCCATAGCAAGAATACATGCTAAGCAAGAATCAGTGGAGGACCAGTCCCAAGTAACACACATCAGACAGCATTTTGGCTGGTAACCTGATTTTGCTAAGCATTAATTGCCTTTACGCTTTAATAGCAGCTTCAACCTACCTCCTGGAGACTGTGGTACTCTTCTAGAGGCATAAGGGTCTCCTGCAAGAACTGTGCCCTGGTTCGTATCGAGCCCATCTCCCCTCGGCCCTGGGAGGTTAGAGCGATGAGTTGGTACCACTGGTCCACCACCGCCCCGTTGGGTAACCGCTCCAACAGCAGGGTGGTCCTGCACAGTGGGATGGGCTTGGCTCGCTTGGTGCCGTTGAAGAGGTCTATCGTGAAGGAGTCGATGTCATCGGGGAAATCGCTGAGAAGGTGAGTGAGGTGAGTTAAGTTGCCTCATCTTCCAAATGGACAATAATTGGAGGATTCCGGACTGACGTCACAATGAAAATGTGGACCTCCGTAATAATGCTATTACTTGCTGTAAAGTTCTGCAGGGAACATTGCCTGTTCAAATCAGCCAGTTCGGTATTCCAACTGCGCATGTGCACAATAAGATTCAACAATTTTTTCACTCGGGATAAACGTGGCAGATAAATGCAGCAGATAAATGCACACAAGGCTATGGGGGGACGTGGTAACCGAATCTGCATTCTGTGCAATTTTCCGTGCAATCGAACAAAAGTTTGGACACACATGACAGCTGAAAACACTTCGCTGTCCAAACATTTTTTGAAAAAATGTTACTTCAGAACACGACGACCTCTTTAGATTTACTGGTACCCGCTATGCTTTTGCACGCATACGATAAAATGTTTCTCCAGAACGAAAAATTGTCAAATCTTAGTGTGCACAAGCGCAGTTGGAATACTGAACTGGCTTATTGGGAGCACATGGCAGTGTTGTAGTCATGACCATCACAAGACCACACAAGACCCTGCAAGACCAGCACAAGACCAGCAGTCTTAATCCAAGTCTTAAGCTGAACTGTCACAAAAGCATTCCTTTGTCATGGTTTATGTCTGTTACTTGTGCCTGTTACAAGCTGGTCTTGTGAATGGTCTTGTGAATGGTCTTGTGCATGGTCTTGTGCCTGGTCTTGAAATGGTCTCGACTACAACACTGGCACATGGTGTTCCCACAAGGAACTGGTGTAACTGACCTGACTGGTAAACAGACCGGTATGGGAATACTACCAAGATTCCATATGGGAATGTTCGTTTGTACACAATTTCTGGGGCACAATTACTTGGGAACGGCCTGTTAAACATATCAGATTCAATAATGTATTTAACTCCTGAGGACGGACAGAGCTCACTGTCCGAAATGTGGAGTTGCACACTCATCCCGGTTCTTTACAGAACCACACTTCTTCCTAGAAGAGATTTATTTCACATGGTGTTACCTGCAATCTCAGTCTTTCTTGGAGGGATCAGATTGTCAATTTAATAAAAAAGTCTGAACATTGAATGAAATGTGTGAAAGGTGTATTTCTTTCTGTACTAATGTCTTTCGCAGAGATTCAACAAGTCTGATTTCAGACAAAAGTATAAAAAATCTCGTGCCTGTGGTTGAAACGTAATGGAAATACACAGTATTCGCAAAAGGCGGCATTTCAACTTGTGAATTTTGAAACAATGCACTGCAGGTGCCTATTTTACTATCATTGAGGGTCATTTTGTACTGTTTCAGCATACTCTTTGAACTTAGCTCTCATGCATAGAACCAGCCACACACACTGATTCAAGAGTACTGTATATGGGAAATGAGTTGGTCTCACCAACGGTGGAAGTTACCCCACCCTGGGTCTATACATCTGGAAATTGGGACAATTTCTTTGGCATCTGTTAAAAATTTATTATTTATTTACATCTAAGCCCAGGAAAACTGTAAGGGTGGTTGGGCTGGTAGGTCTGAAAATTGGGATAATTTCTTTGGTCACGTATCTGTTGAAGGTTTATCCTATATTTTAGATCTGGGCCTAGGAAAACTGTAAGGGAGGTGGGGCTGGCAACCAAAAATGTGGTCAACCCCACCACCTCTGTTGTAGCCCTTTACCTAGAGTGGCTTTTTTAGCTTTGTATTAGGAGACTTCCACAGAACCTCCACATTTCATTAAAAGCAGGTAAATTTTTCGAAATCCTAAACCCCCCTCCCTTAAACAACCCCCCCCCCCCAAACAGTGAGGTCTCACTCACTCAAAGACAAACTCCTCACTCCAGACCGGGTCCGGGGCCGGCTGGATGGGGGTGCGAGCCACCTTGACGTTGTTGAGGGAGATGACGCAGTAAGGATGGGAGATCTGCCGCGTGGGGATCTTGTGGGCCTCCAGGATATGTAGGCTCAGGCTCTTCAGCTGCTTGATGCCGGCGCTCTTAGCCCGGGTAGTCTGGGTCCAGCTGGCTCGGGTGCAGCAGGAGCGCAAGACCTGGGTCCACATCTTCGTTAAAAACAACGATAATTCATGACATTTCAAAGGCAGATCCAAGAATTTTTGTAGGTGGGGGGGGGGGGGGGGCAGACCTGAAAGATTTTTCTTTTTTTACCTGTAAAAGCATTGATGCTTTCTAAGGGCATTTCTAAACGCTTCAACTATGTTTACAAATGCTTTTAATCCCTTGTGTCCGGCTTTTATTGATGGGGGCTGGTATGCCAAGAACGGGCTGTGCAGCCAAGCGTAAACGCAAACAGTAGGCACCACACTGAATAGAGTGGTCCTATTCATCGCACTTGGAGCCCCCCTTTCATGTGGATGAAAGCTTTGTTTGAAAAAAAAAGCTCAATCTATTCATTACACTCCCATTCAAGAACAATATAGTTGAAACATGATTGGATTGAGTATGCGCAGGAATGCGGGTATAGATGACAACCGGCCAGGTGGTCTTTTTCAAACCACGGCTGTGGCCGGTGTCCATGTTCAAGAGGTTATATAGGTTTTGAATGAGTTGACAGAGAGTGAGTTTTAGATATGCACAGAAAGACTGTCACAGGGTACCAGTGCTGCCACTGCAAATGCCCGTTGACCACATCACGTCTTTGAATGTGGGCCTTGAAAGGGATAAATGTGGGTGTTTTATTTATGGGTAACACCTAACACCAATAAAGGCCACTCAAGGTGTGGGCTACAAATAACAATACAGGCAGAAATCACAGGGATAGAAGTAGGGGTGTGCATCGGAACCGGGTACCCGAATGCCCGATCGTTCATGTCAGGAACCGGTTCCAGATTATGGAATCGAGTACCCGTACAACTTTACATTATCGCATAGTAACTTCCCAGAAATTAAAAAGGAAAGGTTTCGAATGTTATTTGTCAGGAATTTTCAAAATTAAAACCCGACTACATGGGTAACCAGCACATATTTCATGTTTATGACCGTGACGCTCACGAAAATTGACAATAAAGGGAATTTACCGGTTGTGGTTTTTGTAGTCTGGGGTATGGATAAAGAGCCTCGACCAGACATAATAGCATGCCTCATTCCACAATAAATACATGTACAACTGTATAAAGCATCTGTCTTTTGCGATATGCCGGCGCATGCACGTACCGGAACATGTAATGGCGGAGAAGTGATCATGTTTACTGGACAGGCATGAGATTTTTCAGACTTTTGTCTGAAATCAGACTTTTGAATCTCAGAGAAAGACATTATTGCAACTTCCTGGATTGGAAGTTTTGGGTTGGGTTTCTTTAACGGGTACCCGGGTACCCGTAGTTTTTCAATCAGGTACCCGGTTCTTTAACTATCCGTAAATGCACACCCCTAGATAGAAGGTATCTATTCACATTTCATTTGAATTGTGAAATATAGGTGGAAGGGAAGCAGGTTTAATACACGTAAAAAGAGTTCCAAAGAGAGGCAGTATGAAGGAAAAACTTGAAGAGTATCTCACAGTAAAAGCCTTTGGAACAACAACAGTGAAAGGATGTGATGAGACAGCCAGGCGAGTAGAGTGCCTGAAAGTTTGGACGGGGGGATCTAATGACGAAAGGTCACTGGATAATCATTTCAGGTCGATGGAAAATGTTGGGCTTTTGGAGAAAGGAGGCTGCTGAAGTATACAGGAGCGAGGCCATTTCTTAATTTACATGTAAAGATAATAATTTTGAATTGAATGTGGTGAATAAAAGGGCATGAAAAAAAAAAACACCTCTATTGAATATTTTGGTTGACGGTAAGTAGATACTGAATGCCAGTATTAAAGGTGCGTGGTTGAAATCCTCATTTTAAAAATATTCATAAACGCATTATTAACCCCATAACAGTCCTTAATCCTCCATTTTTAATATAATTTTCCACACACTGTAGGGAGTTGGGGTTAATATTGCAAATTGATTCTGCAGACTACCAGTAACCAAATATCAATGACAACACCCCCGCATTATTATTATTCTTTTTATACAAGTTTATACAAGTTGTGGTAAATGAATACGTGAATGTAGCCACTTTTTAACATAGCCAGGCAAGGCCAAAAATGTTTATGAGATGAACTTGATTTATGATTATTTTAGATTTTTGTGGAAATGTTCAGAATTTTTTGTGGAGAGGGCAAAATTTATTCATGTAAATTTTGGCAAAAGAAATACCTGAGCCAGCTGGGGCGTTTCGGCGTTAAGGTAGAAGACCTCCACATCGCTCATTGCACTTACAACAATCTGAAAACAGTTGGGTCTGTTGAACAGGCTCTCATGGACCATGTACACAGAGCCATAGCCCAGGTCAATCAACCCCTTGGGTTTCGTTCGCTGTGGAGTGGATAAGGGGATAAAGGAGGGATTGGTAAAAGGCTAGAATTTCATACAAACATCATAGTATAAGTAATCAACTAAATCCGAGTCATTTTTCCAAGACCAGTGTCAATCCAACTTCAGTGTGGATGCTCTGTGTGCTTTTAAACGTAGTATACAACATTCGCTGTAATTTTTAGAAATGAATGGATTTGGGGGTTAGTATTTTATAGCGTGCTAGCAAATACTGTGACACTGCCCTGTTTAAAGTTTTGCGTGCGTAGATGCTGGTATAACAAGGAGAAAAATATGCTGTTTTTGTAGTCTAGTTCCCTGACCCTACTTCAGACAAAACAGAGCAATATAGTTCATTGTTCATTTTATAGACATCAGGTCAGGGAACTAGACTAGCTGGCTTGCATCCGTTCACAGATGTGTAACCAATTGCCAAACAAAATGTGGACTAACTAAAGTTGGTAAATTGGGCGCAGTATTTGAAAAAAATTCAGTTTTTCCAATAACGGTTGGCTGACCATCGCTAGAAATTGATACAAAAATTCCACTTTTCTTGAAAATGACAGCACACCAGGTGCCATGATTTCAGAGGATACTTGAGACTATTATTTACTATACAGTCAAGTAAAGGTATTTCATAATAATTCAGTAGTTTTTTTTTTTATGTTTGCAAATGTTATATATTACCTTTAAGTATATTTCAAAACTGGAATCCCAAACTTGTAATTAAAAATTTGTCAAGTGAATGAAAATAAACAAGGCAGACCCTGGTGTAAATAAACGCTGGCCTGGGGGGGGGGGGGGGGGGGGGGAGGGTTCTTGGAGGCCGGACGATGGATCCTTACCTTATCATTTTCAAAAAAGTACAAATGCTGATCAGTACTGTTCAGGACAAAAAAGTACGTCTTCCACTTCTTGTGCTTGGAGCCTGAAATAACAGAAGAAACCGGGTCCGAATTAAGAACCTTCACATAGCCTTCTTATGACCAGCACCATCTAAATCTGAAAAATTGCATTTTGCGTAGAATTGGAAAATGCCTGCAATAAACTTTCTTTAAAACCCTAACAGTCCTGAATCCTCCAATTTCAATATGATTTTCCACACACCCTAGGGAGTTAGGGTTAACCAGTTCACGCCGGGATTATTTTGACATTAACCGGACCCAGGGATTATTTTTTACGAACCTCGATGCCAGCCGGGTTGAGGCGGAATCAGGCCGCAATCTGCGCGTAGCACACCCTGATATATTTCCGACCTCGCTCGCTGCGAGCGGGTCGCTGACAGATATTTCCGGCCTAACTCGAGTGCGCGTTTATCAGTCATCTGTTCCGAATACCGCAAAACCTTTGCATGTATACATGTCATCCGACGCGAACTGGTTAAAAAAAACATGGTACTCATTTGATTGTAAATTTGTGGTTTGATAAAGAAGACACGGACCACACCAATCCATCGAATCTGCATTGAAAAGCTCTCATTGTTTATCCATAAGTGACCAGTAATAAACACAATTCAGAACTGCATCATTCTATTGTGTTGAATTGCATTCTCTTTAACTAATGGAAATTAATACGGATGCACAAAAGACTGTATTCATGGTATTTCCAAATATTTGCTGGCAGAATTTTTGGTTTTATTTCTTTGGAATGTACAGCTCCTCTCCCATTGGCAGACTGGTAACTTATCAAAATTCAAACGAAGCAGGTTAGAGTCCCATGGGCGATCATTTGCATACATGAATAATTTAACAAAAAACACCATATGCAAATACAGTGCGTTGACCCCCTCCTCAAAATAAAGCCGTGTTCCCATTGCACTTTTTTTTGGTCAATCTATCGTAACTTTTCTGTAGAATGACAAAATTAAGTCCAATGGGGACAAGCGGTAAACTAATTAACATCCCTGTTAAGTTACCACTTCCGTGATGTAAAACTAACAGACCAAAAGCGGTTGTGGAAAATTTTCGAGCAGCCGCAGGAAGTTATCAGGGATAGGAAGTCCAATGGGAACAGCCCCGCACTGTAAAACTACCCGGCCACGCTGAAAACCACTTTGCAAACAAATACAAATTCCTGTATTACGTCAACTACACGGCGAATTTGATAGTGTGTGCGAGAAAAATAGTAGTATG
This sequence comes from Hippasteria phrygiana, assembly GCA_037893225.1. Classification (NCBI taxonomy): domain Eukaryota; kingdom Metazoa; phylum Echinodermata; class Asteroidea; order Valvatida; family Goniasteridae; genus Hippasteria; species Hippasteria phrygiana. The sequence goes on from JAZGUH010000375.1 coordinate 2,136,768, forward strand.
ATTCCCTGTCTCCTTGTGTTTAGTACACCTAGATTAGCACTTTTTTTTTTTTTTTTGGAGGAGGCTTTGGAATTCGGAGGTGCATTTACTGATGACGCCGTTTTCTACAAATGCACTAGACTGATCTCTTTGCGTTGATGCATCCGGTAGCTAACTATTCAATGCAATTTCAGCACGAGAAAAATTATGTTACGTCACCGCGTCATATCCCGTGTAGGTTAGAGGTGATTGGGCACAGCGCCCGCAATGCGTGATATTCTGCCAGCATCGCAAAGCGAATAAATGTTCCGTTACAGTTATAAAAGTCCAAGTGGGAACGCACGGTAAAATTACACGAAGGCATGTTGTGTTAAGTTTCCGTGAGGACGCGGAAGAAAAAGTCCAATGGGAACACGGCTTTTACTCATTTTGCTAAAGAAAAATCCACAAAATGAAAAATCCACAAAATCAAAGAAAAATCCATGAAAAATCCACGAGGACCCCAGGTCAACATATAGTTTGTATTTGCCTAAAAGGCACCCCTTAAAATATCAATTTGTATTGGTCGAAATCCACTTATACAGGTAAAAACACCTTTAGGACAACACCTCAGGAATTCCAGATTGCAAAAGAGATTCTGTAAAAATTTTGAAATTCCGACAAAAAATTCCTGAAATCAAGAACAAATCCTGACAAATCTCACCCCTGGTAACTTTAACCCTGTCCTACTTACTCTTCTTGCTAAGGAAGCCCTGCTTGGCGATCCCGGTGCCAGTCATGATGACCATACCACTACTTCGCCTCCGCCTGATGTCCTCGTAGTTGATTGTGGGCTCCGGGTTGATGCGATTCATCTTCAGACTCTGCAGTTTGCACAAGATTTAGTGGCAGAAAAGAGAGTTCTAAAACTTCTAAGACACTAAGAAAGGGTAGGGAGCATTTCATATTGGCCAGATGTGGTATTGATTGCGGGACCACTGTTTTTCGCTGTTTTTCTGTATAGACAAAGGGCACGTGGTCTATACTTTACCAACATAAAAGTGTACATTTAAAAGTGTACATATATTTGAAATAAGGCCAGGTTGGGATATCTCGCAATTTAAAGAAAAGAAATTTGACATTTTGGCATTATGCACAAATCCCATACATTTCACCACGCAAAGCCACATATCCCACTGATTATTATTATATTTACTTACCTTTGGTACAACTGGTCCGGCCAACTTGTAGCCGTTGACAATCTCATCTTTCTTATAATGGTCAATAATAGCATCCAAGCTGCAATTTAAAAAAAGGATTTTCTTAAATGCGAAGGATTGCCACGATACAAGAAAAAATACTTCTGATTAACCCTAGGTAGTGTGAAAAATCGTACTGAACTTGCAGGATTCAGGGCCGTTACAGGCCTTGAATTTGGTAATTTTTAGGGCAAGGCCACTTTGGCCTTGAATAAAGCAAAATTATGGAGGGCACCAAGGCCAGTAAGTAGGGCACCAAGGCCAAATTATATCTGCAGAAAGGGCACGGAGGGCGCGGCACTGTTGATTTTTTTCCGTTCAAAACGTATTTAACTAAGAGTAAGAGTACGACTATGAGGCCAAAAACATACTGCTTCCGATCACATGGGTATTCAATTATATGTGAATTTCAGCCTAAACTATTTCCGTTTACGCTACGAAAGCTATAACAAAAAATTGCTAAAAAGAATTATCAAAACTTGCCTTAAATTAATGTCAAAAATATTTACGGTCGATAATTCTTAAAAATCATGGAGAATTTAGGTCGTACACATCACTATGCACAACGCTAATTTATAACCATAACGCTAACCACGATGGGAAACTGGCCAACACTGTCCGTTTATCCATGGAGAAATAAATTTCTCCATGGTTTATCGTACGGTGGTAATGCGTGCGTGATGCACTCTGTGTGGCGGGCGATAAACCTCGTGTTGCGGCAGGAAATGTCGGGGAAACACGCTGCGGTGTACAAGCGGTACAACCTCGAAATAAATTCATGAACACGGAAAATGCATACACAGACAAAATAGATCAAGTTCTGTGAATTAACGTGCAGAAATCTTCTTTCTCTATCAATTTTTTGGGCCTAATTATTCTTCGAAACTTTTGACAATCGGAACACCGCGTGTTGTGACCAAAGTTCATGAAGTTACTGTACGTATGTAGCGCGCCGAAGGCGTGCTTCATAGCGCCGCCTACAAGCGCGTTTCCTCGTACACGAACATCGATGCGTATTGTGAGGCGCACACGTGCAAGTACTGAGAAAAAGAAAGTCAGTTGACTGCACGTAAACGTTGCCGTACATGTACATACTCCTGCTGCTTTGTGTGTACGTACGAATACACACATTTAATCTTGCGGTGGGGGTGTTGATGCTTGAAGTATCGGCACACTCCGAAACTGGACCAGATTATAGTTTGTGTGCGACGTGCATGTACTGTGATTCTGTACGCGCGATCGTCAACGTGTTGTGCAGCGAGATTTTATGAAGGGCTGGCATGACATCGAAAAAACAAATGATATAAAGGATTGTACTTGTAGTGGCTGTGTTTTTGCAAAAAGGGCACGACGGCCAAGGTAAATTTGGGGCAAGGCAAAACTGGCCGTGAAGACGGAGATTTTGTGTGGGGCACCGCGGCCAGTAAGAAGGCAACGACGGCACTGGCCGTCGTGGCCGTCGTTCATTTCAAGCCCTGCCGTTAGGGTTAATGCATACAAACGCTAACCAAGATTTCCAAAAATATAAAAATAGTTTCTCAGTACATACCATTTTGGAAATCACCATTATTTGCAAAATGTAGTTCAGGATATACAAATGTACAATGGAATGTTTAGGTATAGATACAGTACATTGCAATTGAAAAATTAACAGCATGAATAACATTTTGTGCAGGAAATTTTGTGAAAAGAATTCACATTCACATTTGACATTTAACAAACAACTCCCCCCCCCCCCCCAACGACTTCAAGTGGGAAATTATTTTCACACTTTTGAGAAAAGACGTGAAAATATTTTCCCACTGTGGGAAAATTTGTACACATTTTTGTGAAATGAAAATGAATTCCCTGGGAAGAGAAAAAGCGTGAAGAGAAATTCTAAGTACTGTATATTAACATTTACATGGTTGCAATTTCCGAATGTTGCATGTATTAAAGTTTAATGCGCATGAATTATTTACTATTGACAATACAACATATTAAAATGGTATGCAGAGCTGACAACCTCACTTTAATAATCAGAAACAACAAAAAATCCGTATTTTGCTCAGAAAATCCGCATTTTTTATGAAATTTAAACTTTACCTGAAAATCTAATATTTTTTTTCTGAGCTTATGCTATGTGTGCACACCGTGTACATGTACTGTTTTACGTTCGAGGACAAGAGGAGAAAGAAAATACAAAGGAATCTTTCTCGTACTCAGGAGCCGGTCTTTTGTTAAAATCGGTAATCGGATGTAAACAAATACATGTATGTGCTTAGTCTATGGAAGTTTCTTAAAGTAAAGGAACAATAGGAAACACAAAGCATTGTCCTCAGTAGTATAGAAAAAACGTGTGTGTGCCTGGTGAGTTTAATGAACCACGTGCTGGATGGAACCTTAATTTTTTTTTTTTTCAAAGCTTAAGTTGCATCCGTTTGGTTGGGATTGAAAAAAATGATAAAGAACCAGAACGCGCAGAGTATTATACATAATATTCATGACAAAACATTATTATGGTCGGATTTCACAAAATCCGTATTTATAAACAAAAATTCATACTTCTGTATGTTTCTTGAACTACCTAACAAAATAAGGAAAATTTGTACTGGTGGGCAGCTCTGGGTATGCCATTGAAGTTTTCTCAATCTTTATTCCCTTTTCTGAAAGAGTAACCTGGGGTCTAATATTACTACGCTAATTTGGGCCCACTCCATACAGTTACGGAGCATTACTAAACAGGGCCTAATTTAATATCGCTGCTTAACGGTAAGCAGAAAAGTTGTGCTAACTATAGCAGAAAAATTTGCTTAAGCATTATCATATTTCATGGCCAAGTCGCTTGCGCATGCATGGAGATTTATATTGTTGTGTCACTAATTTAAGCAAATCCTGCTTCCAAAGTTAGCTGGCTCTTCGCTGTGCTTACTGTTTACAGTTTCTATAAAATAGGCGAGGGTTCCGTTAGCAGAAAATCGTGTGTTAAGCAGCGCTATGAAATTGGGCCCAGGTCTCAGGAAAAGAAGGAAGGCGGCCTGTTCGGTCTAGGTCGTACCTGTGATAGGTTCGGCCACCCATCATGTAATGATGCTGCTGTTTCTGGATCCGGAACCGCTGGATCGTTGTGGGTCCACGGAACGATAAGGAGTAGTCACCAGGGTTCTTGTCACTATTCCTGACCAGAAAGCTCCCGACATCACCCTCTGAACAGAAACGAGCATAAAGGGTGAATATAATGCCTTTAATAGTTGTGCTGTACTCTTTTTACTGCATTCACACTTAATGTAGAAACTAACTGTGGACCTACAGAGAGCGCCATTACAGTTTAACAGTGTCGAGTGTAAACTCATTTCTTGACAAATGGTGGCACTCTAAAACAAAAAACATGCTTTGCTTAACCTCCTAATTATCCACGATGACCAAGAAAGAGTAGGGGTTTTTCCAGTACCTCTCCCCCCCCCCCTCCCCCAGCACAAAGATGGCCCATTGAAATTCATCTTATAGGTGACATTGCTGCTTTTTATACATTAAAACTGTTGTAATATCAACAGTGTGAATGCCGCTGTTGATGCATGGACACTCTACGTTGGAATGAGCCTTTCGCCTGATAAAAAATAGCTACATGAAAGACTTTTGTTCACAACACAGATGAACTTCCACGCTTAGCTACGTGTTTACCTTTGAGCAGCAACTCAGCTGCCACATCTTTGGATACATTGCCATGGTACCATCTGATTAAAAAAAAAAAAGAGTGAAATAAATACCGCATAAATACATGTACGAACAGTTTCACGCACATGTACAAGATGAGAGCCTGTCAAGCTTAAACCTTTGTTTAAACCTGCTGTGAGTTGTATAAAGCCACTACGAAAAAAAACCAGTCCTGAATCTAACTATTAAAGCAAATAACTTAGATCCCATCATCCTTCCCCATTTGTTTTTCAGTGAAATCACCCAATACAAGGCTAAAAGCCACTCTAGGTAAAAGAGTTACGATCAGAGGGGGTAGGGTTGGCCATATTTTGAACTGCCAACCCTACCACCCTTATGGTCTTCCTGGGCCCAGATCTAAATAGCGAACAATGCTTCAACAGATTCCAGAGAAATTATCCCAATTTTCAGACCCACAGACCAAGGCGGGGTAACTTCCACTGTAAGTGAGACCAGTGACCACCCCCCCTCAAAAAATATCAGTTTTGGCCCCTTGATACATTTCTAGAAGTAAATTCCACCACATTAAAACACATATGGACAGTGGCATTATTCTCTGCAACTTAACTAGTCCAATACTTTTATCAGCTTTTTCAGGTGCATGCTACCCGGGTCGGCACCGGGTTGAAATCTACAAGTGGGAAAAGAGTTGAAAAAATGTCGGGGTACGATCCGTGTCCAATCCCGAGATTTTGGACAGTGCGAAAAGGCCTAAAGTTAATCCCACCGTAATAAGTGCCCCCTAGGTACACCCTGCAAACTTAACCATGGTTATGCCGTTGTGGGAGATCTAATCGTAGGAAGTCTGCAGTGACACCATAAGCTAAATTAATTCAGAGAATGGAATGGTACCGTAGGACCACAGACAGACTCAACTTTGCAGTCAGTGAACTCTCACCACCCTCACAAGAAAGTCAGGCGATGACTGGAGTAGACTGAGGAAAACGTTGAGTTTATCCCTGGATCTTAAACAAACCATTCTTCCCAGTGAGATTTCACATGACGTTTAACCTCTACGGACGATGGCCATAGCAGTGGTTTGAAAAAGACCACTTGGCCGGGTGGTCTATAGGCGCACTCCTGTGCATACTCAATCCATGTTTCAACTATATTGTTCTTGAATGGGAGTGTAATGAATAGATGGAGCTTTTATTCACACGTACATGTAGAGAGAGGGGGCTCCAAGTGCGAAGAATAGGACCACTTTATTCAGTGTTATGCCTACTGTGTGTTTATGCTTGACTGCACAGCCCCGTTCTTGGCATACCAGCCCCTCATTAATAACAGATGGACGCTGGGTATACCCAAAATCTCCAGATTTGAAAACGTTTTAAAGCAATTCTTTTCTATTTTAAGTTTTAAAATCAGGCCATTCATCCAAACATCACTCAAGACTCCCAAACTGAAAGTGACTGAGCCGACCAAAAAACACAGTTTCACTTCCATAGGATTGTTGGTTTCTATTGACACTGACATCCGGTTCTATATTTGTAGAGAGATGCTTGCCTTGAGTAACAACAAATGAAGAAAGTGCCAGTTGCTATTTAAATCTGTATTGTGTCAGTAGGTAAATACTTCCATTAAATAAGGCAGTATCGGACGTGGCATATACAATGTACAAGGGAGTCCGTATAAATGCTGATAGATGACTCATAACAATAATATTTACACCGTACAGCTCCTACATGGACATGTAGATGTATACTTACATTTTCCCTTGGTTAATATCTGTATCTTTATCCTGTAATAAGCAGGAAGCAGAATTTAAAGAGTGAGTTATGATCAAGAAATACAATCCATCACAAGAATAGGACAGAGAAAACCACAACCGTTGTTGAATTTTGGAATTCCCACCGCATGTCTATTAACAAGCATGTGTAGCATAATAAAAGCAGGAAAATCCAACAGTTTTTTTTTTTGCTATAAGCAGGATTTTGTTTGAAGAAAAACGGATTCAAGCTGAAACGAAACATATTTGTACAATGTCCATAAAGAAATTGATATAAAGATACTTAGACTGCAGAAAAGATTCCTGTATATCATTTGATGTCATTCAGTGATTTCATCTTGAATATTAAAGACAGAAAGGAACCGTTCCTGAAAATGGAATTTCCCCCAAAACACTTTTCATCCTTTTAGAAATGACTGCAAAATATGGCACTTTATGACAATCACTCCCTCTAAACAAAAATCCGACCGAGCGACCAATCGAGCAACCAACCGACCGACCGACAAACTGACTTAACGAAAAAAGTATTTTGGCTCTTGATCAAAAATGAATTTTAAGTTTTGGTGTTTATGGATTCTAGGGTCATCCAATTATACAGCAGGGCAATTTCAGACACTCTGGCTAACCCACATCACAGACATGTACATTGTATCATACACAACATCAACCCATACACAGTTGTAAAAGCCTGGATATTTTTTTTCAAGCCAAAACTGACTGGCCAGCACACATGTGGAAGCAAACGTAAAGATAAGGCCCTGTTTTCATTATTATTTTGGGGCGAGGGGGAAGGGGCTACACATGTACATGTAAGGTTACCAGCTGTAAGGACCTGATTTTTAGGGGGAAAAATTAAGAAATGAGATGTATTTTTGAAAATTATTTGCTATAAATAAAGAAAAGGCCAATAGACTGGAGGCTTTAGCCCAACTCTCTTTTTGCCATGTTTGCCTGTATAAAACCTGCATCTGCTCATAGTCTTGGTTATTTGTCTTAGATGATGTACAAGTACAATGTCCAGGGTAAACCTTTTTAAAAAAATGGGTTACTACTAAAATTCGGAAATGGACAAGTCAGGTATTATGCTTTGAACTTGCATGTACATGTAGGCAATGGATGTCTGCTGGAAAACAGGAAAATTTCCCCCAAAAAACCACACAATTTCTTAATTATGATCTATTTGTTATATCGATTTTACTGGTGGATCTTGATCCGGAAAGTTAGCTCTGCATGAATGCATCTTGGGTTGCCTGCATACTTCCTGTTTGGTGGAACGTTTTGACGACGAAAACCCTCTGTTCAACTGTTAGCTGAACCATCTCGCCAAGATGAAGCCTTTGCTGTGAATGCAATGCACATACCCACGGTAACCACACGAGAGTTATTACAGTTTACATTAGCCAATGTCTTCCTTGCACGAAGGTCACAGATTCTTTCAGCCAAGACATGGTTAGATAAGGAAGTATAACTTGGAGTATGAGTGGTTCTGTTCATTTTCTATCAAAACGACTGACTTGTCCATTTCTGAATTCTGTCAATGTTTCGAGGACAAAGATACTCAGCCATCCATGACTGTAGTATTGCGACATGTTATAAAAGAAAGGTTGTAGCTCCTTCTTTATGATGCATTAATTGATATATCCATGACATATATTTTTTGAATAGTAACCTTTTTTTCTCGGTTTCGTTTTTTTTTAGGTTCACCCTGTAACAGCCAGAACTCTATACTGCCCAGGTGCACCCCACCCTATCGTGCACATCAGCAAAACAGCCATTTCTTGGGCCACTGACATTAATGTATTAATCAATAAATTACGAGTGACACTGTATCAATATCCAGGGTGTCATAACACTTAAATTGATGATCTCTGATTGATTACCCGAGAGTGAAAACACTACCGTGCCCTCCACATCAGGCACTCAAGTCCTGGCTATACATATACATGTACATGTACATGTACATGCGCTGCATTGCACACATGTACATGTAACACTAAAACATGTACATGGCACTGTGTACATTCCTCTTTGTATGGAACCAACACATACTCTGAATAGCTCTCACACCCACGCATGAGTTTTCAAATGAAAATATAGAGCACAAGTCAATATTCCACTTGACACACTGAGCAAGAGTGTACAGGTTCTGTATATATCTCCGAGGACAAGAGGAGAAAGGAAATACAAAGAAACCTTTCAGTCCTCGCACGTCAAGTCTTTTGTTGAAATCGGTCCTCGCACGTAGAAGTACATGCTTAGTCTATGGGGTTGGGTTATATTAAAGGAACAATAGGAGACACAAAGCATTGTCCTCGCACGTATTGGGAAAGTAGGACTGTGTGTACGTACATTTTTTTTGTACACTTTGTACTGTACATTATATATGTACGATACACAGCACTGAAATGAAATGCTCTAAATTTGATGATCAATTTTTAATACTGAAGTAAAATACTTGTTTTTGTAACTAGCAAAAACGGGAAGGAGTTCGAAGACAGGATACTCATAACACTGAAAGTAAAGGCCCTAGATAATCATTTTTAATAGTGAAGTGAAATGACTTATTTGTTTTTTTTACTTCAGCTTGTATCCGAACCAGGTACCCGAGTACCCGACCGCTAATGTCAGGAACCGGTTCCAGATTATGGAATCAAGTACCCGTAACCAATTTAACATGCTTCGTCATTTCTTACACACACAAAAAAAAATTGGGGGAATTTTCGACATGAAAACCAGGGTACATGTATATGGAAAAGAAAAACAAATTAACATTTTTTACGCTTGAAAAAAAATACAATTTACACCGTAAAGCTACAGAGCTCACTGTACACACTTGCATCTTGTTGCATTGATGCACCAATGTGGTGGTACTGACATTACATGAACAGCAATTTTTGAGATTTAATTTTTGGATTGGCTTTCTTTAACGGGTAACTGGGTACCCATTGCTTTTTTTTCAATTGGGCACCAGATTCCTGTACTACTCGTAAATTTATGCACACCCCTACATGTATTTTTGACTAGCAAAGGGAGAAGGAAACAAGTTTTTGGAAACCTAATTGAAGGTTTGACGAGTATTAGTAACAATGAGCACTATAGGGTCAAAACAAGCAAATTGCTCCAGCAGTGGAGATGGACATTTGTTGGGGTACCCCAGTCTAAAATATTGGACAAAAATCTGAATGAGAAATGTCAGTCTCAAGGTGCTAATATTTACTACATGTATGTGTATGCTGTTGTCTTTAAAACAAAAATTTATTTACCAAAACTTAAATATTTAAATTTGTAAATTGTCCATTTTCAAATTCTGGACAAGAATATAATACCCTCCACCAAAGTCGGTCAGGAACAGCAAATCTTGAAAAAAATAACCATCCATTTGTGTTCAGGATTGTATTTAATAACATTTGGCAAAACATCAGTCATCAGCAATGTGGAAATAAATATTGAACGAAAAAAAAAAGAAAAAAAATTATCCGGCCTAACGTTTCAAACTTTAGCAAGTTCTTTCTCAAAGGCACAGTGAGAAAGAACTTGCTTAAGTTCGAAACGTTAGGTCAGCTACACAGAGGCCTATACAAAAATTAACAGATAGTAGTAAAGTGGAAAAACAAAATAGAAATTTAATTTTGAGAATTTAGTTGGGAAATTTGTGTGCAATAAAGGGGAAGAAAGTTTGTGTGATACATGTATGGCCACAAAAGTGTTTACATGCATGTCAATTTCTGCCTCAATTTTTAGGGATTTGGCTGACATCATCTAACAAGATTTTGCTGTTCCTGACCCATTTTGGTGGGTATCAATCCAAACCCCCTAGGCAATTTTACTAGGAAGTGTCCTCAACCTGTCAAAATCCAACACTGTGCAGTATGCCTATGGCACATTCTTTGGAGTTAGACAAATTGGGGCATCATAGCTCCATGTAAAGTAATGGTGCCAAGGCCTTAAAGTCCGAAGTCCTCCGTATTACGGAAAACGGACGGAATTTCACGGAAAATAAGGACAACACGGAATTCCATATTAACTGCCCAAAAATGCATGAAAACTTGAAAAGGAACCTAATAAACAGTTTTCGTGATTTTTCGTAGTGTCGTCTTCATTTCTTTCTTACCAAATATGCACATCGTACCGGTACTGAAGCGATTGCTGGCCAAACGCACGCACTTACGTACGTACGTACGTGCTGCGACATCACTGGTAACACGGCAGTACTGCAGGGATTCATATTTCATTGGGAACCAGCTAAGTTTGTGTCAAAATGCAAATTGAAGTCTTGGTTCCAAGACGTCTTTCGCAGTGCGATTCAACTTGCGACAAGCACGTTGCATGCAGCGCTTGGTATAAAGCCGGTAAATACGCCCCGCTAGGAATGACCACAAAAAAACGTCTTGAAACCTAGACTACTACATGTACATCGCCCGCATACACGACCTACTGGGCTCTCACCGCGTGCGCACAGTGGTCCCGGATTGGTGTACGTGCACTGTATATATCTCCGAAGACAAGAGAAGAAAGGAAACACAAAGAAACCTTTCCGTCCTCGAACGTAGAGTCTTTTGTTGAAATCGGTCCTCGAACGTAAGGATACGTGCTTAGTCTATGGGGGTTGATTATAACCCTAACCCTCCAGGGTATTTTGGCTAGAAACCCTGCCAGATGCATCAGATTGCATACTTTGTAACATTGACTTGTGTGCAGAGTGGAGCAAGGTCAAGCTGTCACCACAGATGCACTGTGCTGCGTCTGGCAGGGTTAGGGATATTATTAAAGGAACAATAGGAAAGACAAAGCATTGTCCTCGGACGTATTGGGGAAGTACGACTGTGTGCACAGGCAAGCTATTTTGAACATTTGGCAGAAGTGCACTAGTATTGATACTGAGAGATCGTTCTCCCAGTACAAATATTTGCTGACAGACAAGAGAGAAAACTGAAGTCCACACCAAACAACTGTTAATGCTGAAATTTAATGGCGATATTGAAGGGCGCTTTAACTAAGTTGAAGTGCACATCAATATGCAACCGAAAGCCTGAAGTGAAAGGTATGTTAAAAGAAACCGGAAGAAAACGGAATTTTCAATTTTAAAGGGGCTGTATCGTCACGGTCATAGCAGGCTTGCGGCTGTACACTGAATCCCGAACTGACGAATGCAGATGAACCCAGTAACTGCAAATAATACCCCACGACCGCGCGCGCTGACCTACAGGGCGCGTGCGCGCTGACCTATAGGGCGCGCGCGCGCGCTGACCTACAGGGCGCGCGCGCCAGATCAGATTACAATTGCAATGACTGCTGCATGCATGATCCTGTAGTTATGATACATACTGTATGTACAAGTATTTTTATGTGTTTGTGCCACCAAAAATATACGATAGGCCTACAGTCGAACATAGTCCGTGCCACCCACCCGCCGGCCAAACGCCAAAATGTACCATGACAGAACCAAGCGAAAATAAGTAAATAAGTAAATCTGTATTTATAATTGTAAAATAAATAATGTACCAGCCCCTTCCTATACAAAAATAGAGTTGTAGGCCTATGTATCGGGAAAAAAAATTGACTTAAATCGGCTGTGCGTGCAATGATGAGCAAATCAAAGTAAAACAGCTATACTGATGGCGATATTGAGTCCACGGCCTTGTGTTACATTTGACGGCAGGACTTTATGGAAAGTTACATCATAAGAGTTATTTCAACACTATCAAATAATAAACACAATAATAACAGTTATTACCAGTAAATAATATACGCCAATGAAATGAGATTCCACCAGTGGCGAGTAAATCCGTGTCGAAAAGTGGGGATGATTATTGAATTTGTCAACGAAGTACTGCATCTTGAACTGTTCTCAACGGGGGATACCTCCGCCCCAAACACCGCTTGAAATTTGAAACATCACTTTGTGTACAATTTCCCCTTTTTAAATTTGTTTACGAAACAAAAAAGAAATACAAATCGGCGGGCCCCTGAACTCCTTCCCCGTGTTTACGCCACTGGCACACAGATCCCCACATCACTATGATAAAGATGACTACCGAAGAAACAAAGAAATAAACACCACGACAAATATTCAAACAACCCTAATTTTCACCTGTTTTGCACGAATTATTTGCTGATTACTTTTTATGACATGAACAATTCACATACCGAGTACATAGATCGGATGTACTGTACATGTAATGTATGTATTGTACATGTTGACTATACATTACATGTAGAATTGATGTGCGGAAATATTGTTTCACACAGCGAGTTGTTGACAAGTGCCAGTGGAATAGCGACCAAGTGAAGTTGTTTCAGCTATCAACTATCTATCAACTGTTTAAAAAAAATGTACTTCTAATTTCTAGATTAAAATTTTGTTTTTCGCTGCTAAAGAACTGTCTGCAGCCACTACCCCTCTTTTAGTAGCATGAAAATTTTGTTATTGAAGTGACGGGTCAAAATAAGCCTGAAGCTTTTTATCGACCTTAGTTTACAAGCAAGATACAAACAAGATACATCCAAATGAATGTACACAAAATACATAATTTACAAAATTTAGCGCAAACTGTCCCACAGCGACAAGACACGTTGCAGTTTTGCTGTGCACATTTACATGGACAAGCACCCCGTGTGCCGAGTCGTCCTCTCTGGCAAGAGTTTCAGCATGTACATGTCATAGGTTCTCCAGCGTAAGGTTCTACTTCTATATCGCCAACCTCCAATTCCATGCAACTTTCAGACAAATATTCCATGGCACTTGTGTACATGTGAATTAAATTTTATGAAATAAACAGATGAAATTTGAACGTTTTTTTCAATAATCTTACTCTTAGAAAACTGAGTGCCACGATGTGTGCTACTTGTTTATAAGTATGCGTGTACACGTACATGTATGTGCATGTCAGTACGCAGACGCTGAACATGCGTGCGTGTTCCAGGGGGTGTAGTTTCCAAAAGCCAATTCTCAGAACAGCCATAACAAACGGATGGAGGTTAAAAAATAGCACATAACCGAAATGGAGCGCAAGGGGGCGCACTCCAATATTTGATTCGTTCACGCGAGATGGCGCGACGATACAGCTCCTTTAAGAAAACAGAATTTTGATTTTAGAAAAAGGGAAACTTGGGACTTTACCCTACAGTCCTGAACCCATCAAAATTAGACAAAACCTGCTGTTGGGGTTTGTAAGGCTTGGGAGTAGATAGGGTTAACCCTGACCGCATACGGTGCATGCAAAATCATATTAATATTGATGGATTTAGCAGGGTTAGGGTTAAAGTAAAATCTTTCCGAATATTAAGAAGATTTTTTTACATTTTCAAAGTGAACAAAGAAACTGGCAGGAGCGGGATTCGAACCTGCGACCTCCGGGTTACCGTACCGGCACTCTACCAACTGAGCTATCTTGCCCTATGTTGGCGGTCTCCCAAATTGTCAGTATCTTTGTTCGGGTGGGCGCTAGTCAGAAGTCATAAACCCAGAATGCCGTATAGCCAGGGATCACACCCAATTTTACGATACAACCTGGGAAGCGCCATTGTGGGGATCACTTCAGTGAGGATACGACTTTTTAACTTATAATTCTTCAAACAAGATTTGTTTACAGTAGGTTTGCCTCAAGGTGTTGAGCTTGTCTTTTGAACAAAATTTAATTTTCCACATACTTAATTATCCCCAACATTTTGGCAAATTCAACAATTCACTTTGACGTGAAAAAGCTCCCATATACAGGGTCATCAATACGGGTTTCAATATTACAGACTTACTATGTATTTGACGAGGTCGTCTACAAGGATCCCACTCTCTCCCGTTCTCTGGGACGTGACCCAAAGCCAACCGTCTCCCAACTCATTGTGAACGACAAACACTTCCCCTGCAATGAAACTGTACAAAATCACAGACAAAAACCAGGGGGTGAGATTGGCCGAAAATGAATTGTCCACAAAATCTGCGGTGTTTGGGATTCGCCGAGGACCCAAGAGAAACATGGAGTCTATGGTTTGTATTTGCCTAAAGGCACCCCGTAAAATACCTGTTTCTATTGGTCTACGTTTATATCCACTTTTACAGGTAAAACCACCTTTGGCGTAACACCTCAGGGAACCCAGATTTCAAAAGAGATTCTTTAAAAATTCTTAAATGAGTAAAAATCCCGACGAAAAATCCCGACGAAAAATCCCGACGAAAAATCCCGACGAAAAATCCCGACGAAAAATCCCGACGAAAAATCCCGACGAAAAATCCCGACGAAAAATCCCGACGAAAAATCCCGACGAAAAATCCCGACGAAAAATCCCGACGAAAAATCCCGACGAAAAATCCCGACGAAAAATCCCGACGAATCTCACCCCTGAAAACCCCCAAACATTTCACTTGGTCTCTTGGGGGCTATTTTTGGAGGGTGACTTGTGCTTGACATTCTCAAAAAGCTGAATTATTCAGTTAGCTGGATTTTAACACAATAAGCTTTCCGACATAAATCAAGCCAGGAAATTTGTTTTTATTCCGATTTGAGACCCTTGACTGGGTTCCTGGGCTACGGGTGATCTCAACTGATCAGGGTTGATCTCAATCAGGCTGGGGGCATTGTACACAGGAGATAGAAAATAGGACTGCTCGTTTTTCGAATAATTTAGTATTTTATTATTCGTGACTGGATTTGACAGAATATTCGAATATTCGAATCAAGTTTCGATCAAGATTTTCATGCGTCATGCGTCAGCTGCACCGGTGTATTACGTGTGACGAGGAAAACGGGGAAATCAGCTGATCTGAGGAAAAGTTGCATGCCTGTTTTTATCAAGATCATTGCAGGTGTACTTGTACGTATAACATTCTAGAAAGCAAGAAAGCAAAATCCAGCCTGCATTTTTGCAGCAACTATTTTGACAAGGGTTTTACGGAATGGAAAATAAACCTCCGTTCACAAAAAGTTACCGTCAACAAAGATGCTACATTTGACACTGCTAAGCGCCATAACTTTTCTATTCAAATAGCATCCGAGTCGTATCTGTAGATGCATACATTTTCGAATATTCGAACCGGCAAAAAGGTATTGGAATATTCAGTTGATCAAATTTTCAAATATTCGGTATATTCGGGACAGCCCTAGTGGAAAAACGCATACCAATTTTCTATTGATGTGCACAAAAGAATTGCCGAACGTTTGCATCGTTCGCGTGAGTGGAACGCAGCTATGATCTTAGGGGCTGGGAACAGGTCCAATATCTGGAGCTTTTTCACACACGTGACCAGGTAGAGTAAAACAAAACCACCCCACGAGTGACCATCATGCATACATGTATCATGTGGGGGCAGGTTAAATCAAGTGGGCGCACGTGGCATACTTGACATGTTTACTCATTAACATTGCTACATGTACAACTGCGGTCCATGACGATACGTGAAACGGCAAGGTCTGCAGTAAATTTTTAAAATAGTTGGGAATTGACTTCTCTCATTACGTACATGTACATGTATGTATGTACAGAGTTAAAAGAACAAATAGAAAGGATTTTCTAAGTTCAAGTAACATTACATGTACATGTATAATTCCATTTTTACTGTTCATTTACATATTAAAATATAATTAAAAGCTGCAATCCTATATATTTAAAACCTGTCTAGCAGGTGAACTAGATTGTGTAGCCCATTTTTTTTAAAGACAGTTAAATGTCTGGATAAGAAAAAAAAAAGTTACAAAAAGAATGCAAAATCCTCTCATGCCCTCAATCCTGGAAAATCCTCCGATGCTTTAACTTCCAAAGACCCTCAATCCTCAAAATTCCTCCATTTTGGCAAAGAGGAATTTTGAGGATTTGGGAAGGTTAGGGTTAATAGTGGAGGACTTTACACATGAACCTGCAGGAGCGTCTTGCTCCAATCTCAAGAATTCAAATTTGGGTGAAAACGGATTCCATAAATGTGGGGCCAATGAATTTTGGTGTCCCTCTTTACATTGTGATATTTGTTTCCCTTGTATTACATGTACCAACAGTGAAATATATATATATACAAATTATTTTATTTGCTAAAATTACTTGTACAAATGTACATTGTACCTAAATATCTGGTAGCAAAGGATGAAACATCTGACTAATTTCCTGACGGTATGGTGTCCTAAATAGTTCAGGGTTTCACGTGTACTAAAAGGGACACCAAAGCTTGGACATTTTTTTAAATGCTGTTGAAATGCATTGTTTGGTTCTCAAATACTACCATGTGCACATGAAAAATTGCCCCTCATTATGTTAAAGCATGTGAATACTGCTTAAGAATGGCACTACATTTAAATGATTTAATAACTAGTTGAGCGAGATTCACAGTGCGTTAGCCCAAACGTTTCATGTGTCCCTTTTACACATAAAATTTGTGTAATGTTTCTGAGAAATAGAAAGATAATTGGGTTCACTGGCAAATCCAAATCTATCACCATTAACCCCTTGAGTACGGTATTTTACGGGAGACGTCGGGGTGCCGCGGCGGCTCTGGCAGCCAAGCGAACCGCTACAATGTGTCTGTGCAGTCAAGCGTAACCTATACACAATAATCCAACAATGGATTGAAACTGCACAAACAGCGGCCAATGGCGTCATCCGGCCTGGTGGCACTGTTTAATCCAACAATGGATTGAAACTGCACAAACAGCGGCCAATGGTGTCATCCGGCCTGGTGGCACTGTTTAATCCAACAATGCATTGAAACTGCACAAACGGCGGCCAAATGGTCATCCGGCCTGGTGGCACTTTTTTTGGCACATATTTGCGTCATCCGTACACAAGGGGTTAATTACATGTCCCACTTGATCAGTCTGAAATCATAACAAAGATTGCATGCTTGGAAATTTTTAATTTTGGGCCATTTACTAGGTTTCACGTGTAAATGGGACACCAAATGGTGTCCCCAATACGCAATCATGCACCAAATTGTTATTTTAGTCTAATCAAGTTATTTTCACAATGAACCTTGATGACTTATCCTGGGTAAGACAAAAAATACATTTCAAAATAAACACACCACATTGAGCATGAATTATCACAAAAATAGCACAAAAATATTTCGTGTCCCCTTTACACGTGAAACCGTGAATACATGTAGGTTTTGACAGGATATTTTGGCATTTCTGGAGTAAATAATGTCTGTTTTTTGCTACAATTAATAAAGAATGTCAATATCCTAAAGTTATACTGAATTTTAAAAAATTAATCCCCTGTCAATCAATTTTTCCATTTTGGGTCAAAATGTCACAAGTTGGCACCCTAATTTATGGAATAACCCATTTATGAAATCCGTTACTTATCGATATTATTTTGTGTGGAATGTCTCATGGGAAAGCCCAAAACTTGTCTTGGGGAAGTACGACTGTGTGTACTTTCGCGATGTGTGTCTGTAATTCGTGATGCGTTAAAATAAATGTACACAAAATACAATGGGCATATACTTCCATTTTCCGCAATGCGTATTGCGTTATCCAATTTCAGTGATTCAATTTCAGTGATCCATTGCTTTTTACGTGTAATTCTATTTTGATGCGTTACGCAAAATGCAATACGGACACACGGATTCCCGGCCTAAAGCTAAAAAAAATGAGAATGATTTTTTAAGGGTGATGCACTCACAAAGCGTGAATACAGCAGCTTTAAATCATAGAGAAGACAGTTTCATTGGCATACATTTGTGCAGACTGTATGCTGCACATGTGGCCTACCATACATACATGTACATTGTACCTCTGCCAGAGTGCCAAACATCCCAGGCACATATCATTGTGTCAACTCGGTGACTGAGCTGGCACGACACCCTGACCCGGGCCAATTACAGTTTATTTTCAGTGGGCAAGCCATGGGCAAAATTGTGACATTTTGAATTATAAATAGATATACATGTACACACTTTGCACTGTACAGCTGCAGCCCAGTGCATTTTGAGGCTGCCAGTGTGCTTGTATAAACGAAGTAGATTATTGCCAGAGGGCCGAGATCCGCAGCGAAAAAGTACTGTGTAATGATACTCTGTGTGGTGAGCACTATACGAGGCTGAACTGATCGCACAAAATTCCTGGCAAATTTTCAGAGTGAGAAATTTCCATCAAGAATTTGGTGGAGATGTCGGAGTTTACAAGATTGTGAAAAATATAAACAAAGTTTATTATTATTAACAGTAGACTATGTACATGTATCTACAAAGGCTCAAATGATAATAATATTACTTTTCTAAACATCCTTGTTTTAAAATTCTTCCTTTGTGTTTTTTGATGGACATGCACGTACATACATGTTTAAATTACCTTGGATGTTTTTAAAATGTAGCTTGCACAAACTAAAAAAAGAAACAAAGTAGGGAGCTAAATATAATAACTGGATTAATAAGTATGCTCCAGCCCCCACATGTTGGTATTTATTTCTAAAAATTAAAAAAATAGCTGTGCTGGTCAAAAATCAGAATGTACATTGTACAATGTACATTGTGTATTTTGTACACATATGTACATGTACCTGTACAATGTACATTCATAAATACCTCAGCGAGTTTCACTATCCCTATTGGTCGAGAGCCTGTCACGTGGGTGTGTTTAAACGGTTGTTTAAACACAGCTGGAAGTTGTTTAAACACGGCGCGGTTTTAAACATTTTTTCCGGTGTCACACGAAATGTAGAGTCCTACAAAATCTGGTCCATTTTATTGGTTGAACACTCGAGCGACCAGTCACTCAAGCGCAATACTACCGATGCGTCCGTATTTAGAGTCCATAATTTCACGCTACACCGGCACTGCTGCGTTCTGCACCACCTGGCGAGCGCGTTGCGCGCGCGTCAATTTCCATATAAGGACTTGTTTACCACTACTCGCGCGTGGCACGAACCATTAAATAGCTGAGGGGTGTTTTACAAACCAAGGTAAAACAAATTAAACAAAATCATTGGAAATTTATAATTTTTGGTGGTTTTTGCTTAATTTTGCAAAAAGGTATTTTATGAATGGGAATAAATATGTGCTGGGCCGGTTTTAAACGTACGTTTAAAACCGCCTTGGGGCCTGGACGCTGATAATGACCCTAGCCTTCGGCTCGGGTGATTATCAAGCGCCCTGGCCCCAAGGCGGTTTTAAACGTACGTTTAAAGCCGGCCCAGCACATATTTATTCCCTTATTAACACTACACCAATTAATAGAATTCGGGAATTCTTGGAATTCTGGCATTCACAAGCAAATTTAAAATGCAGGAATGCAATGTTCTATAATGAATAATGAAACAGCAGGGCAGTTTAATAAGCCAGTTCGTTATTCCAACTGCGCATGTGCACAACAAGATTCAACGATTTTTCTCTCGGGAAAAAACGTGGCAAATAAATGCACACAAGGCTATGGGGGACATGGTAACCGAATCTGCATTCTGTGCAATTTTTCGTGCAATCGAGTAGACGATGGAAACCTTTGTTTGAACAAAAGTTTGGACACACAAGATACCTGAAAATACTTCGCTGTCAAAACGTTTGTCAAAACGTTTTTTTTAATATTACTTCAGAACACGACGATCTCTTTAAATTTGCTGGTACCTGCTATGCTTTTGCACGCATGAAATGTTTCTCTCGAAAGAAAAATGTTTAAATCTTGATGTGCACATCCGCAGTTGGAATACCGAACTGGCTTATTCTGAAGCACAACTGAAAATTAGGTGCAATATTATTTTTCTCTTAACGGCATGCCAACACCAAAACTGACCTGAGCTCATCTGTGTCAGGCACTTTAGTGTAAGGCAGGATGGCCACGACTTTCTTCCTGTCATCAATCAAGGGCTAAAAAAAAAAAGAAGGCAATTCAGAAATACAATTGTACAAAACACGCTCAAATACGAGAACAAACCAGCAGGAAATGGGAAAACAAACAAGGAAGTAATACAGATGAGTTTGGGGATAATCATGGTTATTGGGACAACGATGGTGATGAAACCAACAATTTCAAATCTCCCAATATGTACATTTTTGTAACATAGACTTTCCTTTTCTTTTTCTCACCCCATTCCTACCTGTTCAGTTTTATACTGAAACGGTAGAAAAAGAAGAAAATGAAGAAAAAGAAACTTTGTCTGCATATCGCACGTCTGTCTGTCTGTTGGTTGGTTGGTTGGTTGGTTGGTTGGTTGGGCTGTACAATTATTATTATTATTTCTTTCTGGTAATGAAACCAAGGATTCCTCAAAAGCGCCCTAGGCACTGTAGCTCGAAAGCCTGAAGAAACCTGTGAAGAGAAGACAATGAGAAGAAGTTACAGTTTTAGAGGTGGGAGGAAAACCCCAGAAGAATATTTTGGGGGAAACCCACGGAATCAGGTAGGGACTGAAAACCCAATACACATGTGGACCAGGGCAGGAATCGAACCCGGGCCACAGCGTTGAAAGGCGGGGACAGTAACCACTGTAAGCCAAGTAAGACAGTAAGCCAACCTGATTATACCCAGCACGATATGGGGCAGAGGGGTACCCCCCCCCCCTCTTTTGTCCCTATACATTATACACTCTTCAGACTATTGTTACCTAACACATCCCCCTAGACCTCTGAAAAGAATTCCTGAGATTCCGGGAACACAATGACCAACACAAAAGAGGGAGGGGGTTCCCTCTGCCCCATATCGTGCATCATATGAACCTGATTCCCTGATGTACTTGTACTTACAATGTACTTTTAGTGTTTTTCATTCTTCTGCATGAATGAGAGCTATTAACATTTTCAAACTCATTTCAGTATTCAGAGAAAAAAAAATCAGTATTTTGCTCAGAAAATCCATATTTTTCATGAAATTTTAACTCTTCCGGAAATGTATTTTTTCGTGCGGCATAGACCGCACCGCTGAAATGGCAATGGTTCTTAATAGTGAGAATGAAATTCGGCATACTTACAAAAAAAAAGGGGATACGCGCTGGATGGACCGTCCCCCTATTTTTTATTTTCAAAGCTAAAGTTGCATTCGTTTGGTTGGGATTGTCATAATGAGCCAGTACACACACATAATGCGCATCATGACAAAACATTACTAAGGTCGGATTTTACAAAAACCGGATTTATAAACAAAAATTCATACTTCCGTATTTTCCGTGAATTTCCATACGAAATGTACGGAAAATCCGTACTGATTGGCAGCTCTGATTATTTCCCACTTAACTTCGCTTTAAAAATACTACATGTAGTATTGTATTTGTAATTGTTCCCATAAAATTCTTTGCTTGCTGTTTTAACCCTAACAGCCCAAGGCTTTTTACTAGAATCCTTCCCTAACCACACAAACTCCAACACTGTGTAGTAAACCAATGGCACATTCTTTGTACTTAGACAAAATCAGGGCATCAAGTCCCATGCAAAGTGATGGTGCCAAGGCTCTACAGTACCCAATCACACAAAATTCAACACAAATGGGGTGTTTGATTTTGGCAGGTTAGGGATGGTTAGGGTTTTAATACGGAATCTTTCTGGTTGAAAATGCATAACATGTACATGTATTAGGCCTTCCACCACAGGTTTTAACTTTCTGCGATTTGTACATGTATGTACTAGTTGTTCCTGTCTTCACTATCACTTATTGCTGCATGTATTTGATTCTTTTAAGTTGCAATGTACTGACAAAAATAGCTCTTGAATGAAACTGAAAATGAAGTATGATTGTTCATGTAAGCATGATGATGAGAATGATGCTCGACGATGATGATCTTGATGATGCTAACAATGATGTCAAGTTGAATGAAATAAGCCAGTTCGGTATCTCAAAGGTCAAAGGTTATTCGGGATGAAGTTGAAGACGTAATGTCACGCGATGTTACGCGAATGCCCATTCTGATTGAATTTAACACGTGCGCGTTGTGCGACCACCTTTTGCGTTTATACGCGCGCGTTAGGTCACGCGGGTCATTCGGGATAAAATGTCATTATGCACACATGCGCAGTTGAAATACCGAACTGACTTATTGGTGATGATACTGACAATAAACACAATAATGAACATAACAATAATATTCATTTTGATTATGAAGTGGAAGATATGGAAACATCAGAAAAGGACGACAGACAAAATGTAAAAACATGGAAGGAGGGAGTTAACATTTTTATATAGTACATTTTAGCAAAAGACAATCAGGTGAAGACAGTGAAGTACGCAAAAGACTGAGGAGAAAAAAAATAAAAATTTGGATAACACTAAAAACACAGCAATTTAAGCCAACCTACCTCAGGGGGAGGTACTGGGAAGAGTAATCTCTCATTCTTTAAAATGTTGGAGACGTGGGTGTAATAACCGATTAGCTCGGCCAGGGATGGAAACTGACGCCCACCGACGTAATAATCACCACAGAGTGCCGTGATCCTGAAATGATTCAATTAGTATGAGAAGTGAAAAAATTGACTCTCTCGACTGTTACTTGTTCCAAACCTGATCATGTTCAATCACCACAAAGCACTGTGATCCTGATATGATTCAATTAAACCTAACCTTCCCAAATCTTCAAAAATCCTCTTTGCCAAGTGGAGGAATTTGGAGGAGTGAGGGTCTTTGGAAGTTGAAGCATTGGAGGATTTTGCAGGATTGAGGGCATTATAGGATCCAAATGGAGAATCCAGGTCATCAGGCCCAATCTGGTGCTGGATGATTTCGGAGGATTGAGGTTACTGGGGTGTTTAAATACAAAACCCACTTGAGGATTTTGCAGGATTCAGGCAGTGGTCCCCAGTAACAAATATTGGAGGATTTTGGAATCTGAGGATATTGGGTTATATCAGGCATGCAAATTGGAATTTAAAAAAAAAGAGGAAATTCCAATCTTTACAAGACTTTGCACAGTGTTTCTTTTAAACCCTATCTCCCTAGGGTATGTGGAAAATCATATTAAAATTGGAGGATTCGGGACTATTAGGGTTAATGGGCAACATGTGAAGTACATTTAACACGTGTGCAAACTGCTTTCATTTGCATTTGCACTGCACTTCCCCACTGAAATAACCTCACTCTTACAAAGAAGATGCCAGTACCTGCAATTTGCATATATGCAAGTATTTAAAATGAGCCGGTAAACAGCGAAAACTCCTCCACCCAAACAAAGTCCACTTCTTATTTTTTTTCCATATTGTTTAGTTTTACAGTGTAGGAAAGAATAAAATAAAGTCTCCACCCATGCAGTATATTTTACATGTACACATATTTATGTATCGAGTACCATGATCCAATGGCTATGGTTCGAGCCCAGCTGCAGGTTTATGGTACTTGTAATGCTTGGGCAAGACTCTTGACTACAATTGTTTCTCTCCACCCTTGCGCTGATCTAGAAACGCTGTACTGTACGTGTAACTAATCTGGTGACCAAGGGCAATAATAAGCCAGTTCGGTATCTAATTAATAAATAATAATTTGGGAGGCTAATCATCCTTACTCGCAGCTGGGGTGCTGAATTGCGAAGGACGCGGCTACAACGTGGTCGAGTCGCTGGCACGTAAAGGCGCCTCTGGCAGCCGGCCATACGACCCATGACTATGGAGCACAGCCAAAGATCGTAAATGTTGATTTTTTTTGCAGAGGGAGGAAAGCCGGAGAACCCGGAGAAAAACCCTCGTGGCACAGGAGAGAATCAATGAACAACTCTACTCACATAAGGTCCAGGCTGGGAATCGAACCTGGGCCACATTGGTGAGAGACAAGAGCTTTACACACTTGCCAAAGTGGCTCAAAGGTCAAAGGTTATTCGGGATAAAATTGCTGACGTAATGTCACGCCATGTTACGCGGGTCATTTGGGATAAAACTTCAATGTCACTGTGCACATGCGCAATTGAAATTGAGAAGGGCTTTGAGACAATTGTATAATACAAGTGCTATACATGTAGATACGTGTACATTTACATTTATTACTATTACTATTATTTAGCATAAAATTTAACACTGTATGCATTGTACAAGTTTGCACCAACTCAGCCCCAAAATATGTAGATAACAGGGTGAGATTGGCCGAATTTGAAAAATCCATGAAATCTGCAGTGTTTGGGGGTCGCCAAGGACCCCAGAGCAACGTAGCGTCTAAGGTTTGTATTTGCCTAAAGGCACCCCTTAAAATACCTGTTTCCGTTGGTCTACATCCACTTTTACAGGTAAAAACACCTTTAGGGTAACAGATTCTTTAAACATTCTAAAAATCAGGAAAAATCCCGACAAATCTCACCCCCGATATAAAACAGGAGGCACCACTTTTTGGGGAGGTGAGTTGGTCTCGTCAACGGTGGAAGTCACCCTCCCTGGGTCTATACATTGTAGGTCTGAAAATTGGGATGAATTCTCTGGAATCTGAAGAAGACTTATAAATCTTCTATTTAGATCTAGACCAAGGACAACCGTAAGTATGGTAGGGTTGGCAATTCAAAATGTCACCAACCCTACCTTCTCTGATCGTAACCATTTTACCTAGAGGTTTTTCGCCTTGTACATGTATTGGATGATTTCAATAAAAAACCCACATGTTCATACATTTTGTACATCGGGATGTAGTCAAGTCCATCACAAGTCCCTGCAAGTCCATCACAAGTCCCTGCAAGTCCATCACAAGCCCTCTGGTCCTAATATAATTCCAATCACAAGCTATTCAAATGAGCTTTGACAAAGGCATTCCTTTGTCATTGTTCATCAACTTTACTTGTGACTGGCTTGTGGAAAGGACTTGTGAAAGGACTTGTGAAAGGACTTGTGAAAGGACTTGTGAAAGGACTTGTGAAAGGACTTGTGAAAGGAATCGACTACAACTATGTCATACATACATGTACATCAGCTGTGATCAAAAGTGGATAAATGTACACTTTTGCAAAATTTCCCCGAGGGCACCTTGCATTGTTTGCAATTGTTATTGTTTCATCCAAAATGTGAGCACATGTTCAAACATGTCCAAATATACATACATGTACGTGACTAAAATAAAACATTCTAGACAAGTACAAGTACAAGTACCAGCACATGTCTGTTGATATGATAAATCTAAATGTCAAAAATCGATGATTGGCCTTTTAACCCCGTGCTATTTGCCACTATGAATACAAAAACGGACCCGCTGAAAAAGAAAGGTCAAACGTTTCCCCAAGAATTATCACGTTATATAAATTGAAGTGCATAAAGTACAATGTAAATGTCATTGACAAGAATGATGTTGTCAGAGATACACGTAACCATAAATCAACTTGTACAATCCCCCTTAACCCCCGACACAATTAAATTAGACTGCAATTCTAAAACCAGCACAAAAACCACAAGGGGGTGAGGTACAGGTTAGTCCAGAGTATGATGTTTTTAGGAGGAATGGACTCGGATAGAGAAACTGGACACACACTAACACATTTGAGGCTGTACATGTTAAGGATTATACAGGCAAAAGCCAGGCTTTTAAACAGACCCAGGGGAAAAAGTCGAAGAGCAGGACTTCGGAGGACAAAATCAGGATAAAAGTAGGACTTTTACAGGTTTTCTGGAGTAGTTTTCTTTGACGCTCACCCATGTCCACAGCATCACAAGCCTCGTTTGGTATGTTCTGTACTCATAACACTTGCGCTCTATCCTCAACTAAGCTCTTGGAAGTAAAGTTGCAGTACTCCTGCACCCAATCCCATCATTGTGTGATTCTTATATGACAGTGTGTAACACTTATGAAAAACATCCAACGAGATTTCACTTTTCGGAGTTGTGGGACAACAAAAAGGAAATGTAGGGGAAAAAAAAAGGAATTTCAAAAAAAAAGTAGGAAAAGTAGGAGCAAGGTAAAAAACAATCATGAAAAAGTAGGAAAAGCAGGAATACTTGAAAGCCTGAAATAAAAGCTGATGGTGGGTCCCCTCAACTACTTTATAATTAAAACTGCCAAAATGATGTAGTCTGTACAGGGGTCGAATTTCAGGTAAAAATCTACTAGACAGCTGGGCTAGTAGCACAAAATATTTACTAGACCGGAAGGTACAAATGTATTTCACAAAACCAATGGTAAAAATAAGAACACACAGTGTTTTGAATGAGTGTGCTGTTTCAATTTGTTCCCCTTTGCCGACCTTGCTGGGGGAATTAGAAATGCTGTTTTGATTGAAACTCTCTGCCTCAAAACTAAAAATGGCCATTCCAGAAATCAAATTGTGGGGCTTTTTCAGTTTACCATATTTAGAAAAAAGTGGACTTTAGCGATAGCATTTCATGCAGTATATGATGAAAAGAAAAATCACTAGACCACCGGACTAGTTCGGTCAAGAGTTCACTAGACCAACGCTCAAATCACTGGAGTCGGTCCAGCGGCCCAATGGATGTATTTCGATCCCTGCTGTACATGTTCGTGTGTATGTATTCAATGCATTTGACTCATCAGCCACTCCAAGAGAATAATTTAATCAGCATGCCTGTAAATATGTACATCTATTTTGTGATTCGTGTAACAATCAACCCACATGGCACTGAAAGAGCCTTTCACCAATTAAAGAATGCCATGCCACAAGTTTCACTGGGAGTGGTCACAGTATGGAATAATCTGCCTGACCAATTGAGAACCATGAACTCCTTAGGTGCATTTAAATCGGAGCTACATGTACGTAACACCGTCCATTAGTGAGATTTCTTCCATTTGCGCTGATCTACAGAGTTATAAACTTGGTTGCCATGGTAATTTAGAGCCGGATAGGAACTTTTCCTAGTTTTTATTTTCCAAAAGGATTTTTTTTTTGGCAGGTTTTTAATCCATCCCGTAAATCAAGCAATAGCCTTATACTGGAAAGTTGAAAACTTTAAAGGTTTTGGATTTATTTGTGTAAATATTCTTGTATTTATACTTTGTTGTATATGTGTGAAAATATTAATGTATTTGCATACTTGTATTTTGTAAGTATTAATGTTTGTAATCTATGTACTTTGTTTTTGAGAATTGCACTTTACCCAACTGAAAACAATTTGCGCAGTGCCCAATGGAAACCAAATGTCATGAATGTAACAATAAATAAATGGTTTAATCAGCATGTGGTATATATACATACATTGAAAAAAATGCTGCTCTAATAAGCCAGTTCGGTATTTCAACTGTGCATACAATGTGCACAATGACATTTTATCCCGAAGAACCCGCATGACCTAACGTACATGTACGTGTGAACGCAAAAGGTGGTCGCACAACGCACACATGTTAGGGGCCTTTGCAATAAAAAGTTCGCTTACTGTACGCGAACATTCGCGAAATTCTGTCGTTACTAAGGACCAATCTGTTCGCGAACTTTCGCGACCGATGTTTACTCACGCCTGCCCAAGTTAATGAGGCGATCTCGCTCTAGTGTATTTGTTATTTTAATTCACCCTATGAATAATGTATAGCTCCAGACGTATCATTATAATATCCGCGAAGTCAGCGAACTCGGGTGCTCTCTTGTTGAGATTATTATTTTAAAGCCTTGTGAAGTTCATACTTTTATACGTGAAGAATATTCGTTGTGACATTTGTTGGGGTTCGTTTCGACATTCGTCGGAGTTCGTTTCGACTTTTGTTGGAGTTCGTTTTAAGTTGTGTTAAACTTTTGCGATTGTGTCGAAAACAAATTCGTGTTCGCAATCGCGCCGATCGCGAGTATGAATTGGTCTTAATTCAGTAAATAAAAATCTTGTCTGTGCGCCGGAGGAAATATTCAAATGATTTGGTAGTAGGGTCTATGATGAGATCGATTTTATTTCTTCTGAATAATATATACAGAAAAATCGGAAAATACCAACCCAATGAACATTGTGGATAAAAATGAAATGATTTTTTTGGTAGACAAAGAAATCCACAAAACACGATTTAGGTTTTACGACGTATAAAAGAAGCTCTGTTGTTCTTGCGGCTAATAAAGTATGTGTGGGGGTATTTTAAACGTTCTTTCAGCCTTGGCGGTGATCCAGTGGATATTCCCGTGACGGGAAATGTAAAAAAAATGTTCTGTTCCAGCGGAATAATTCAGTTTACCACTCATCCCCGTAAAACTGTTGGTTCTGTACAGGGTTTAGAGATTCAATTGTGTTCTTTTTTTCCGTAACGAATACGAATTCGTGTTTGTAAATGCGCGGATTATGAAGAGGTCTTTGGATATGAAATAAAAATCTGGTTACGTGCGCCGGCGGAAAATGTTAAATGATTATATTTGTCTCCAT
Source organism: Hippasteria phrygiana (assembly GCA_037893225.1). NCBI lineage: Eukaryota > Metazoa > Echinodermata > Asteroidea > Valvatida > Goniasteridae > Hippasteria > Hippasteria phrygiana. Next base: position 2,165,551 of record JAZGUH010000375.1, read on the forward strand.
GTAGTGGGATCCATTTTAATAAATGCTGGATGACATGTGGACACGTAATTAAAATCGATCTCATACAAAATAATCATTTACATGTTTCCTCCGGCGCATACAAGATTTTTATTTACTGAATTAGGACCGATTCCTACTCGCGATCGGCGCTATTACAAAAACGAATATATTTTCGTCACGGCAAATTTTTCAAAAATGTTGTTTCTAATTTTAAAGTATATTTCCGTACAAAGTACTTTCAGATTATGTGATATTGCATGTATTTTATTTAATATATTTTTGTGGAGTAAAATGTTTTAGCGTTTTCATTCAGGATGATTTCGAGATTTTGTTCCAGTGTATCGCCCGGCAACACGACCGTACGGACAGAGCCAGGCCAGCAACCCCAGGCCTGTACACGTGTACGCACGGTGCTAGCTCTCACGCGTGGTCCCACAATACAGTCCACTCCAAATATGGCTTTATGACTTATTCATGAGACGTCCATTCATCCAATAACCGCGCTTAAAAATGACATCTTGCAATATGCAAGCCATGCACGCAGTCGGCGCGTTACATCATGAGTTCGCTGCTTCGTATTTTAAAATTTATATTTGTAGTCACGGAGCGCCGGCGGCCCATGTCATAGGAATATCTGACTCCCATGAAATTTGGGCTTCTCTTCCCTTTTATTGGTTTAATCCTCTCACGTGACCAGCAACTCTTCCAATTATCGATATTATTGATCAATTGGCATGTGTAAAACTACCGTATTTCACGGTGAGCAGATTTCACGCCACACCTGCTACATCCAGCGTTCAGCGTTCATCCCCGTAAAACTGTTGGTTTTGTACAGGGTTTAGAAATTCAATTGGGTTCAACTTTTGCCGTAACAAATAGAAATTCGTCAATTTCGCAGAGTATGAATTGGTGTTTGGTTAGGAAATAACAATCTGGTCAGTAACGTGCGCGCGCCGAAGGAAAATGTTGTCTCTTATTGCCTATATAGTGCGATCCATTTTAATACCGAATGTCTTTCTATGCTGAACATTTCAAGACAGTGGGTATACAGCGGCGTGGCCAGGGGAAAGGGGAAGGCTGGATTCTTTATAATACATATGTACTATTATAATAATAATGTTCTTTATAAAACTACAATACTATTATTTTCTGCGTATCCGAATTTTTTATTGCGGGCGACTGGGGGGGGGGGGGGGGAGATTTTTTACGCCACAAGCTGTGGGTAAGAAATTATTGCTTTGGTATGTCAAGACAAGTCACAACCGAGGTTTTCAATACCGTAAATGACCACACGGCGATATAGTGGTTATCCCTGTGAGGGGCCAGTCCCCGTTTTATTGTGTTATAAATATTGCACGGTTTTCCAACAAGGTATAATATGGAACAGCCGTCGTGTACAACTCGGGACCGGTGTCATATGAATATCCGACCCATACATTCTGTTTTCTCTTCCCTATTATTGGTTATCCCTATCACGTGACCGGTCGCTAAACTAATTATCTCCACTTAGGCATGCGCAATAGATCCACTAAGTCAGGTTTTTCAGGCAGCGCAGGGTGGGAGACAGAAATTCATACTCCACCGGCCTCGAGATAGTCAGCCCCACACTATCATTGCTACTGGACATCATATTGGTACAGGAAACGCGACAAAATGATAGTTCGCGTCATTTTCGCAAGGACCGCAACGCGCGAGGTCTAAAACAAGGAGCAAGTTTGTGTCATCTTTTATAGCAGACACCATGGATAAATCGAAGCTCCTTCCAGAAGTTGCTGAACTACTTTGTCTTGTCCAGCAAATGGATCTCTATAGGCCTGCTGCTACTTTCGTAACCGACCAAAGCACTGGGTCTGCCGACGTATATGCAGTCATTCAAGCAGCATGGTACGTGTAATGGAGGAGGATTTGAGTTGCCGGTCGACATGCCGCTTCAGTCAAATCACAGTTGTGCAGGAGGGCACGAGAATAATGAGACGCCAGTTTGAATCTGGTCATACACTGTACATCAAAATCGTTATTATGACAAAGCTCAATATAACAATTGTTTCAACCCGAAAGCAGCATTTTGAACCTTAACACCTAAATAAAAAACAACTTTCAATTAAAACCATGGCGGATCCTAGGGCTTACTGCTTTGGTTCAGTGTGAAGATGGAATTTGCGTAAGGGATGATGTAAATTAGAATACTGCTTTGGTTCATTCCTTTGCATGGTAAATATAGATCCATGATCTTTTTTCTTTAATAAAATCAGATCGGAGCATTCATGGAATTTGGGATAAGATTCGATAGTTTTACTAAAGAGAAAAATCAATAATGGTTCTTGCAGGTGGGACGTCTAGTGCACAAGTTCCTATAACACTCGCACCTCCCGAATGGGTAAACGGTGAACACTTTTTTTACTTCCTTACTTTTATGAGTATTAATTTGCATGTAAAAATGAAACCAGTGGGTTCGTTCAACTTGAAGGTTTAGGCCTAATGCGGCCGGCCGGGTGAGCGTGAAGCCCACAGAGCTAACATTATTTTCAACCGCATTCCTAATATTAATAAAAAATGCTTGCAAAAGAGATTGCAAAAGACATTCTTAACCAGTTCGCGTCGGATGACGTGTATACATGCACTCAGCGAGGCAAGGATCCAGCGGAAATATCTGTTAGCGACCGGCTTGCAGTGAGCGAGGCCAGGGTGTGCTACCCGCAGATAAAGGCCTGAACCCATCTGGCACCCAGGCTCGTGAAAAATAATCCCGGCGTGAACTAGTTTTAAAAATTCAGAAATCCCGACAAAAATCAGGAAAAAATTCCGACAAATCTCACCCCCGACATGTACGAGTGTTGGCACATGTACATGTATGGGGAGGGGATATCATGTGCCTGGTTGGAAACAACGAAATGTTTTGAGTCTCCAGTAATTCAGCTCAATCAAGTGTAATAATTGCGGAGATTTAGAAGGTTTTTATAATTTGGTAGCCGAATCAAATCCAGCAGAATTTCAAAGACGAATGTGTCCATATGATGCATGATATGGGGCAGAGCGAACCCCCCCCCCCCCTCTTTTGTGTTGGTCATTGTGTTCTAGGGGGGATGTGTTAGGTAACAATAGTCTGGAGAGTGTATAGGGTATAGGGACAAAAAGGGGGTACCCCTCTGCCCCATATCGTGCTGGGTATAAATATGTCTAGCCAGTTTTTGTCCACCGCCAAGAATGAGTGTGGGAACTAGCTGCAAGCGCGCGCAAACACAGGTATGTCGTTATGACGACGGATTCCTCCACCAATGAGCCGATGCTTAACATTCTGGAGGACCGCCCCAAACATCATGTTGATTGGAATTCGACGGGGCATCTCCATAGAAACAGTATTACCCAGACAACCCAGTACGTGTAGACTCTCAGGCCTTCATATTCATGGTTAACTTGCCACATACCAAGAGACTGTCTGCTAAGCTCCCCACCCCTCCATCCGGGCTGCCCCACCGAAGATGTGGTGATTGCCACTTTTGAAGTGACAAAATCCCCACCCCTGGGGCAACATTTTAGTGACAATCCCCTACATACATGGGTGGGGCACTGGTTTCAACTTCTGATGATTGGGAAACAGTGGCAAAATGACTGACCAAAATCCCTACCCTGGGGCTTGAAAAACGTGACCAACCCCCACATACGACCTGGGACAGCCCGGGGGAGGGGTGGGGAGCAATTAATAGGCGCATTAATAATAATCTTTTTAAAGGATATAATTATTAATATTATTGTTAATATTGTTAATATTAATAATAATATTAACAATATTTATATCCTTTAAAAAGAAATTATTTCAGCTTTAAGAGTAGCATGGCAAAAACACGATCACATGGATAGGCCTCGTCTGTTGATATTTCCAAAATATTATTGATTGTGATATCGTTTGAAACACTTCTAACGACTACGAACAACAAAATTATTAACAACAATTTGCAAGGATTTTGTCTTTTACACAATATACAAAAAAATTATACAACATTTAAACAAAAAATTAAAAGCAATCAAACCGAACGAAACCCATGTAAGTAATCCCTTAATCAAATTGGTCTAAGATGAAACATCTTGAAGTTATTAATACAATCCTAGTGAGGGCTGTCCATTGTTGATCGTGCGCTTGCGATCCTGAATAATATTTCCACTGTTGTTTCACGCAGTCGATTCGTAATTTCGATTTGAAAAATCAAGTACCGTCTGATCCTATAGGCGTGGCAAGGTCTAAATATACATACATGTACATGATGACTACATTTCACAGAAGGCTTACACTCACTACAGCTTTTAATAAGAACCATGCAATATTCGATAGTGGGGTGTAAAACGTTAATTTTCTCGCCATCAGGTAATTCATTGGTTTTCCTTCCTCCATGTTCGTACCATCCTCCAACAATTAAAGTTCTTGCTTTGGTTCATGAATACATGTATTTATTATTATAAATAAATTGGGATCAAATACAAATCTTTATCGACCGTTAATGTCAAAAGGAAAGAAAGAAATGGTCTCCAAGTTAAGAAAAACAACTTCCGATGTTTTAAAACAAACTGACGTGGATTTGAATGAACGAACGACAATAAACTCGATAAGGCTGCCAGGAACGCAGTTTTTGGCGCTTGCCCTTGGTCTTGCCGAATGCCTACGCAAAAATACCCACTGCAGATTTCCCGGATCAGAGCGCCGGGGAAGAGGTACGCGTACTCCGCGTATAGTGGTACTCCGCTGACTCTGCGTACGTACAAAATTAGCATGACAAAGGCGTGTTATACGATGCAAATGACCCTGCTGGTCTTGCAGGTGGCTGGTAACTAAGGAAAACAAATTTGCTCGCGAACCTCGCAGAGTCAGCGAACGGTCATTATTGCAAAGGCCCCTTAAATTCAAACAGAATGGGCGTTCGCGTAACATGGCGTGACATTACGTCAGCAATTTTATTCCGAATAACCTTTGACCTTTGAGATACCGAACTGGCTTTTTCATGACTTGATATTCAACATACAAGTATCCAATATGCATTAGAAAGATAAAGTGTACGTATGTACTTGAATTTTTCTAACAAAACTGTATTTGTGCCAGGACAAAAAATTGTCCCATGAATCCCATTAAATTAGTTTGTAAAATACATCTAGTCTTTGGTGGGACACTACATGCACAGTTAGAGTATACATCAACTACGCGTACATGTATGTATCAATTAATGCATACATGTAAAATTTTATGCATAGGTCTATTAGACAAAGTTAATGTCTAGTGTACACAATTTCAATCTATTGTACATGTTGACTTTAAGAGGTTTATTAAAATATTTTAAAAGCTAAAACTTACATGTAAATTGTATGGATTTTTGGGATTTTTAGATTATACAGTTCATGTATCCAGCAACCAAGTATCTGGACATAGCAAATGAAATCAACCAAAACTATATTTCTGTAGCGAAGGATATTCCTAAATTAGACCTGGCTAATCTACAAATGTACCTGCTTACATGTATATAAATTTGCCTGCAGAATCCACAGTTCCTGTTATCACCCCTTTGGATGTCTTTAATAAACTAAGAAAAATTAATGTTAACAAGAGTGGAGGACCTGACTGCATTCCACCACGTTTGGTGAAAGAATTCACGTTTGAACTGTCCTTTCCATTGAATGATATTTATAATTGTTCCTTACAGGAGGGAATAGTACCTGATATGGAAAATGGGGTTTGTTGTCCCCATACCAAAAACAAATCCTCCTAGGATTGATAACTTATAGCACTAACACTAACTTGTATACATTGTACATGTATTCGCTAAAATATTCGAAGATTTTGATACGGACTGGATAATGAAGAACATTGGTACTTCTTTAGACAAACAACAATTTGGTTCACTCAAAGGTTCATCAACATCTCATTGTTTAGTTATAGTGCCACCGATAAGTAATTCTGCAGTCCCAGTTGCTACGGATTTTAGTAAAGCTTTTGATAAGAGTGGATCAGGCCAAAATAGAAGGATTGTTTTTGTTTTCCCTCTCGGCCGCCTGCACTTGGTATAATTTGTTTTCCCCATCTTGTCCCATGTGTTATTTAAATAATATGACGTCTGGAACAAGTAATGCTACATCGCGGAAATCAAAACCAACCCGGAGGACTTAACCCATCAAAGTGTCAATCTATTAATATTTGTTTTAAGCGTTCTCCACCTGTAGCACCTACATTTAAGATTGATGGTTCATTAACCCTAACACCCTAGGCCCTTATTGCTAGGAACCATCCTCAATCCTCCAAAATCCTCAATCCTCCAAAATCCTCCTGTGCTTCAATCACCATTCATCCTCAATCCTCCAAAATCCTTTGCTTCAATCACCATTCATCCTCAATCCTCCAAAATCCTCCTGTGCTTCAATCACCATTCATTCTCAATCCTCCAAAATCCTTTGCTTCAATCACCATTCATCCTCAATCCTCAAAAATCCTCCTGTGCTTCAATCACCATTCCTCCTCATCCTCCAAAATCCTCCTGTGCTTCAATCACCATTCATCCTCAATCCTCCAAAATCCTCTGGTGCTTCAATCACCATTCATCCTCATCCTCCAAAATCCTCCTGTGCTTCAATCACCATTCATCCTCAATCCTCCAAAATCCTCCTGTGCTTCAATCACCATTCCTCCTCATCCTCCAAAATCCTCCTGTGCTTCAATCACCATTCATCCTCAATCCTCCAAAATCCTCCTGTGCTTCAATCACCATTCCTCCTCATCCTCCAAAATCCTCCTGTGCTTCAATCACCATTCATCCTCAATCCTCCAAAATCCTCCAAAACCACCATGAGGATTTTGGAGGATTGAGGAGGGTTAGGGTTAATTAATCAAACTGACTGTCTGAAACTCCTAGGTGTACATACATTGTACGTGTACAAAATCATCTTAAATGGGACACCCTTTATTTTCTTTGTCAACTCAAGCGGTGTTGTACTCCTATCAAAGACTTGTTAATGATATATACCAATGTATGTTAGGCCTACAATCGAATATGCTTGTCCAGTTTGGTTCTCAAGTCTTAGCAAATCCCAATTGGAATGTTTGGAGAAATTACAGCGAAAGGCCCTACGCATTATTTTAACAAAGGACTTTTGTTACTATGTCTTTCAGTGAAATTTATTCCCAGCTTGGTTTGTCACCTGTCTCTGTTAGACTTGAACAGCTTTTTGGTAAATTTGGTCAATCACTTATCACTTCAAATAAATACAGAGACTGGCTCCCATCCAAAAGAAAAAATAAACTCAGAAATACAAACAAACTTAGCTCAATCAAGTGTAGAACCAACAGGTATAAAAACAGCCCAATCCCATCTTTGACTACACTTCTTAATACATGCACTGAGTTGAATTTTCCGTAGTTCCCCCTGCGCGTTTCTTTTTCTTTTTTAATGGAGCCGGTCTTCTTGCCTTTTTGTAATTTACATGCTCCATTCAGTTTATTGTACATTATAGTGTAATCATTTTGGTATATACATGTATCTTGATATTTTTTATTAATATTTTTAATGTCTTTTCTGTCTTTTTAAATTAGTTTTTTAATGAATTGCTGTTTAAATTTTAATTTTTGTGAATTTCTATGTATTTTGAACGTAATTCAGGTCTAGGGCTGTGAGGTTTGAATTTTAATAAACTAATAATAATAATCTGCACATGTTGTTGAATGTACATGTACATGTACATACATGTAGGTTTAACCCTTTGAAGCCGGATGACGGCTATAGTCGCCAAAAAAATCAGTGCCACCAGGCCTTATGATCCTGACGTCTATACACGGCATTTTCTGCAGTTTCAATCCATTGTTGGATTATTGTGTGTGCTACATGTACACTTGGCTGCACAAACCTCTTGTGTCCGTTTCGCTTGGCTGCACAGGCCGCCCTGGCACCCAGGCGCCTCACTACAAATAACCGACTTCAAGGGGTTAACTTGTAACGTTTTCCTTCCGTTTTTATAATTTCTTTTTTCCCCTTGGGTTTTTCTCCAGATTTAATACAAATTAACTTGTACATGTATTAAAGACTTGTTACACTGATTTATTAACTTTAATTAATTTTGTGTGCATTGAAATTTGAAACAATATACATGCACATAATAAGGAACAATTTGGTTGAAAAAAAATATAGTTTTGCTCATAGCAGCAACTAGTACGTCACTTAGACAACAGAAACAAAGCAGTTGGGATTAACAGTTTCTCATTGATTTTGGTAACATCAACAAATAGATGTACAAGTCCACGATTCATCCAATTTTAATCAGAAGTAAATATTTAGTAGGCTGTCATTCAGGACAACAATGTGTGACCTAAAAGAAATTAAAAAAATTTAAAAAACGAATCTTTTTATTGAACTTTTTACAGCAACTGTCCTGTGTTTCCAACAAAATACTCAGACTGGCAAGTACGTGTTCAAAATTTCAGCATAAAAATAAGCCAGTTCGGTATCTCAAAAGGTCGAAGGTTATTCGGGATAAAATTGCTGACGTACATTGCCGTGCCATGTTACGCCAACGTTAATTCTGATTGAATTTATCACGTGGGCGTTGTGCGACCACCTTTTGCATTCACACACGCGCGTTAGGTCACACGGGATAAAATGTCATTGTGCACATGTGCAGTTGAAATACCGAACTACAATGTACATGGCTCATTGTAACAGTTGTTGGAAACCTTATTCAATAGTAGAACATTGTACAAGACTATCTCTTAGAAAATGCGCTGCTTATCCAATAATCATTGACGAAAGTCATTTCAGGGAGGCCTGTTTGTAGTTGGACTGTTGAAAAATTGGAAAATTTCTCCGTTCATTACGGTATAATTTTTACATTCTGGCCTTTTTTTAGGTTAATTAACTATGTAAACCAAAGAGGGATTTTTTGGGGGATTTAGTGTGTGCCTTCAATTTTGAAATGTATACTTGTACGTGTACACATGTACATGTACATATGTACTTGTGAGCAGGGTTGATAAAAATCATGATTTTTTTTTTTAATAAAAAAAAATCTGATTTTTAAAAATTTAAATCGGATTTTTTCTTTTTTTACCATCGTATAATTAGCATAAACATTTGTTTCAAATAAGTCAAGGGGGGTCAAGTCAGGTCGGGGGGGATTAATTGATAGGCGCATTACATGCATGGGTTATTTAAACCTACGGGTATAAGAGAGGAATACTGTATCACACATGCATATGTAGCACATTTAATACACACACAATGTACTTCAGAATCATATGCATTGTACACAAGCATGACAAGATAAATGTAGTAAACTGTTTCAGGAAACTGGCCTTATTGTACATCCCTTTAGAGCGAGTATGAACGATTTAAAGTTAATGACAGTCAGGTTTGAATAACATAAATTGTTTTTACATTAAACAAATAACAGAAATAAAAAAGAATAAAAAAGTGATTTTTATTAGTGATTTTGTTCCAGTGATTTAAATCATGATTTAAATCATGATTTAAATCAATGATTTAAATCGAGTGATTTAAATCAAACAACCCTGCTTGTGAGTACACATGTACAGTACATATGTACTTGTGAGTACACGATTGCAGCAAACATGAGACATGTAATCCAATGTCATCCGATTGTGTACAATTGTACGCCCACGCATACAACCTTGCGAAACCTCCATTTTACGAGAGAAGAATGTACATGTTATGCATAATGTCCCAATACATACATGTACACTATAGCATATATGCACTTGAATGCAGTGAGTGTGCACACATGTTTATGCCATTATTTGTTAATTGAATAATCCTCAATTAATATCTAGCTCATTTGTTCCTGTCGCTGGGTGTTGACATGCGCGATCCCTTCCTGTTGGGAAATATCACTTCCTCGTGCAGTCGTGTAACATCATATTTGACACAAAGTCAAGTATCATGTGTGGATCTTGAGTCTGTATACTACATGTAACAGTGTTTATTTCTGCATATGTGTACGTGCACTGTATATATCTCCGAGGACAAGAGAAGAAAGGAAACACAAAGAAACCTTTCAGTCCTCGAACGTAGAGTCTTTTGTTGAAATCGGTCCTCGAACGTAAGGATACGTGCTTAGTCTATGGGGGTTGGTTATATTAAAGGAACAATAGGAAACACAAAGCATTGTCCTCGGACGTATTGGGGAAGTACGACTTTATGTACATTAGAGCACACACTGTGCACCCACAGAGTTAAAAAAAAAGAAAAAAAGAAAAAAAAAAAAAAGAAGAAGAAGTATGTTGTACATACATGTAGTACATGTATGTATGTGCTGTGTATACTACATTATAGACATAATTATATGTGGTACCCACAATTATGAGTACATGTACATGTATGTATGTACATGTATGCCTTTAATTGTGTCCTAAGTTTTGATTATAAATAACAATGACAAAAACGTGACTTGAAATCAGCTCTCCAGTTAAAGGTGATGTGCAAACATCAAAAAACAAAGCTAATGAATTATTACGAAATAGCGTAGTGTAAATAGCAGTCTCAAGCATCCTGTGAAATCATGGCACCTGGCATGGTGTGCTGTCGTTTTCAAGAAAAGTGGATAAAATACGCTTTTAAATACTAACCCCAGATCCGATTATTTCTGAAAATCACAGCAAAAACAAATGGGTGTATATTACCTTTAACCCTAACCCACCTCAATCCTCCAAAATCCTCCTTGCAGTTTTTGAGGATTTTGGAGGATTGAGAATGAATGGTATTTTTAAAAAAAAGAGGATTTTGGAGGATTGAGGATGAATGGTGTTTCAAGCAGAGGATTTTGGAGGATTGAGGATGAACGGTGTTTAAAGCACATGAGGATTTTGGAGGATTGAGGATGAATGCATTTTTTGGGGCAGGGTAATCGGAGGATTTTGGAGGATTGAGGATGGTTCCTAGCAAAAAGGGTGTAGGGGGTTAGGGTTAAGGCATGTAGGTTCTGTATACATGTATACGTCCGAGGACAAGAAGAGAAAGAAAATACAAAGGAACCTTTTAGTCCTCGCAAGTCAGTCTTTTGTTGAAATCGGTCCTCAGACGTAAAAATATGTGCTTAATTAGTCTATGGGGTGGGGTTATTAAATATTAAAGGAACAATAGGAAACACAAACCATACTCCTGGAAGCATCGTCCGGAAGTATTCGGAAAGTATGACTATGTGTACCTACACAAAAGAGTGAATTAAGACTAGTTTATAGGGGAAATCCCGCGCATTAATATTCGTGAGCCATCTATGATCTATTCGAAAGCATCTGGGGTTGAAATGAACAAGTGTACATGTGTAGGAAGTTTGTTAAATAAATAAATAAATTAATAAATAAAACAAAACAAAAACATGTACATGTGTACATGTAAAATATGCAACGTATTTTTATACATTGTAAAGAACAAAATAGAATTATGCACGAGGTCTTCAAACAGAAATAGGCCAATAGAAAAATGTGTTACATGCAGCATGTGGCGCAACGACGAATCGACGACGAGGCATTGCATAATCTGCTCAGCAGTGCGGCCTTGTACACGTACATAATTCATGGAAATATAGTTTCCGCAAGTATAATAAACTGAATGGAAACAAACCCAATTAGTCATCAAGATGTGTAGAACATTTACTGAAAAAGTTGTTTTGTATAATAATTGTCTATGCAATCAAACGTGTGTAAATGTCAATTGGATTCAGAAGTCTTGTGAATATTTAATTGTCACTTATTATGTATACATGACATGTAGTTGAAAAGCCAATAAGCTTTTCGACTCTGAATGTATCATATATGTTCAGTGGTGAAGAATAGAAAAAGAAGACATCCTTCATGAATTCTGCGATGACAAGAAATTCTGTACCCATGTAAGAAATAATTTTGTTTTTTTTCTGACAAAATCATGACCTAATTTCTTGATTTCTTTGCCTTTTTCAACTGTCAAACTTGCGACGAGAGAACAGAAACCAAAATTTTGCCGGAACCCTTCACACATGGCACACTACAATGTAGCCAATCTGCACACATGCTAAATGTGACCCGCTCTGCAAAAAGGGCACTTATGTTGCAAAATTTGAAAATAGTGTTTCATATATAGCTGGAAAGGCCATTTTATAAGCTTTCATATGGTATATGTCTGAGGTCTCTAGCATTTTGCAATCACGAGATATTTGGAAATTTGCATGTTTGTTTTCAGGAATTTCTTAAAATGACTTAAGGAGAAACAAGCTATTTAAAGAAACAAAAAGCAAAGCAATAGATGGAAGCACTCGACAAAAACACATTCTTTTTCCAACTTTATTCACTGAAATCAAAGATTTTGGTTATGAAATAGAATAATATAGGTATCAAAGATGCAAAAAATTCCCTCCCTTCAAAATCACTTGTTTGAAGAATTTTTCACCCTCTTCACATTGAACGGCCCATAACTCGTAAAAGCATACAGCGACTTACGTGCCCTTTTTGCAGAGCGGGTCACAAATGACACACATTCCAAAACCTCTACTTGCACCGCACAACCCAGTATCCATGTGTTCATGACATGCGATGTCAGTAACTGACTTTTATTCAGAGTCCAATTCAAGTTCAATTTGTTTACTTCAGTGAAGAAAACTGACTTACATGTTAACTTGACTTGTTGCGAAATTTGACTAGTGATCATGGTGATTTGATTAATTTTGATTAACATTACAAAATACACTGAGAAAGATCCTGCTGGGATCATAACATCAGGCCCTCCTGATTTTCAGAAAAATAGTGAGAGGTATTATTTTAATTGAAATCTAGAACGGAAATTTTGAAAATCTATTTTTGGTAAGAGCAAATGAGGGATGCTTGCGAGTACATGTTTAACCCATTGAGTACGGGTTTTTACGGGAGACATCGGGGTGTCGCGGCGGTTCTGGCAGCCAAGCGAACCGCTACAATGTGTTTGTGCAGTCAAGCGTAACATAAACAATAATCCAACAATGGATTAAAACTGCACAAACAGCGGCAAATGGCATCGTCTGGCCTGGTGGCACTTTTTTTGTTGACGCCATATGGCGTCTTCTGTACGCAAAGGGTTAAGTCCTGACTGACAACAACATCCACCAGATGTATTTCAGATGTAAATTGTTGACTTGACTTTGGAAACAAATTCAAAAAAAGCACTCAAGTGTGACTTCACTACATGTCTTAACCCTAACCCTGCCAGACGTAGCACAGTGCATATGTGCTGACAGCTCCACTTTGCTGGACTCTCCACACAAGTCAATGTGATGCTGTAAATACCGGCAATCGTGGACTAGGTACAAAAGGGTTGGAGCAAGACAAAGGGTCCACGATTGACTGAACGCTCATGACTAAAATTCGTGTACAAAACATATGGGAGGGCTTCCGAAAAAAGTTAAAGTACAAACAAAAGAGGGTCAATAGGGAGTCTGTGATTCCCGGTATTTACACACTAATGTGACAAAGTATGCAATCTGATGCGTTGTTGTGCGTCTGGCAGGGTTCTAGCAAACCATGGCCTGGAGGGTTAGGGTTTTAATGCTTATGGTTATTTATAGTCTGAGGTGCCCAAACATGACAAATGGCTCCACAAGCAAAAACATAACAAAAAACCTAAGTAAAGTCCACTCTGCTACATGTACATGTACATGGAATGTGTGGTAATGCATTCTAACTCTAAGTACCATGGTAGCAAAGTTCTGCATTTCGGTTTGAGGTTGTGACACATACATTGTATGCGTATATATACACGTAGGCGTCTGAACATCAATTTCACGGCGTTCAGACCTAATAGTTGAAGAATGTCAGCCCTCAAAGAAGGAAAAGGCACGAAACCTGTAACTCCACTGGTTCCACCGGTAAGGGCCATCCATTTTTTTTTACAAAGAGTACTCCTTTTTCTCTCCCAGAGAGTATAACATCAAAGAGAATTAATGATTTCTCTGTTCCGTCTTCCAGGTGTTTTAAACAATGCCATAGACTTTCTGGGACACCATATAGGGTAACAAAAAATGCACAACATAAAATGAAAATTTGTACCCAGTGGGTTCATAAAAACAGGTGAAGCTGGAATGAGAGAGACTGGGATTGCGGTAACACCATGTGAAATAAATCTCTTCTAGGAAGAAGTGTGGTTCTGAAAGTAACCGGGGTGAGTGTGTAACTTCTTTTCAGAACCACACTTCTTCCTAGAAGAGATTTATTTCACATGGTGTTACCCGCAATCCCAGTCTCTCTCATATCACACCCACCATGCAAAGCTTCAAATCGTACATATCTAGAAGCTGGAATACCATTTAATTTGTTATACTTTTTTAGTGTACAAGGCCGCCTTACCCCCTCCCCCCACCACCCCCAACATACAGTCTGTACACTCATCAAAATGACAAAAATTGCGGGGCCCTAAGCACTGTTCATCTGATGTTTTACACGTGTGTGCAAAAACTTAACTGCACAGTTGACATATAAACTTGAAGCCTAGTTTCCATGTAGTCGCAATAACTACACTGCCAAAAATGGTTTTCTTAAAATGAGAAAATTATCTTATTTCAAGACAACTTTTCTTGTCTCACTCCCTAGAAAAGTTTTCTAGGGAGTGAGACAAGAATTTTTTTCTTGAAATACGAAATATTTTCTTATATTAAGAAATTAAGAAAATCATTTTTGGCAGTGTACCTGCAGCACGCACTCTGCTATGTAAGAGACAGAATTCATCAAATGGCATCTGAAGTGTTGAAAATTTCTCATTAACCCTAACTTCCTCCACCATTTTTCCTACATGTAACCTGAATCCTCCAATGTTTGTTACTGGGGACCACTGCCTGAATCCTGCAAAATCGCCCAGTGGGTTTCGGATAAACACCCAACCTCAATCCTCTCAACTCATCTAGCGCCAGATTGGGCCCGATGACCTGGATCCTCCATTTTTCTCCAGAGGCAAAAATCCTTTCACCCTAGGCCCCTAGGGTGCACGCAAAATCATATTAAAATTGGACGATTTGGGACTGTTAGGGTTAATGCCCTCAATCCTTCAAAATCCTCCGAGGCTTCAACTTCCAAAGACCCTCAATCCTCCAAATTCCTCCATTTGGCAAAGAGGATTTTGGAGGATTTGAAAAGGTTACAATTAATGACATTTTTGGTACATTTACACATTTTACACATTTTCTGAAACTGGGTTTGACCGAATATTCGAATATTCCATACTCGCCGATCAAGTTTTTTCAAGCGTCAGCTGCAAATGCAAGCCGCGGCGGTAAAACGTTGCACGCAAAGCACAGCGGTGTTTCATGTGTGGCGATCGATATTATGGACCGCCCGATCGACTGTTTTGTTTGCATGCGCCTGTTGTAGATCATTACGGGTAAGTATAACGTTCTGATATACACAAGAAAACAAACTCCAGCGTGCATTTTTGCAGTAAATATTTTTAAGTGTCGAGGGTTTTACGGATGAGAACATAAACCTCCATCTACAAAAAGTTATCGTTGACAAAAATGGTAGCATTTGACACTGATAAGCGCCGTAATATTCGAACCGGCAAAAAGGTATTTGAATATTCGGTATATTCCAGACAGCCCTAATCTTAACTGTTGAAAACTTCTCAGTAATCACACTTTTTGATACATGAAGCTATACATTTTCTGAAAGCTGAATCGATTCTTCATTTCAATAAATTTCAATTAAAATAAGCTATCTTCTTGAAATTTGTGGTCTTATTTCCTAGCTCAAATGATAACATGGGTCAAATTTATAGCACTGAAGTAATGCAGGACATCGTTGAATGTAGGGCACACAGGCATGTGCATCAGAAAGGGCATACCTTTCAAACTCAATGCAGCTAGTCGCTGGGCAGAGTTGAACTGTTGGCAAATAACGACCATGCGGAAACCAGTCATCGCTTGCCAAAAACCAAAAGTTGTGATAAGATCGTTAAACTCCATCCTACCTGAAATGCTGGACACCTTTGACTCCGAGATAAGATAGCACATAGGAGCCAGGTCTACGTTCACTCTCTCTGACCAGGTAGCTGCCGACCCTCGCACCGTTAAGCCTCATCTCAGCGGTCTGTCTGTCCATGCACCCATGGTACCACCTGCAATTTAAATACGACAAAGTAGAACTTAACTATTACAAACATCATGGGATCCACTAGACGGTTTCAGTGCAGTTGTCATTTGGAAAAGTGAATTAGGGGTTTGCATTTACGGGTAGTACAGGAATCGGGTACCCGATTGAAAAAAGCATGAGTACCCTGGTATACCCGCTAAAGAAAGCCAATCCCAAAAATTAAATCTCAGAAATTGCTGTTCATATTGTTCGTAAAGGTCCACACGTTAATACCACCACATCGGCAAGTGTGTACAGTCAGCTCTATAGCTTCACGGTGTAAACTGCATTTACAGTGTAAACTGCATTCACAGTGTAAACTGCATTCACAGTGTAAACTGCAAGCGTCATAAACGTGAATCCATTTTGTGTTTCCATGTACATGTACCCTGGTTTTCATTTTGAAAATTCCCCACAAATGACATTCAAAAACTCTCTTTCTCATTGTCTGAGAAATATGTTAATTTGGTTACGGGTACTCGATTCCATAATCTGGAACCGGTTCCTGACATTTGCGGTTGGGTATTCGGAAACCCGGTTCAGATGCACAGCCCTAAAAGTCAAAAATAATGGAACGCATTGAACACGTTGAATATCTGGGAGCCAGATCTGTTTGTTTTAGCTAAATTTCAGTATAGTGGAGTTCGTTATCGGGAAGTTTTACTGTAACCCCCAAATCCAACAATGTAGGCTCAGTATGTGGAGCGCTGGGGCCTTGTGGCTTATTGTATTGAACTCTAGATCTCGGTGATACTGCAGATTGTGGGTTCGAGACCGGCTGGGGTCGTGGTGCTTGTGTCCTTGAGCAAGGCACTTTGCCACAAGTTGCTTCTCTTCCACCCAGGCTTAAATGGGTACATGTGAGGGCAGTGATGGTTATGTGTTTGATTAGTCCGTGTGTGCTTAAAATAGCAGCCGGGGCTGTATACTCCCTAGGAAGCTGAGGTGGTTTCGGGAATAATTAATGGGCCTGATGAGCAGGGGTAATAATATTTGTCAAAGCACTTTGATCTTGCTAAAAGCGCTATATAAGTACCTGTATTATTACAGGTATTTCTGTACCCAGTTGCAATACCTCTCCCTCAACTGCAATACCTCTCCCTCAAAACCCAGCCCAGCCCTTCAATTAGGGACCTCCTATTTGTCCTATTGTTCATAATTAAACTATTTGGTTTTGTGCACGGTTTTCAAACGGGGACCTTTCTCAACCGGGGACCCTATTGTCCTCTATTGTTTGAAGTCCCGAAATTGGAATTGGAATTGGAATTGGAATTGGAATTGGAACTGGAATTGGAACTGAAACTGAAACTGAATCCCATCTGAAATCCCATCATAGTTTGGTTTTCAGTCTTGTTTCCCAATTTCCTGACTGCTATCAAACTGGATTCAGTGACCACTGGGCCTTTACAAAAAACACTCCAGAGCTGTAATTCTGGGGGGAAAAAATTGATGGGCAGGCTATTCAATTCATATACCGAGAAGACCACCAGCGAGTGAATATAATTACAATCAGAGACCATGGTGGAAATTGGAGGATGTTCCAGTTGTTTTCTCTGGTCAGTGTCACAAAAAAAACGGAAGGCTGAATTATTTAAGGTTGCTTTCGAATATCCAGTTTCCAAAATCAAAAACCGAACAGTGGAATTCAAACCGAATGTTTAAAAATCCAGATTTATATCCCGGCACTAACCGGTATAAATCTACAGGCAAAACTTACTCGTTTTGCGGTGGTGCCACCAAGTTCCCATCGACCACTGTGGCCTCTATTTTCTCGGTCTCAGCATAGGCATCGAACGGATCAAACTCGTCATGGATGTTCAGGTTGTGCATGTCTTCCACACTCTGATTCGTCGTAGAGGTCCCCAGGAGTCGGGTGCGACTGTCGGAGGTGACCGAGCCCGATGAGGTGGCCATTTTCCTGGGATAGGCCTGGGCAAGAGAAGCTCAGCTGGGGCTGTTACGGAGCTGCAGGATGACAGGTGCTCTGTGAGCCACCTCACCTCCACTGAGGAAATTTCATGAATTCCTGCAAAAATATAAACCAAAACAGAAATGGCATCACACAACTGATCAGGTGCGTCACCGGGGGGTGTGACGTCACCCATTATTCATTTTTATCAGTAAAATTTCACTTTTAAGTTTAATATCCCCGCCAAAATAGTCAGGAAAAACTCAATCTTACAAAATAACCAACCCTCCTTTATCCCTCCTAGGGTTCGACCTTTCAAAACCTTTCAAAATCTGCTTACTGGCAAGATGGCGAAAAAATAATTATGAACCTTTTAAAACACTCCAGAATTTGTTGCTACTGCACTACCACACCTTTCAATACCCTTTGAAAGGTATTGAAACGTAGAAAAATTGGGCTATGGTATACCCCTATGATAAAGGTATGGGAAGTCTATCAGAAAATGGCCAGACCCTCCAAAACCTTTCGAAAAGAATTAAAAGGTGGAGCTATTGCTCAACCAAATATCAGTACAGTTGCCATGCATAAATGGTTGGACCTTTCAAAACCTTTTGAAATGTTTTGAAAAGTAGAATTACTCCCCAGTGCATTTGCCAGTATAATTTCCCCCCTAACCCTAACCTGCCAAAATCAAACACCCCTTTGTGTTGAATTTTGTGTGATTGGGTACTGTAGAGCCTTGGTACCATCACTTTGCATGGGACTTGATGCCCTGATTTTGTCTAAGTACAAAGAATGTGCCATTGGTTTACTACACAGTGTTGGAGTTTGTGTGGTTAGGGAAGGATTCTAGTAAAAAGGCTTGGGCTGTTAGGGTTAATATATCTCACACCAGTTTGTTCAGAGAGTTGTTTCACCTTTCGAAACCTTTCATAGGTCCCTTTTATCAGACAGTTTTCTCACCTTTCAAACCCTTCAGTCCAGCAAACTTGAAAGGTTTGAAAGGTCTGACAATTCTATGGCAACTGCACAGTACATAGGAGGGTTATAACAACTGTCTAAACATCCTAAACATGTGGCACAAGCTGTTTATGTTAGTAAAATCCATGAAAAATGCAGCCGAAATTATACATGTGAACACTACAATGTATGTCTATGTATGAGTGACCACTGCCAATTAAAACTCAAACTTTCTTTCCCCATTATTAGTCCGAGTAACTTGGACCCTTTATCGCCTTTTTTATCATTTGGACATTTTTGTAAAAGACCAATATTTTGTGCACACAGCCTTGGACCCTACTATGGCCAGATCATGTCCAAATGTTAAAAAGGTCAGAGTTACTCAGACTACCCCATTATATAATAGGGTAGCCGTCCCGAATATTGACACGTCAAAATTTGACACCCCTATATAAATAGCGAACTAGTCCGCCAACATGGTCACGTGACCACCCGTGTTGCTATCAGGTGAAATGACGAACTCCCGCCCTTGGGTTTTCAACCACAAATAATGGATACTTTCGACGCTTTCTTCCGCAAAAGGTGACCTATTTTTTTCAAGTTTTTAGGATTCCTTGTAAGATGGGGTTTTAAGATGAAAGTGATAATTCTAGCCATTTTTTTATGTCAGAGTGGTTAAAATAGAAGTTTTTTCTGATATTGGTGACGGTTTGTGCCGCTGTCAGTGGAAGATTGTTCGTACAAAGTAGTGGTGTGTAATCTTATGGGGGATGACGAAATTACGTTTTTTTTAACGCAGTGGCTATTGTTACGGCAGCCCTCGTTACGGAACTGCCTAGTTCCCCGACGTAATGGTAGTCAATGTCACAATGTTTGCTGTTGGAACCAGACTATCAACCAAATGGTTCTCGTACTTTATTTTCCTTTTAAAAAAATTCTCCAAAACCACTGAAATCAAAGGGAAGAAAATTAAATCTACTTCAATAAAAATAACCATTTGATTAAAAACCTAAAACTTAAGAAATCTTTTCGCAAACAAAAAAAATCGGCCAGCACGGCAGGGATTTGGTTCAGGGCTCCCGGCCATCAAAATCAGATGCCATACCAATCACGCTACTGAAGCACTCTGGCAGGATAGGCAGTTTTAAATCTGATATACGTTTGCATTGTATGCTATAAAGTTGCATTACGGATGCCGTAAAAATAGCCACTGTACTGTGTTATTATAAAAGAAAGTGGTGCCGAAATTGCAATCACGACATGCCGAGGGTGCCGAATTTTCAGACAACACGAACGTCTTACAAAGTCACGACATTACCGAAGCAAGTACAGGATCGATTTGGTTGTAGTAGGCTATTGCAACATGCGCTATGCCTATGTGCTGTGTGTCGACGGGAGTTTCGTGTAAATCGATACTGCATAGGCCTATGTTGAAAAATAATAATCGACTCTAAGTAATGGTGCCGAAATCCGGGATGTCTACCATAAACTTATAATCCTAGCACGAAAATTTCTGACAAAAAGTCTCAATTTTAAAGGTTGTGCAATATATAAAATTATGAACACAGTTATTTTTCTTATGTGGTCAGTTTTCTGTTCCTGACGCATTTGGTCGGGCAATCAAAGTATAGAAATCTTCCCCGGGCGTCCGGAAATTGGACATCATCACGTACTGTCTGCATACTTGTACATGTAAAGTTGTACACAACAACTGACCGACACTCGACAGAAACAACTCCTTAAATCTACAAATGGAGCAACTCTGCTCAAATGATTACTTCACAGTACCTACCCAATACTTCCTCCGTTTGAAACTGGGTGACAAAGTTGAATATGTGTGAAGCTAGGCATGCAATATCGGGCGATCAGTGAGAGAAATGAGATTATTGCACATTTTGTAGCGGTAGGTCAGTACAACTACAAGTAGTAGGTGTGGGCATTGAATGTATTCGGCATAATCCGCATTATCAACTCGTCTGCTGCCCTCACGTGGTGACCTACATTCTCGTTGTGGGCCACGAGAATGTAGGTCACCACGTGAGGGCAGCAGACGAGTTTAACAGTGGCCGGCCACCTCTGTGGTGGCCACACGTGTTGTGTACACACGTTATCTTGTTATAGTCCGATTGCCTCTCTAGCCTTTTAATATTCACGCATAAATTTTGCGGCGACACTCAGTCAGATCAGATCAGCCGGGACATTATTAGGGCGTAAAAGTAGTCGGGTACACTAGTCAGTACGTGTGTCGAGTGTTTCATCGTCGGATCGTTGTGTCAAATCTCTTTGAATTTTGAGTGTCTCGGGCTTTCTTAATTTATGCCTACTTTCCAAGATGGATAAAGTACAGTTCAACAATGAGGTAATGTATACGACTAGAGAAACTATTAACTAACTAACTCAGTTACTTTCATTATTTTTGTCATGGTCATGTTTGTCATGTGTTTGTGCTCGGCGTTGATATGAGTAACTTAAGTTATCATACAATGTAGGCCTACCTTGCCTAGACCATGGCATGGAGGCCTACCTCCATGCTCAGTAGTTAGACAAGGCAATGTTTTTCTTCCTCCATACCTACCCCTAGAACTATGGGGTTCCCGACAGGTCCTGTCGGGAACCCCATATATAGTTCTAGGGGTACCTCCATATACCTAGGCCTACCTCCATATACCTAGGCCTACCTGTGTTAAGGGGCGTTGCTAGACCATTTTGAATGGGGGGGTGTCATCACAATACTGATGACGGGGTGTGACAAAAAAATGTGTTGTTTAAAAAATAATTAAAATTTGTCAAACAACTTGAATAGCGACGAATAGCCTACTCGCGTACATGTCATGATGTACTATCAGTATCATCATACACCATGCACTTTGAGTCTTTGTCGACCGTGAAACAAATTTTTCGACAAAATAAACTAATGGGTGGGGGTGTCACATCCCACCCACACGAGTGAAGCCAGTGAATGTGTTGGGTGCAGTCGGTGGATCTGTGCGATCGCTTGATAGTGTGATCAACCTATCATGCAAAACCCGTTCCTGCAAGATCTGCCGATTGTGCAAGATGTGCTGATTGTGCAAGATGTGCCATGCGCAATCGGTCAATCGTGAACCCGCCCTTCACAAGTGACCGAGCCCCGCCCAATTCCGCACAATCTATATGTCCTCCACAACTTTAAAAAAGGACACAGAGAGTAAGATAAACTGTCAAAAAGGGCCTAAAGTGGCAAAACATGTTGTCGTCTCGCAACTAAAACACCAAGAGAGAGAGAAATTGTACTAGAACTTTCCACACAGACGAGCACGCATGCGCATTAAAACCCTAACCCTGCCAGACGCAGCACAGTGCATCTGTGGTGACAGCTTGACCTTGCTGCACTCTGCACACAAGTCAATGTGACAAAGTATGCAATCTGATGCGTCTGGCAGGGTTTCTAGCCAAAATACCCTGGGAGGGTTAGGGTTATCAAGTACATTGTACATCAGTAGTCTTTGTTCATACACAACACCTACCAATTGTGCAACTTTTTGCCAAAACTGCCTTGTGTAATTGGTAGATTGCGCAAAGTCTGCACTACATGACCGGCCAATGCTTACATGATTGCCCAATACTTTCTAAAATTCCCCCACCCCTCCCCCATTGCATCACCCCTCCCCACGCTGTCCCAACCCCCCAATTTTATTTCCACTTCCAAAAATGACCAAAATCCCCACATTTGGGCATGAAAATTACCAATCCCGATGACTGGGGGGGGTTAGAAATAATTGGCAGATTACTCCATCATCCATAGTTTACACAATGTACAAATGTAATTTGTTTACGTTAGACGCGTTGGTTCTGCTTGAATGAGAGATTGCACTGCACTTTCCCGCAATCTATTATTCAAGCAAACATTGGTCGATCGCGTAAGCAAATAGCATCGGCCGATCACACAGTGCAGACTTTGCGCGATCTACCAATCGTGCAAGGCGGTTTTGCCGTGTGATACACCGATTGCGCTGGGAAAAAGTTGCACAATTCCCAGAACATACAGAAACGACTTTGCACCCTTCCAAACTCACTCCTGGCCAACAAGAATAGGCAGTGGAAATTTAGCCAGTACTTCTTGCACCGGGGAAATGCTCTGAATACCAGCAGTCTTCCAAAAACAATGTCTTCCAAAACCACAAACTAAAACGAAAGTGTTTACTAAACCCCTTTGAAGAAAATACCAAAGAAAAAGCAAGGCTTCGTGCAAGTCAAACGCACAACCCTCCGCTGATGTAGGGCTGTTAATTTTCGAATAATTTAGTATTTGATTTATATGCAAAACTGGGTTTGACCGAATATTCAAATATTTGATACCGGTACGGCGCCGATCAAGTTTTTCACGGGTCAGCTGCAATTGAATGCCGCACCGGTAAAAAGTTGCACTTAAAGCATGCTGGTGTTTTATGTGCACAATTACTGGGGTTTTTGCAGTAAATTATTAATAAAAAAATTACAGGTTTTACGGTCGGGAACAATAAACCCCCGTCCACAAAGAAATACCGTCGACAAAAAGGCGGCATTTGACACTACTATAGGCCGTATCTTTTCTATTAACCCCTTGAGTACGTTTTTTTACGGGAGACGTCGGGGTGTCGCGGCGGTTCTGGCAGCCAAGCGAACCGCTACAATGTGTTTGTGCAGTCAAGCATAACATAAACAATCATCCAACAATGGATTGAAACTGCACAAACGGGGGCAAATTGCGTCATCCGGCCTGGTGGTACTTTATTTTGTGGACGCCACCATATGGCGTCATCCGTACGTAAGGGGTTAAAATAGCACAGTCGTATCTGTACTTGCATATTTTTTTCTCGAATATTCGGCAAAAAGGTATTTGAATATTCGGTTGACGATCGAATATTGGAATATTCGGGACAGCCCTACGGTGATGGCTATGATGCACTACCAACTACATGTACATGTAGGGTACGAAAGCTTGACAAAAGCGGTATATTGTAATCTGATATCTGTTCATTGGTTCACGCATGAAATTCCACCTAATGGTTGGATCACTGATCGAGATCCGGCCCTTTTTTATATACATGTAGTTGTCCAAATCCGGTGAATACATCATTGATATTAACCAATCAGAGTAGGCTTCCAGAAAAACATTGTTTCACAACATATTGCCAGTGCCGGCTAAATATCCACTTGTGTAATTTTGCTACTTTTCTGTTTACAGTTTTTTGTTTTCATTTTTTTGCAGGTTGTAAACATGAGGAAGGTTGTAAAGAGGGTGAAAGTACTCACGGTGCACTCCCTTACAAGACAAGTGGCAAAGCTTCGAAAGAAAAAGTGAGAATTTGTTAACCCTAACCTTCCCAAATCCTCCAAAATCCTCTTTGCAAAATGGAGGAATTTGGAGGATTGAGGGCACTTGGAAGTTGATGCATTGGAGGATTTTGCAGGATTGAGGTTACTAGGGGTTTTTGCCCCTGCAGGAATATGGAGGATCCAGGTTATCAGGCTCAATGTGATACATGAGGATTTTGGAGGATTGAGGTTACTAGGGGTATGCAAAAAAAACCTAGAGGATTTTGGAGGATTCATGCTATGATCCCCATAAGAGGATTTTGGAGGATTCAGGTTATATGGAGTTTTAACACTTTGAAATCAGAGGATGTTGGAGGATTCAGGTTACATGCGGGGAAAATGATGTAGGGAGTTAGGGTTAAAGATTCAATTTTGCCCTCATCTTCTAACAGTGGTCAGCAATTTGCTTGGAAGATGTCCGGGAAAATGACCATAGGAAATGTGGGGTTTTTTTTCTGCTTCATAATTGAGACGATTTTGTCGGTGCACATTTTCCATTGTTGTGTTAGTGTTTGAAAAGAAAAATGTGTGTGACATTTTTCAAACTGTGTGTGACAGTATGATTTTGTGAAGATTTCATGCTATCCTGAGATGGTTGATAGCATTGTTGTTAGCTTCTTAAATACGCACGACAGCCATTGGAAACAAAACCACCTGGTCGGTTGAGTCTATAGGTGCATTCCTGTACATACTCAATCCATTTATGATTCAGCTATATTGTTCTTGAATGGGAGTTGTAATGAATAGATGGAGCTTTTTCAAACAAAGCTTTCATTTACATGAAAGGGGGGCTTCAAATGCAATGAATAGGACCATTCTATTCAGTGTGGTACTTGTTGTTTGTGTTTACGCTTGGCTGCACAGCCCGTTCTTGGCATACCAGTACCCCTTTAATAACAGCCGAGGGCATGAGGTTAATTACTGCCAATATTTTGGATTTGACAGGGGTTCAGAGCAGCAGACATTGAAGAACCAGCGACGGGCAGACAGGTTCTTGGCCGAGATTGAAGCCATTAAAGATCTGCAGGCAGACCTGCTAACCAAGAAGGCTGTAACGTTCAAGAAGACACTACAGGAAGTTGTCAACAATGTACGTGTGGTGTTATTTCATCATTCTAATATATTTATATTCTAATATATCATGTATATTTGGCAATCAGACCATGGATTCTTCAAAAGAGCAAATAAATCCATTGTAAACAGGGGTGTGCATTTACAGCTAGTACGGGAATCGGGTACCCGGGTACCCGTTAAAGAAAGCCAATCCCTAAAATCAGATCTCGGAAATTGCTGTTCATATTGTTCGTCAAGGTATGCACGTTAATACTACCACATCGGTGCATAAATTAAGCAAAATGGAAGTGTATACAGTGAGCTTTATATCTCTTCCATGTACCCTGGTTTTCATTTTGAAAATTCCCTAAAAATGACATTCAAAAACTTTCTTTTTCATTGTCTGAGACATTACTCGATTCCATAATCTGGAACCGGTTCCTGACATTGGCGGTCAGGTGCTCGGGTACCCAGTTTGGATGCACACAGCCCTAACACGTACATGTAGCTTGCAAGCACGTAATTTGAAAGCAACGGTGAAAACTTAGTTTTGTCTGGAAAGATGTATCCTAAATTACTAGAGCATTAACTCTGATTTCTGTGAACAAAGAAACTGGCAGGAGCGGGATTCGAACCGGCGACCTCCGGGTTACCGTACCGGCGCTCTACCAACTGAGCTATCTTGCCCTATGTTGGCGGTCCCCCAAATTGTCAGTATCTTTGTTCGGGTGGGCGCTAGTCAGAAGTCATAAACCCAGACTGCCGTATAGCCACAACTTCTCATCCAAACATCTCTTTTGTTTGACGTTGTATTATTGTGTTCGTTTCGCTTGGCTGCAAAAGCTGGCCCGACACCCCATACTCAGTGGGTTAAGTGTTGTATAAATGCAAATGACCATGCAGTTGGCATGCAAATTGTCTTCTATGTTTGTGCCCAAACATCTACACTCACTCAGACGTCACAGTGAGTTTGCGCTTTAACCCTTTGCGTACGGAAGACGTCCTATGCTGCAAACAAAATCAGTGCCACCAGGCCGGATGACGCCGTTTGCCGCTGTTTGTGCAGTTTCAATCCATTGTTAAATTATTGTGTATGTTACGCTTGGCTGCCAGAGCCACCGCGACACCCCGACATCTCCCATAAAAAATAAACGTACTCAAGGGGTTAACAATAACATGCACGTATATATTTAGCTTTATGATTTGGCCAGAAAGTGTGTAATTTTGATTTGCACTTCATAATTTTTTAAGTGATTCTTGTTTGTTTTCAGCCGAAATCATCAGCTGAGGATAGAGTGCTCGCACGGGTTATCCATCACAAGCTCATACAAGACAGAATATCAAAGTTCAAAGGTACACAGATGATCATTTACTCCAGTACAGTGTTCTCGGGTCACCGATTTCGAATAAGGAATTGCATGTCGCGGAGTGCTTGGTGGCACAGTTCAAGATGGCGCTGCCCATGAACGATGCTGCGAAAGTTCAACGTAAAGATGGAATTTGCGTCGGGGATGATGATGTAAATTAGAACAGAGATTTTCTCTTTTGCCCTTTCCCGACATAATATATGAAGCACTGTATGCTCAGTGCTTTCCGAGAGCCTGTGTGAAAAAAAATCACAGGCTTACTCGGGTGGGATTCGAACCCACGACTTCCTGCTTACTGGTGCAGACGTTTTTACTGTTCGACCACTGAGCTTGCAGTGAAAGTTGAAACAATCTTCACAGCTTTTATGATGTTTGATTCTTCAGATGAAGAAGATGAATTGAAAACAGATTATCCGATATTTCCATTTGTGACAACTCTTTTTCGAAAAAAGGGTTCCAGAATCCGAGAATATACGAATGTCCTACGAATGTTGTTTTGCTTAGCCTAACAATCACATGTAGTTTTGGCTGGTAATAACCTGGGCCCAATTTCTTTGAATCTGTAAACGGTAAGCGAAAAATTTCCGCTAACTACACTATAGCATAAAATTCTGCAGTAATGGTAAGCGTATTTCACGGATTAGCAAGGAATTTTGGCTTGTGCTCGGTTAGCACAAAATTGCAGGCCGTTACACAGAATTCGGTGTTACGGATTCCATGAAATTGGGCCCTGTTTTGTTTGTGCTTAACCAATTGTTGTGCTTAAGCAACTCTTTGAAAGCGGCACCAGGATCTAGTCTTGGCTTAAACCAGGGCTCAAGTCAATTTTTTTTTCCCAGTTTTTGACTCTAGTTTCAGTTCTACATTTTTAATGATATTCTCTTGTACTTGGATCAGGACTCGACTACAGCACTGACATACACCCATGTTCCCATTACCTTACATATATTCCATGAATCCCACAATTTCCCTTGTGGATTGTTTGACGATTTATAAGTTAAAAAGTCGTATCCTCATTGAGTGATCCCCACAATGTCACTTGCCAGGTTGCATCGTAAAATTGGGCGTGATCCCAGGCTAAATGGCAGTCTGGGTTTATGACTTCTGACTAGTGCCCACCCGAACAAAGATACCGACAATTTGGGAGACTGCCAACATAGGGTAAGATAGCTCAGTTGGTAGAGCACCGGTTCGAATCCCGCCCTCTCCAGTTTTCTTTGTTCACTTTAAGAATGTATTCAAATTTACCTGGTCAGTTTCCCTTGTTGATTGTTTGACGAATGAATGAATTAATAATCAAATACCATTAGGAGTGGAATCTTGACAGTTCTCATTAGAAAAGTCTTTAAAAAGATTGCAATCCTTTCTATTTTCAGAGCTGGTTACCAAGGACCTGCTGAGGACTGGAACCAAGAAATATAGGCGACTCCGAAAGGAACAATTTGAGGCAGAAGCGGATGCCAGACTGAAGGAGGAAGAGGTTTATCAAGACACCTTGGAGAAGACGGTGACTGCAGACAAGATAGATGAGCATGATGATGATTACCATAGTGATGATGACGATGAGGATGATGACGATGAGGATGGCGAAGATGATGAGGAGACGTTTAAACAAATGATGAGAGTGGATAGGATTGACCAGGACACTGATAAGAAAAACGATGATGATGCAGTAGTATCCGAGAGTATGAATTACAGTGAAGATAGAATGGGCGGAGTTGAAGATGGCCCAGTTAGGGGTGGCAAAAGTCAGGAGTCTCACAAGAAGCTTGATAGAGAGCAGTTTCAAACATTGATGCCACACAGTCAAGATAAATCACACAGTGAACAGTCAACCCAAAAGGCTCAGGATACTAGAGTTTCAGTCACTTCACGTGCTGACGTATCCGATGTGCCACCCTCAAGAGTGACAGGGAAGAAAAAATTGGACTCCATGTTTCTCGGAAGCCTGTCAAACCTGCATGATGATGACATCACCGAAATATTACGAAAAACAAGGCGAGAACAGCTGGAGCGAAAAGCAAAAACACAGTAAGTCAAAAAGTTTTAACTTCAAAACTGGAAACGGTTTCCAAGACACCCTCCAGAGCAGTTACTCGGGGAACTTTAAAATGGTCTTTCCTTCATCACAGAAAAATGCAGACGCATCAGCCGAAAGCAGAACCATCACAAGGGACCGAGGACTCACCCATCAGGACAAAGCACAAGATCCCCATGGTGGACCAGCCGAACCCCGTCAGACGAACATCGGGAGAGAAACTGATTCCGGGCATTAACTGCCATCCAGATCTCCCTCCGAGACAAGCACAAAGAGGTAAGCGACCAGTCTTATTATGACAGTTATTTATCTTAGAAAAGCACTGCCCTTCATAAACAAGACAAGACATTGAAGGCAACGTTAGTTTAAGGTGTAGGCCAAAAAACACTTGGATAAAAATTGGGACCAACAGCACGATGTGATTCTGCCAGCACTTCGCAGAGCCTTGCTGTCAAGGTGTGTTATATATACGTTCTTCAAATGAGCAAGATATATTTCACACCAAAAAATCTCTCCAGGACACATAACATACCATTGAATATTTTGAAAAGGAAGACGAAGGTCTTTGTTTTTTTATGTTCTCTGAACCCGCTACTTCATCAGATTCAATGAAGAAACAACCTAAGGGAGCACTGCCTAACCCATGGTCGGGCCAGGCCGTTGGAAAGCCGGGCCACGCCTGGGCCTTTTGGCTTATTAGTCTTGCTATTGTGAGCCACAAATCACCTAACAATAGAGCATCTACTATGTTGCTTTTGTGGTCATTCCATTCACGGGCCGGAGATCAAGTCTAGTTGAACAATGGGAGCTGGCTGGACGCCAGCATTAGTGGGCAGTTTGAGTACAACCAGGGGATTATGGAAGCCCGAAGGCCCAGGCTTTTCAACGGCCTGGCCCGACCATGGGTAAGGCAGTGCTCCCTAAGTCAGAGTTAATATTACTGTCTGAGAGAAGAGTTCACCCTGTAATAGCAAAAGATGCCAGCTTTGCGCCCACATTAACACTGACACCTAGATCATTTGACCCATACACCATCAAGGGTTCATTCAACTGCAACTCCTGTAATGTCATCCAAGCCATCACTTGTACACAGTGCCCTTGAGCTGTTTACAGTGGACAGGCAAGCCAGTCACTACGGCAACGGATGAACAACCACAAATTAGACATCAGGTACAGGGATGAACAGAAGCAATTTAATTTGCAGTTCTCAAACGAGGAGCATTCAAGACCAGATGTGAAAGAGAAGCTGCTGAATAAACGATCACTCGCGCCTTGAACTGTATTCAACAACGACTGAATAGGGACTCCGGCTCACCACCAGCCTTTGTTTGAACTCTTTTCCTAGACCTTAGGTTGCTCTCTTCATTGCATCTGATAAAGTAGCTGTAGCTACGAAAGCTTATGCCATAATTTTAATTTTAGTCTTTAAAGAGTGCTACCTTCAACATTTATCTTTTCTCTATTGTAATGCTTCGTTGCAGATACTCATGAGAAAAGATCCCGGAAACCGTTCCCAGGCAGACCCCAGAGCAAGCATCTCCCTGCCAGACAGCCTCAGCACCATCACATGCAGCCAAGCGATCCCACCGCTGCCACCGTTTTATCCCCAAAGAAACCTGCTGCCAAACAAAGCCTTCACCCTTCCTGGGAGGCCAGCAGGAAGCGCAAAGAGGCATCCAAAATAGTACCCTTCCAGGGAAAGAAAATCACATTTGACGACGACTGAAAGAACCAACAAAAGCCTCTTAGGTTTATAGACCTTACAATGTATGTGTAGTGGCCGTCTCCGAAACCCTTGGACAGGCATGGTCAGACCTTTTGTGCTTACATTATTGTTACAGAATTTGAATGACAAACATATACCAGTACCTCAAAGATGGCCGCTACGCATAAGGTCTATTGTAATGTAAGAATTTGTTTACGTGGGGAAACAAACTACCCTGTATTTGAATATTTGATCGTCAACCGAATTTTCGAATACCTTTTTGCCGGTTCGAATATTCAAAAATATATATATGCACGTACAGATATGACTTTGATGCTATTTTAGTACAAAAGTTACGGAGCTTAGCAGCGTCAAATGCCGCATTTTTGTCAAAGGTAACTTTTTGTGGCCAGGTTTTTGTTCCCGTCCGTAAAACCCTTGACACTTGTAAAAAAATATTCTTTCAAAAACGCAGGCTGGAGTTTGGTTTCTTATCAGAACGTTATGTACCCATAAATGATCTTGATACAACGGGCGCATGTAAACAAATGTTGATCGAGCAGTCCATAATATCGATCGCCACACGTAAAACACAGGCGTAATGCGCGGCATGCAGTTGCAGCTGACGTGTGAAAAACTTGATCGCCGAGTATCGAATATTCGAAAATGAACAGCCCTAGTGTTCGGCCCTGTTCCACTATACAAAATGCATGGAACACAGAATAGCCAAATATATATGGAGGCTTGCAAAATCTTGCACGTTCTGATTGGGAATAGCTTGGTCAACACCAACATGGGAATCGGAATCAACTCTTTGAGAGAGGTGATTCCTGCTCCGTTCCAGTCAATTTCAGGCAACGCCCAATGGATCTTGGCGCCGTTTCACAAAATGACACCCTTTGCACTAACAAAGTAAAGTGACTGCAGTGGGTGGAACTACACGATTTTAATGCGAGTAATCCATGGACATCAAGGAGGGAATGAAGCACTTATGATTACGAATATGAATATGCACTGCAAGACAATTTTCACTCAAAACTGTTCAGCAGGTGGGTTAAGAATATATTGTAGTAAAAAATAAATAAATAAATTATTGCCTTCTGCAATGCTCATGCTCAGAATCATGATTCGTAGCCCGATTGGGAATGCAGTGAATATATATTCCTAATGGGAATGTTACAAGTTCGGAGATGTTTCCCACGTGTCATTCAGATGAGCTAAAGCCTGCAACATAAACCAGCACTTTGTGATTTTATTTTAATGTCGTGTCATGTACCATATGGGTTTATTATTATCATTAAACCAAAAGCTTTTTTCTTCAGATTACATATATGAGAACGTGTCACATTTTAGGGAAGTTTCTGTAATACATGCACACATTCAATCCATGCAAGACATTTGCCTTTTGACATACACCAAACCCCCCCCCAAAAAAGTAGACACATTGAAAACCATGGAGGAATTCCTCCATGTGAAAACGAACATAGCCCCGGTTTGAAAAAGACCACCTTGCTGGTTGTCTATATGCACATTTTCAATCCATTTATGTTTCAATGAGAATGTGATGGAGCTTTTCAAACAAAGCTTTCATTCACACGAAAGGGGGCTCCATGTGATGAATAGGAACATGCTATTCAGTGTGGTGACTATTGTTTGCATTTATGCTTCGCTGCACAACCCATCCTTGGCATACCAGGCCCCCCCCTTTTCCCCCATCAATGACAGCCGGACACAAGGGTGGTAAATAGTCATATCTGTACAATTTTTATTGTAAATAAACTGTCAGTAAATGTTTGTCACATAAAAAGGCCTGCAAGCACACTCAATGAACATGTACTGTCCATATTGAATACGCTGTGTCTGGTAGCATATATCAGAACATGGCCACCATCATGGTTACCCAGTTGAGTGACTTCATATTCGATATGGTCTACATGCAGTATAAATTCAATTACTCTATTCTTGATCATGTGAACGTTCAGGACTAATGCAATACTTCAAAGTGTACAATAAGCCACGTTGGAGTTTCAACTGTGCATGCGCACTACATGATTCACAATTTAGTTGAGCGATAAACAGTTCACCACACGTGATCATAGCGGGTTACCAACGAAATCAAAGAAAAGTTCTTGTTTTGAAGTAAATGCACAATTTCTTTTTGATAAGATGAAAAATTGCAGAATTCGGATTCGGTTACCACGTCCCTCATAGACTTGTGTGCAATTATCTGCTTTGTTTATCTCCCGAAACTAAATCGTTGAATCTGATGTGTGCACTCCGAAGGGGCTTAATATTGATTCGCTCACACAACATACTGACAGAGAAGAATAAAAAAGAAGCTCATTACAGGAATTGTGGTTTTGCCGGATGACGGCAATAGCCGCAAAAAAATATTGCTACCAGGCCGGATGACATCTATACACGCCATTTTCTGCAGTTTCAATCCATTGCAAAAGCCAGCCCGACACCGTACTCAATGGGTTAAGCAACCTCAACTTGCATTTTACCATGCCCATAGTACAGTGATTAATGTGTACTATTGAAAACAAAGATGTAAGTAAACCCTGGGGACAAGATTGTCAAACCGTTTTTTTTGGCACAGTAAGATGGCGGTTTCAACTCCACGAATGTATTGGGAGTCCTGGTAATTTATATACGTCCAGGGGTTTACTTACATCCTTGCTCTCAATAGCACACATTAATCATTGTGTACAATGGGCACAGTAAAATGTGAGTCCAGGGGTGTGTTCCACTCATGCGAACAATGTAAACGTTTGCCAACTACAAGAACCATTTTCCATTGGATGTGCACACAAATGTGGCGAACGTTTGTGAACATACCCCTGGTTGTCCGTGTGATTACCGCAATGAGAAATCAATTATGTTGGAGTAAAGTTGGAGGCTGGATGCATTATGTGAATGACGAGAGTTATACAGTTAACTGAACTTTTGTTTATAAAACCCACAAAAAAAACACTTCCTTATAATGACTGTTAAACAGCATTCCAACGACAAGGTCCCAAAAGCTGAATTCAAAATGGATCATGTTTGCAATTAATGTAGGATATTTTTACTGATCTCCTTGTATAAAAATCTGGATAGCTCATAAGCCGTTGTGCGCTGTACGAACTGTCGCCAGCAGCCGCCATATTACCACTCATTATACATCCGTAAATCATTGCTGTCTAGCCTAGCGCCTGATTACATCCTGCTTGTACTAGTTTTACGTACGTTCACGCGGAGTGGAAAGATGGGGGACGGTGTCGTCAACTTGAACAGCCAATCTATCCAGATTTTTTTTACAAACTTCGGCTGCTGTTGTCGCAATTCTATTTCAGACCATGTACTTTTATGACTGCTGAAAGTAAACAAACATGCACATGTAAACTAAAATCAAATGTTACAAGAATAAACAAGG
The DNA here is from genome assembly GCA_037893225.1 of Hippasteria phrygiana. Lineage (NCBI taxonomy): Eukaryota > Metazoa > Echinodermata > Asteroidea > Valvatida > Goniasteridae > Hippasteria > Hippasteria phrygiana. The sequence continues at coordinate 2,199,437 of JAZGUH010000375.1, forward strand.
CTAGATAACTGCCTAGATATTGGTCTACAATCATGCATCTGAAGTATAGCTATGCCACTGCCTTATCAAGTAAACATACAGTGCAAGAAATATTGTGATTACATCAGTGGTCATTTTAGAATGAATCAATCCTGCCTGAAATGTGACCGGCTCTGCAAAAAGGGATATTATGTCGCAAAATTTGAAAAATGAGTTATATACACAGTTGAATTTGTCACATCCTAAAGCTTCAATTTGTTGTAGGTTTGACCCCTGTGGCATTTTGTGTTCTCGAGATATCTTGACATTTGTATACTCCTATTTTCCCAATTTAGCGGAAGTGCGTTTAGAGATACAGGCCTTTAAACACAAAAAGTGCACAGAAATCAGATAGAAGTAATTTTTATCAATATTTATTTTTTCATCTTTATTTATCAATATTAATGTTTCTGAAAATATATTCTGAAAATATAGATATAACAGAAGCCAACAAACCAAAAACAAAAAAATCACTTACAATGTACGTGAAGATTTTTTTGCCCGCTTCACATAATACCCCTTTTTGCAGAGCCGGTCACAAATGTACTTAAAGTTTATACTGATACAAACTAGAAGTTATACTCGATCTATAAAGGGCATTCATTTTGGGGGGAAATGAAACAAAAACAACCGAATTACATGTGTTCTGATTAAAATACAGGGAGGCACTTATAGGCACTGACATGAATACACGAAGCTTTTTAACTTTTTATAGAAGTTCAGTTGACGAAATATTTCTAATGTGCAAATAGTAATCTTTATTATGTTAATAATGTAAGACTATTTTATCACTGAGGATTGGTTAGAAATATGGGTTGTGATGAGTCTATTTCAGGAAATTATAGAAGAAGCCAACTTTTCTTTGTTCGTTTTAAGAGCAAAATTTCACATTTGTGATCTTTGAGCAACTGTTTATTTGGTTGGAGAAGAGTTGGGCTCATCCCTACAATCACTCTCTCACCGGACATCTGTTGCTACTCTTAGTCTGTTCTACAGATATTTTCATGGTAAATGTTCCTCCAGTTAGGGTGTTTGAGCATGAAACTCGGCTTTCCACCTGTTCCTACCAATATACTCTAGCTGTACCTAGATGTAGAACAAAAAGCTATGCCAATAGCCGTTTCCCTCGTTCTGTATCTCTATGGAATTCTTTGCCTGGTGCATGTTTCCCGTCATCTAATGATCTTTCCCACTTCAAGAGGAATATTAATTCCTACCTCTTGTACCTTTTGATTTGTTTCTTTTTGTACCTCCATAAAATCTATAAAAACTCCATCAACTAAGCAGCAGGTTTGCCAAGTGGCTGAAGGCATCTTGTGTCATTGGACATATTTTTGTCAATCTACCGCGACTTTTCTTTAGAATAACAAAATTAAGTCCAATGGAGACACACGGTAAACTAACGTCCCTGTCAACTTGCCGCGACCTTGATGTAAAACAACCAGGCTGAAAGCAGTCGCGGAAGATTATCAGGCTCGCAGTGTGTGACAGTCTGCCAGCCTCGAAGGCGAATAAACGTTCTTGTCGCGGTAAATAAAAGTCCAAATGAAAACGCACGGCAGAATTACGCGAAGGCATGTCGCGGCAAGTTTCTGCGAGGCCGCGGAATAAAAGGTCCAATGGAAACCGTCTTTAGTATTGCACTTCTTGCATACAATGTACAAGTAAATGTATTTCATTTTTTGGTACTTGAAAAACAATATTGGAGTTACCGAAATAAATTATCTTTGGGGGGAAAAAAAAGCTGGGAAAAACAAGAAAAAACCTCCAAATAAAATCCTTTTTTTTTTTGTGGGAAGGTTGGCAGGAGCCCTTAATTTTTTGTTGGCCCTAGGCACAGTGCCTACTGGATAACCTGGCCCTGGGATCGTTCTATAGGTTGAAGGGACCAGTGGCTAATCCAGATTACGTCATCCAGGTAGTGCACCCATTAGCTATAATCCTCCCCGCAGAGGTAACCAGACTATCTCTAATTAGGGGTGTGCATTTACGGGTATTAAAAGAACCGGGTATCCGTTATAGAAACCCAACCCAAAACCTCCAATCCTGGAAGTTGTAATAATGTTATTCTCTTAGATTAAAAAGTCTGATTTCAGACAAAAGTCTGAAAAATCTCATGCCTCTCTAGTAAACATGATCACTACTCCGCCATTACATGTTCCGGCATATAAAAAAGACAGAAGCTTTTATAGTGGAATGAGGCATGCTATTAGTATTACACATGTAAATTCCCTTTATTGTCAATTTTTGTGAGCGTCATAAACATGAAATCTGTGCTGGTTTCCCATGTAGTCGTGTTTTAATTTTGAAAATTCCTGACAAATTACATTTGAAACCTTTCCTTTTTCATTTTCTGGGAAGTTACTATGCTATAATGTAAAGTTGTACGGGTACTCGATTCCATAATCTGGAACCAGTTCCTGACATGAACGGTCGGGTACTTGGGTACCCGGTTCTGATGCACACCCCTATCTATAACTTGATCATAGAAGGAACCACGAAACCCATTTGAGCAAACAAACATCTGGAAACAAATTAAGGTACTTTCCTACAATTACAATAAAACAAATCTTAATTTTTCCCAGTTTTTAAATTTTTATTCTAAATCAACTTAACTTTTTTAGGCTAATATTTGTAGGAAATGGGAAATACAAAAAAAATTACCATAAAAAATGCCGTTTCCGAAGACGTTTTTCTTGCATCGTAATTTTAAATAAACATGGATTTTTTGAAAAAAATTGATATTTTTCACTATTTTTCAATGTTTGTGTCATTGTAAGAAGAAATGACATTCCCAGAAAATACAATTTTTCGAAGCGATACCCTTAACATCCACTTAATTAGTCAAATGTCACAAGACATGTTTTTTTAAAACAACTTTTCAACAGTTGGTAATATTGACAATCATAGAATGTCATTGGATTGCTGCTTTTAATAAGCTTTAATTTGATATATCATTGGTCATGGTACATGTAGGTGCTATGGTTGCCGAGCTACACTTTAAAAACAATATACTTTGTTACAAGTTTGTTTTTGTCTAATTAGCCGTATGCCCAAATAAGGTAAAAATTGTAATAAAAAAAAGTGTTTCGCAAGTGATATACAGTAAAAATATGATGAAAAATTAAAGAAATTATCCTAATTGTATGAAAGTACCTTAAGGCAAGGACCATTAGACGACTACTGTCCATATGTATGCATACTAACATCCAAGGAAGAATGACTCTAGTCAAACTATTCCGTCACTGGTCCCCTCCATTTTGTTGACAGTTCAGCTTTAAAGGCATTGCTAATTCATAACAAGCGTGACCCTGCCCTGGTTGGTTCCAGATGATCGACTAGATAGAGTTTGAGCTAGGAGGAAGTTCAACCAACGAGCATTGGCCAACCAGTGGTTGACTTGTGACGTAACTTGCGTCCGTGCATTTCGTATTAAAGCGTGGACGATTTCTAGTCGACCTGTGGTTAACATCATCACAAATCTTCAAGGTACTGGCTCCCGGCTGCACTTTGCGATGCTTGCAGCTGATAGTCACCAGCGATGCGACCAACCTCAGAAGGTTGGTTCTAAATAATCGACTAGACCAGTCCAATCACTGTCGATTAGCCAAGGCTCGGAGTAAGTTTGTCAAAGTATTGTTAGCTGTATAGTCAGTGCGAACTTCCTTATCATTTCTCAGTGCAACAACTGTCAAAGTATAGTTCTTGCCTAAACTTGGCCTAAGCTTTGCCTCCAATGGAGTATGAAGGAATTGGAAGTTTGCGACAACTAAAGTGTTTATATCGGGAGACTGGCCCCGACGCTGTCTTCTCACTCCAGATCTAGTGCTCTGAACCCTCTATACCCAAGTGGAGAGTCCCGACATGTACCAGGGGGTTGGATTAGCTTCAGTGGCCCCCACACGCCGCGGTACCGGTCAGTCTGATCTCTTGCAAATTCCTGTAGACCCACTCGGCGATGATCTGCTTGTTTCCGTCATCGTAGGTCCTGATGAAGGCATGGAGTAGTAGGGCCTCCGGTGCGGGCCGGTCAACTGGGTTCTTATGCATGCTGGACAAGGATGGAAGGCAGACTTCAGTCACTTCACCGATTCAAAATGTGAGATGATTTGAAAAAAAATATCACCCACCCACTGGTTTTGTTTGGTCCCCTCCACACTCACCTATAGGGCTGTCCCGAATATACCGAATATTTGAATACTTTTTTGCCGGTTCGAATATTCGAGAGAAAAAATATATGCAAATTTAGATAAGACTCTGATGCTATTTTAATAGAAAAGTTCTAGCGCTTAGCAGTGTCAAATGCCGCATTTGTGTCGATGGTAATATTTTGTGGATGGAGGTTTATTGTTCCCGTCCATAAAACCTTTATTTCACTGCAAAAACGCAGTAATTGTGCACATAAACCACCGGTGTGCTTTGCGTGCAACTTTTTTACCGGCGCGGCATTCAATTGCACCTGACCCGTAAAAAACTTGATCGGCAAGCACCGGTATCGAATATTTGAATATTCGGTCAGATCCAGTTTCGAATAATCAAATTTAATCAAAATTATTCGAAAATGAACAGCCCTACCTACTGATCTTTCCCCCACACTTTTCAACTATTTCAGAAAATTCCTGGGTTAGTTTTGGACAAAAAAGTGTTTTTTCCTAAAGCCTCTAGTTGATTCACTGGAAGAATTGCACAGTGTTGAAAATTTACCAACCGGGATTAGCACTCATACTACCCCCACCTCCACTTTTTAAATCTAAAGAAAATCTAGATGGTGCTTTGCATTTTTGATAAATATTTTAACACTAACCCTGCGGTGTGGCATGGCGCTGTTTTGTTAACCCCTTGCCACCGGGTGGCGCCGGGGCACCAGGCCGGGTTATGCAGCCAAGCGAAACAGAAACAAGAGGCTTGTGCAGCCAAGCGTAACGTACACAATACCCCAATAATGGATTGAAAATGCAAAAATTGACGTGTATAGACGTCACCCGGCCAGGTGGCAATTTCAATCTGCACGTATTTGTGTCAACCGTACGCAAGGGGTTAAGTAGGTCACCGTGGTGTACAATGTAACAGTGCGTGTATATTGTCATAGCACATCGCAGAGTTAATATGATTTTGCATGCAAAAATGGGGGGGTTAGGGTTAATGGACTTTCTTATTTTTCACACAATATCACAACAGAACATAAACAATTTGAAATTCTGAAGTAACTTACCATTGCGCAACAAAATCCACAAATGCTTCTGAAAACCTATCCCTCGGTAATGATGGTGGTGCCTGCAGGCAGTAAGATGAATCAAACAATGTCACATCAAAATTATGGTAGGTTATAAAAACCCCATGGAATTATTTCAAGAAGCCTTCCTGAATACTCAAAACAATCCATCACTCTGCAGAATGATGGACTCAAACACCGTGTTTAATCTTGATTCAGCAAAGAGGATCTGGTCCTGCGGGGTAATAAAACCACAGATAAGCTTAACCGCAAATAAACTGTGCTGCATTTACACTCGATCCCAATCCTGCTTTGATCCACCATTTACAGCGGGAAAAAGGGGAATTGAATTCGTGCAGTAGCCGAACCTGCGACCTCTGGAATACCGTCCCAGCACTCTATCAACTGAGCTATCTTGCCCTATGTTGGCGGTCTCCCAAATTGTCAGTGTCTTTGTTCGGGTGGGCGCTAGTCAGAAGTCATAAACCCAGAATGCCGTATAGCCAGGGATCACACCCAATTTTACAATACAACTTGGGAAGCGACATTGTGGGGATCACTCAACGAGGATACAACTTATTAATTTATAATTCATCAAACAAACCACAAGGGAAACATGACTAGGTAAATTTGAATACATTTTCAAAGTAAACAAAGAAAACTGGCAGGAGCGGGATTCAAACCTGCGACATCCAGAATACCGTACCGGTGCTCTATCTTGCCCTATGTTGGCGGTCTCCCAAATTGTCAGTATCTTTGTTCGGTGGGCGCCAGTCAGAAGTCATAAACCCAGAAGGCCGTATAGCCAGAGATCGTATTTACGGTATGGGATCGCCGGTACGGTATTCCGGAGGTCGCGGGTTCGATTCCCGCTCCTGCCAGTTTTCTTTGTTCACTTTGAAAAAAATACTTATTTTGTGAGAAAAACACTTTATTACAAAGACTGAAAAACTGACCTAGTAATTTGCGAGTCATTTTGAGTGAAATATCCCTGAAGAATTTCTCATTCAAATATGTGAATATACTGAAATATTAATTTGAGTACAGTAAACATGATTTGTACTACGTCCGAAAAAAATGCATGCGCATGATTTGATTTGGGGCAAGGCTAAGATTTGAGGAAGATTAAAAAATCCACGAAAGCTTCAGAGGCATTTCATTTGTATGGTGTTGCTGAAAAATGCACAAGAAAACTGCATTTTCTACCAAAAGACACGGTTCAAAATTGCACAAAATGGGGTCATTAGAGTTAAAGGTTGCAGAGGTCATTTTGGAATGATAAAAACAATTTAAGGACCAAAAAGTCTTCCGCAAATCTGGAAGACGTCTCACAAAAAATCCTTAAATCAGGAAAAAATCCGGAGAAATCTTAAACCTGTTGGGGGCAAAAATTAATGAAATCTTTTGAGTGTTGACACCGTAATCGTGTCACTCAATAAACATGAACTCCGGAACCCATGACAACGTTTTTTGGAAGGAAACTAGCAGTTTGAGGAAATGAAAGAGCAACGAAAAAAAACTAACCTCGTGAACAATGCACTGTATCAAGTCTAAGGCCTGTGAAAAGAAACAACAAAATAATTACAAATAGCTTTAATTGTTTTAGTTTGAGAGAAAAAAACTTCTTTGCAGTAAACTACCAGAGCTGTAGTCCAATCCTTGCAAGTCCAGTCAGAAGTCCTTTCATAAAGCTGGTCACAAGTAACTGGATGAACAATGACAAAGGAATGCCTTTGTCAAAGTCATTTGAATAGCTTGTGGTTGGAATTAGGACTGGAGTGCTTGTGGTGATGGACTTGTGATGGACTTGTGATGGACTTGTGATGGACTTGTGATGGACTTGTGATGGACTCGACTACAGCCCTGGAAACTACATTATCACAATTCATAATGACTACAACTGACTTTAAATTACTGTGACCGAGAACTCAATAAATTATGGAAATCATGCTCAAGACCAAGGTCAAATACTATAAATGTTGGGCTAATGTAAGCCGAATGTCACATAATGCACTGCCAAAAACTAATGTTCTCATGTATAGAAAACTTTTCTTGAAATAAGAAACTTTTTCTTGGTTTCAAAAATTCACTAAGAAAAAACTCAAAAAATAAATTCCTACTTCTAGAAAAAATGTCTTTACTTAAGATTTATTCCACAATCGTTTTCTAAATTCAAGAATATTTATGTATTGAGGAGTACCTTTCTTACCTATTAAAGAAATAAATTATGTTTTTAGAACTACAACAGATATTTTCTTACTCTTCTTAACTCTGCGACATGCCACGCGACCAAAAATGTTAGGCCACTGGTCGTTAATTTTTAATTACTCCGTCATGGTAAAAATATGTTCATACTCCATGTAATCCTCGTTAAAACCTTGCCAAATATTATGGTAGAGCCCCTTTAACACTGGTTGAACTGTTGACCTAGAAAAAAACAATCTGCAATCTATCAGCTTTTCAAGGGCTTTGAGCAGAGTGCCAAAAATAAACATCAATGTCAGTGGGCATGTATATAATTGCCAAAAGTAAACATCAATGTTGGCATGCATGTATAAACTTTTTGGGGCTTGTAATATATTTAGACAGTGTGTGAGAGTATTGTGCTCACCCATGGAGCTATAAAAACAAATAGCAGTGCAGCTATTACACGCTAATTACGTTTTTAGCACCGTGGTGCGTTGGTGTTTACAGAATGAGGACGGTGGCACATCGCAGAGTTAAAATAGGAAAATATTTCCCAATGTGAGAAAAAAATATTTCTAGAAAGTACAAGAAAACCTTTCTCTACAAGCAAACAAGAATGTTTGTCTTCTTTTATAAAGAAAACAAATCTTTGAAAGAAATTACTCAGGAAAGAAAACTTGAAATATGTTTTCTTAATTCCAGAAGAAGTAAAGGGGTTTTCTCCCTAGAAAATTCAGTAAGAAAATATTTCTAGCTTTTTTTGATTGAAGAATATGTTCTTAGCAACAAGAAAAAAGTTCCTCTTTTTTCTTAATTTGAACATTTATTTATTTATTTGAGAAAATTGAAAGAAAAACATTCTTATTCCAAGTTTCTTAAATCAAGACATTTAGAAAAACTTTTAGATTAAGTGTTTCTTAAATCAAGAAACGGATATTAGAAACATTTTTTAAATTTACTTCTTTTTTCAAAGTAAGAAAACAATTTTTTTGTAGTGTAATATACTGTAATGGGGTTGGTTAATCTGCCAGTAGGATATGGGAAGGGTGCCATTTTCCAAAAAAATATTTGACTTACCGACAGTTCAGTTTCCCTTGGTGTCACCTGCAGAAAAAAGAAAACCAATGAGATAAGATTTGAGGCTTTGCATGGCGGATATATTAGTAAATGAAGGGTTGGCGGAAACACCATGTAGAAATATTTCTCAATTATTAAGAGAATAAACTCTGGTTTATACCTCTGGTTCCTTTCAAAATCATTATCTTAATTGAGAAATATTTCTACATAGTGTTTCCTCAAACCTTTCATTTATTTAACAAAAGAGATGTTTGGATGAGAAGTTGTGGCTACACGGCATTCTGGGTTCATGACTTCTGACTAGCGCCCACCTGAACAAAGATACTGACAATTTGGGAGACCGCTAACATAAGGCGAGATAGCTCAGTTGGTAGAGCGCCGGTACGGTATTCCGGGGATCGCAGGTTCGAATCCCGCACCTGACAGTTTCTTTGTTCACTTTAAAAATGTAAATAAATAAAAAATGCTTACAACTTCAGAAAACTAATTATTCCATGCTTTAGCACACATTCCAGTGGGTATGCCGTGCCATGCGAATTCTACTTGCCAATTCAAACACATTTTTAGATTTAGACAAACAATTGACTGGTTTTCACACAATGACAGAATGAAAAAATTATTCACCAAAATCTCGTTTAGATAAAGGTCTAGAATAAAACCGTTATGAAAGTTGGAGAGACGAACAAATACACAAGATTTTGGCAAACAAACGGGGATGCTGATAGAAAGATTCATAAAATTTCTCACTCACTGGGTATGGAAATCTGCCCATCGCCATCTAACAGGAGAAAAAATTGACAAAATCGTAACTGTCAGTTATTCAAATCATACAATTAACAGATTGATCTTCCGCACAAAATAATATCCAGTCACACCATTATACAATCTGACACAGAATGTGCTAAATTTCAGACAAGTGAGAAATAACCCGCACAAAGAGAGGAGATTCTGAGGTGTACGGCTTTGTGCAATGAGCAATCGGGGACTTTTGAGACGCTGGTGGCAGCAGACATACCGCTCTTTTTTTCATTGTTCTCAACAGTCGTGCGCATGCTCAGAACTACTAGCGCATGCTCAGAACTACTAGTGCATGCTCAGAACTACTAGCGCATGCTCAGAACCACTAGCGCATGCTCAGAACTACTAGCGCATGCTCAGAACTACTAGCGCATGCTCAGAACCACTAGCGCATGCTCAGAACCACTAGCGCATGCTCAGAACTACTAGCGCATGCTCAGAACTACTAGCGCATGCTCAGAACCACTAGCGCATGCTCAGAACCACTAGCGCATGCTCAGAACTACTAGCTCATGCTCAGAACTACTAGCGCATGCTCAGAACTACTAGCGCATGCTCAGAACCACTAGCGCATGCTCAGAACCACTAGCGCATGCTCAGAACTACTAGCGCATGCTCAGAACTACTAGCGCATGCTCAGAACTACTAGCGCATGCTCAGAACTACTAGCGCATGCTCAGAACTACTAGCGCATGCTCAGAACCACTAGCGCATGCTCAGAACCACTAGCGCATGCTCAGAACTACTAGCTCATGCTCAGAACTACTAGCGCATGCTCAGAACTACTAGCGCATGCTCAGAACTACTCGAACATGCTCATTTATACGTGTATCGACCTCCAAACGTGGACGTCCTATTGTTCCCTCTTTTGTTTGTACTTAAACTTTTTCGGAAGACTCCCATAGGTTTTGTACACGAATTCAATCGCGGACGTATTCTGGGAATCGCGGACGATATTGTTCCTTTTGTTTATACGTCCACGTTTGTTTGGGAGAACAAACGCAGAACTACACATGCATGCTCAGAACTATGTGTGCATGCTCAGAACTGAACAGAACATGCTCAGTATGTCTGAAGCCATCAGCGTCTTGAAAGTCTCCCTCTGACACGGGTTTAAACCCTTTCATCACCACATTGTTCATTGGCTTATCTTCCCCAGTACCACATTCTTTGTTCAGTCGAGCATAAAACCACTTACACAACTAGATAAAGCAGCTGACTGCTTGTTGAATGGTTGTATTTTCAACCAAAGATTTCACCCTGAAGAATTGATTGAAAAGGAAAATGTGTGTAAAAGTTTGTTTCATTAAAATGAAAGTCATAACTGCTAAAATAGCAAAGTTACGGCTGTTTTCTCTTCTGGCCCACTTTATCAAACAGGAAAGTTGTTTGTCACATGAACCAATGGCAATCCATACACATAACTGTACAGGGAAACTTCGGATACAGTTTTGTATTTAAATGGTGCCACATGACACATGTAAATTTGATAGCATCATTGGAAAGACCCGAACAGGCTCTTTCTGTTGGTATAAAGATCATGTATGGACAGTACAGGTTAAAAGCTTTGTTTTGATTGATTGTGTGTTCTGGTACCTCATTCCTAGCCCCCAATACAACTTTTGGAGTGGTCAGAATCTTGACCCCTTGTTTTGAGAAAAAGAAGCTCAAAGTTTGTGATCTGTGCACACTTTATAATTAACCCGAGTTAAAAAAAAGAATCCTCCTCAAAAATATTTAGATAATGGATTAAGTTAAAAAACTTTTGAGATATGATAGGATAGGTTTTTTCTTTAAATGTGCATTTGTTAAAATCCCCAAATTGACTTTTCAGTGGAAAATGGTTGTTTCTGCTTGTAACTCAGATAAGGCATAGTGCGACTTTAAGCTCATTTTGTGCTGCCAGGTCACATATTTGACCTACCTCAAGAAGAAACATACCCAGACTCCAAACCTCGGAATGAACGCCATACTGGTCTCCTTTTATTCTCTCGGGCTAGAAAAATATAATTTAGCAAATTATATATGTGACCCACTCTGCAAAAAGGGCAATTATGTTGCAAAATTTGAAAACAGTGTTTTATATATAGCTGGAAAAGGCCATTTTATAAGCTTTCATATGGTATATGTACTTAAGGAGAAACAAGCCATTTAAAAAGAGAAAAAAACAAAGCAATAGATTGAAGCACTCGACACAAACACATTCTTTTTCCCAACTTTATTCACTAAATATAGGTAAAACATCAAAGATGCAAAAAATTCCCTTCTTTAAAAATCACTTGTTTCACCCTCTTCACATAGAACGGCCCATTACACGAAAAAGAAAACAGCGACTTATATGACCTTTTCTGTTGACAAAATGGGGAAACCCAAAAATATAGGGCAACATAGTTCAGTTGGTTACGTGCTGGTATTGTATCCGAAGGTTGCAGGTTCAAACCCCACTCTTGTCAATTTTCTGTGTTTGCTCTTCACCACTTCACGCCGGGATTCGATTTTCGAAAAAGGCAAAATATAGCAGCCAACTTCTGATATACAGCCAAACGCCACAAATACTTATTTGCAAGAGTCATTTCAACAGCATTTGTAAAGTATTTCTTGCCGAAACTCTATTATTACAATACTCCGGGTGCGCCCACCGGAGCGTAAATTGTAGAACAACCGGCCGTGCAGAGCGGCCAAGTTCAAGTTCAACACACGGTCTGCCTCCACAGACTTCTTGGAGTTTGTATAGCTATTCAAACCGTGGACCTTTAACAAGGTCCACTATTGAGTCAAGGTCCACGATTGAAAATGGTGTACAAAATATAAGGCCTCCCGCCTTCCGAAAAAGTCTATTATCTATTATCTAGTAATTTTCTCTTGAATTTTGCTTGACGTTAGACTAGAAAATATTACACAGATACCTCCAATAGTAGCTCCCAGGAAGGCTTAATTTGATCGTAACTTATCAAAAACTGAGCTTTTAATTTATCTTTCAGTTTGTTGATATTCATCCATGTCTACAGCATCACAAGTCTCATTTGGCATGTTCTGTATTCACACTTGTGCTCCATCCTCAACTAAGCTCTTGGAAGTAAAGTTGCAGTACTCCTGCACCCAAGCCCTTCACTGTGTGATTTTTACATCAGAGTATTGATGTAAAAATGAAAAATATTCAATGAGATTTCATTTTTTGGAGTTATGGGACCAAAGTAGGAAAAAGTAGGAAAAACTAGAGATTAAAAAAGTACGAAAAGTAGGAGCAGGGTAAACAAATTGGGGTAAAGTAGGAATGCTGGAAAGCCTGTGAATAGCAAAAAAATGTGTCTCGATTTAACTTCCAGGAATCTATCTTGAGCTCATTTGGTTAAATAGCAAACAGTGACACTACGACTGACTCGATCAACCAACGAAAGACTTACTGCCATGTATGCATTTGTTCCAACGTACGTCTTGGTGATGGAGTTCACGAGTTGAGCGCTCACACCAAAGTCGCACAGCTTGACCTCACCTTGAGTGTTGACGAGTATATTGGAAGGTTTGACATCTGGACAAAAAGAACAAAAACCACAAAACCACACGACCTGTGAATGGAGCGCTAATACTTTACGGAGACTGTGGAGGGTGATAACCTCTTGAATACAGACAATGGCCATGCTTTGAAAACGACCACCTGGCCAGTTGTCTATATGCATTCCTGTGAATACTTAATCTATTCATGTTTCAACTACATGTATATCATTCTTGAATGAGAGTGCAGTGAATAGATGGAGCTTTTTTGAACAAAGCTTTCATTGACACGAAAGGGAGGCTCCAAGTGCGATGAATAGGACCACTCTATTCAGTGTGGTGCCTATTGTTTGCATTTACGCTTGGCTGCACAGCCCGCTCTTGGCATACCAGCCCCAATCAATAACAGCCGGACAAAATGGGGTTAAACGAAAAGAGAAAAAAGCCACGAGGGGGTGGGAATGTTTCAACCCCAAATGCCACTCCTGGATCCGCCACTGACATCACAACAAAATGCATTGGAAATGCAGATTGGAACATTTACCTCTGTGCATGATCTTTAAACTCCAGAGGTAGGTGAGACCTTTAACAACCTGTAGATTATAACAAAGTACAGGTACACAAATGACAGACTCCATTAAACTGAGGAATAAGTTGGACAGCTGTATTGAAAAACGTTTGTACACAACTACAACCCTTGAGAAGGGTAGGAAATAAACCTTAACCCTCACCCACCTCAATCCACCAAAATCCTCCTTGCAGTTTGGGAGGATTTTGGAGGATTGAGGATGAATGGTATTTCAAGAAAAAGAGGATTTTGGAGGATCGAGGATGAATGGTGTTTGATTAACAGGAGGATTTTGGAGGAACATAAATGCAAAAATTTGGAGGATTTTGGAGGATTGAGGATGAATGCATTTTTGGGGGGCAGGGCAATCGGAGGATTTTGGAGGATTGAGGATGGTTCCTAGCAAAAAGGGTCTAGTAAGGGGTTAGGATTAATTAGTACAGGTTTGCTTGTTTGGTTGGGACTTCTGGAGGATGCAGTTCAAGTCAATGCTCTCTTAAAATTGAAATGAGTGCAATGGTAAACTATGAACATCATATCAAAGATAGTGTCCATTAAATCATTTACTTAATGTATTAATGATGGACACAAAGTAAACCATTCATAAAAAAACAAAAGCAGAGGCAAATATCCATTATTTCGCAAATTTTGAAAATTGAGATTTCCTTTCCATAATAAAATATATAATGGTAAGCTTTGTAATGGTGCAAAAAATGACTGTTAAACAATATTTTGGTTTTCAAATAGAGCCGTATATTCAGCATTGATAATGGAAACTAATACGTAGTTTACACAATTTTTTAGGAAGTACGCCAGACTAAAATGTCAAATTGTACACATTTAATGGTCTCAACACAAAAGCAAACCAGGTATTTTGAATTAAATATGCTTAAAACTACAGTATTTAGAAAAAAACAAGAATCATGATTTTGTTTTCCCCATTTTTTTATATAAATTGCAACTACTCAATTATAGGTCATGCAACTTATGTCCGATTTCCCTTGCGGACGCCTTATTTGAGGACCTGGAAATTTAAACAACATGTAACTGTTCTTATTTGTAGTTTTAAAGTGAACAATGGAAACTGACAGGAGCGGGATTTGAACCCGCGCCCTCTGAACACTATACCGGTGCTCTACCAAGTGAGCTACCTTGTCCTAAGCTGGCGATCTCCCAAATTGTGGGGATCACTCAATGAGCATTTTTGAGCTATGGCAGACACAATAAGAGATCGATTTAGGTAAACCTTTTGCATGGCACAAAAGGTTTACCCAAATTGAATAGCGCCCTCCTATTGTGTCCATATCTCAAAAAGGATGACGACGATACACCTTTTTAACTTATAGCCTTGTTGTCTTGTGGTTTGTTTGAATTCCATCCGAATTCATGTATTTACCAAAGTTAAAAAATGTTCCCTCAAGGCTTCCAAATATTTTTTAGATGACTAGATTTGTGGAGAGGCATCATATGAATAAATACAACACGCAGATCGCGACTGCTAATGTAAATTAGGCAGCTCGCTGATGGAAGAAAATGGCACGAGATGCCCGATGTACGTGTAGATATGTACACATTTCTGAAAGCATTCGATATAAAGCAACACTCAATTACCATGCATGCTTAACTGCACTTGTGTATATTACAGTTGCGGTCAACAGTCGACATACACAGCAGTCATGCAGACAAATTCCCAACTTGAAGCAAATGCAAATGATTACAGTACATTGCAAGTTAAATGTAGTGTACATGTACATGATTGGTCATTGTTACAATTTTCAGAAATGGGCGGATTTGGGCGTTAATATTTTATAGGAAATATCGTTCCACTGACCTGTTCAAAGTTTTGCGTTCTTAAATAGTGAAACAAAATGAGAGAAAAATAGCATTTGGTTTTAACTGTCGGGCGGCATTTGTTGTAGCGCCCTCTTGTAAAATAAGCCCAATTTTTGTAAATGGGATCGTTTTCAATTGGTCACATAGGCCGAGGGCCGAGCGGAACGTCCAAGATCCACTGCATGCACTGGTTACAACGCGTCGCTTTGGTACACTACGCGTGCGCCAGTTTCCAGATTGTTAACCCATTTTAGACACAACACGGATTAACTACTTTCGGTCAATAGAGGGCAGTTTTCCAACGATTGTTCGGCCGGACAATCATTGGAAAACGATATAAATTTCCACTTTTCTTGAAAACGACAGCACACTTGGTGTCATCATTTCACAGGATGATTGAGACTGCTATTAACTTACAGTCTTGTAAGGTATTTCGTAATAATTCAGTAAAACAAATAATGGAGGATTACCAATAGTGTAACCTACCATTAACACTGGATGTAAATGGGAAATGTTGTGCGAAGAATTCGCATTTGCACTCGCATTCGCATTTCACACACAACTTTTCTCCCCTGCGAATTCAAGTGGGAAATTACTTTCCCACGTTTTAGAAAAAGTGTGAAAATATTTTCCCACTTGTGTGAAAAGGCATGAAAATGTTAACCCACTTGTGTGAAAAGGCGTGGAAATGCTTTTTGATTACTTGTGTGAAAAGGTGTGGAAATGTTTTCCCACTTGTGTGAAAAGGCGTGGAAATATTTTCCCACTTGTGTGAAAAGGCGTGGAAATATTTTCCCACTCGTGTGAAAAGGCGTGGAAATATTTTCCCACTCGTGTGAAAAGGCGTGGAAATATTTTCCCACTTGTGTGAAATGGCATGAAAATCTTTTCCCACTCTGGGAATTTGTTTTCGCATTTCGTAAAATGAAAATTCCCATTCCTAGGTTAACTTTCAAATGCAATGTACATGTACTGTACATCTCCAAGAAAGGACTTTTGTAATATGATTTTAAGGAACTCCTTCAGATTATGCAACTGTACATGTATTTAACTGGGTACTCACAGAAACCGTAATTCTTCCTAATAGATCCTCAGGTATGCAATGGAACATCTCCAACGAACCACCTGAAAGAAAATACAGAAAATCCGCCGCTGAGAAAACAGGCATACAAGTTTGGCAGACACACTGTGTACACATTTTGACTATGTACACGTTATGCATAAAGTGCCCGGTCCATTCACAAACGACATATACATTGTACAAGCATGGGTTATTTTGCTTCACAATGCGTGGAAAACGATACATGGGCTATTTTATTTGTCAGGTTTTTCTATTTCAGATATGCTCAAATTTACACTTGACCATTAATTTTATCAGGACTCTACATTGTTCATCACTACACCACAAATTCCATACTACGTGCACCTTTACACACTAATTATCCATGGGTTTTTATACAAAATAACAGATAAATTGATTTTCTTGTGAATGTTAAATTTGACCATATACTATAAATATTAAGAGTTTAATACATGCAGCAGCAGTAGGAATAACAACAAAACATCCTGAATACACAGCTTTAATATTTAACCCTAATTACCTTCCCAAATCCTCCAATTTACTCTTTGCCAAAAGGAGGAATTTAGAGGATTGAGGGTCTCTGGAAGTTGAAGCATCGGAGGATTTTGCAGGATTGAGGGCATAAGAGGATTTTGCAGGATTGAGGGCATAAGAGGATTTTGCCTCTGGGAGGAAAATGGAGGATCCAGGTCATTATTAGACCCAATCTGATGCTGGTTGATTTCGGAGGATTGATGTTACTAGGGTGTTTACAACAAACAAACTTTGGAGGATTTTATAGGATTCATGCAGTGATCCCCATTAGAGGAGGATTCAGGTTACATGGAGGAAAAATGTTGTGGGAAGTTAGGGGTAATACAGACCGAACACATTACAGAATAAAGGCAGACAGGAGAACCAATGTCACATTTTTTTTAATAGGCTCTAAATGGATATTTCCACTAAATCTCCTCTCCTGCCCACAAGACATGGTAGGAATCTATGCAATAGATGAATTTCAAATTGACGAAAATAGCACCGATCTGCCCACTCCCTGGGTTTGTAAAAGAGGCTCTCAGTGCTCAGTAAACAGCTGACTATGCTGAGCTGCGCTGCCATTTATGGTGTGATTCATTCATGCATGAATGCATTTCTTGAATAGTACTGTTTTTGTTTAGCATTGACATGTGCACAGATGGGGTTAATGTGAAATTCCTCTATAGAATATTACACAATTCACAATTAGAACAAAACGCTTTCTGTTTATACATACATGTATATGTGACTAATATTTTTAATTACCCTGCATTTTAACTGTAATTCTCACCTGTCTACATGGCTTCTAGGTTTGCCTTTTAATGTGTATATTTTATTTTATTATTTTTTTGACAGGGATGAGTTTGGGCAAAAATATAAAAAATCCATGCAATCCGCAGTGTTCGGGGGTCACCGAGGACCCCAGAGCAACATAGGGTCTAAGGTTTGTATTTGCCTAAAGGCGCCCCTTAAAATACCCGTTTCTATTGGTCGAAATCCAGTTTTACAGTTAAAACACCTTTAGGGTAACACCTCAGGCATTCCAGATTTCAAAAGAGATTCTTTAACAATTTTGAAATCAGCAAAAATCCTGAGAAAAAAAATTCCCGAAATCTGGAAAAATCCTGACAAATCTCACCCCTGATTCGATTCTTTTGATGATTCCATGTGTTTGTCTTTTTGCGTGTTTTGTAACTGCCTGTCCATGGTACACTGTATTGTATCTGCATGTGCAATTATTTCCATGCGCTATTTTCTGCTATTTATTCACATTTGTACTGTTTTCAATGTTTCTAATTTGTAAGGGCCATGTACAGGTAATCTGTCCCGGTGGTCTCAAGATGTGCCTAAACAATTTAATCAATTCAATCGATCTATTAATTTAAAGAAACAAAATTCATTCACAGTATAAAAGAAATATAACCAGACATTTTTTTTATAAAGAAAAAAAAACCCAAGAAAAAACAGAAAAAAACAGAAATGTTTACATAAATATACAAGGCCTCATTATCAAATTAATTTTGACTTACCATCCATAAACTCTGTGCATATTGATATCCTATTCTCAGTGAAGAAAGTTCCATAGAAGCTGATAATGAACGGTGAATCACACTGCAAATGAACAGAGAAACCAAACTAAACTGATAAAAACAAAGAAATGAATTTGTCACTCTTCTCGCGATCACTCCGTCAAATGTCTTCCTGACGGATGGGTTGTGACAAACGAATGCCTCGTATTGAATCAATGCCAATAAATGGGTGGGGTATGGGTGGCCACGCCTCCTCCCTTCCCCTTCTTTCCTTCATATCGTTATTGGTGTTCCAACTCATTCAATTCACTCATAAAAAATTCATCACTTGTTTATATTTTTGGGGGGTAGGGGCCAAAAATGATCGTCAAGCTAAAAAAAAAATGTTGATGAAAAAGATCAGATTTACCATTTAAATAAATGTCTTTTTAACAAAGATTTTCCTAAACGTACATGTACACACAAAATGCCATAATTCTCGACACAAATGGGAAAGCTGCAAAATGTACGGTGCAAGTTTATGTCTATGCACACTCAATGAAACCGGCAACATCACAAGACCCTGTATCTGATATCTACACTTTGATCTCTCAGCCAATCAGAGCCCACGATGCTGATCATCCAATAACCCCTCTGGTGAAAGTGTTTCAGTCCAATCACTACAAGCGAGCCCTGCTGGAAATAAGAACACAACGGCCCAGACCAGAAACACACACTCCCCCCCGACACTGTATCGTCTCGGCACACCGGCAAAGCAGAGTTGCACGGAGTAGTCCAAGATATCAAGTCTGGCTTGATCATCAAAGGGCTCGTCTTCGCTACCCGACGCCTGATTATTGGGTGCAAAGAGACGAGGCAAACCCGGACGTCTGAAAGGTTTGCTCTCTGCGAGCCAATTGTCACTTCATTAGGAGTGCTTGGACTGCTTTTTAATATATCTGTCACCGGTGGAGGAAGCGTCACTGTCGGGGCTTTCATTTAGTCGGCAAGAACTACTGAGCAATACAAGGTAAGGTTTTATGAGGTCACCCCTCTCGATCAAAATCAGGAATAAGTCGCTGGGGCTGTTTTTATTTTTACCTTTGAAATCTTCGAAAGGAGGTAAAAAATTTGTACCCGACTGGATTTGGAGATTTTGATTGTGTTACTGTACAATGTAGATTGTGTTATCAGGAGGTCGTGGGTTCCAGTCCCACCTGTGTAAGCTTGTAAATTTTCTCCCACAAGCTCTCGGAAAGCACTGAGCTCGGTGGTCGAGTGGTTAAAGGTAGTGTACATGATTAGTGGTTGTTGCAATTTTCAGAAATGGGCAGTTTTGGGGGGTTAGTATTTTATAGGAAATATCGTTCCACTGACTTGTTCAAAGTTTTGCGTTGTTGGATGGCGAAAAAAAAACGACAGAAAAACGGCACTCGTTTTCAACCGTCGGGCGGATGATAGCCTTTAGTCAAGGCGCGCGTGGCTACCTGGACGCGTGACGCGCTCCGAATGCCAGCATGTCTGGGGCGCGCTACTCGTCCGGGTAGCCACGCGCGCCTTGACTAAAGGCTACAGGGCAGTTTTCCAAACATTTTCCAGCTGGAAATCGTTGGAAAACGATATAAATTTCCACTTTTCTTGACAACGACAGCACACCTGGTGCCATCATTTCACAGGATGATTGAGACTACTATTAACTTACAGTCTAGTAAGGTATTTCGTAATAATTCAGTAACAAACAAATTGGAGGATTACCAATCGTGTACGCTACCTTTCTCACTAGTAAGCAGGAGGTTTTGGGTTCGAGTCCCACCCGAGTAAAGCTGTCAATTTTTTTCACACAGGCTCTAGGAAAGCACTGCTTACTACAATACATACATGTATGTCAAAAATATCTTATAATTTACAACATCCCCGACGCAAATTCCATCTTCACACTAAATTGTGTTTTTGTTGAGCGTAAAATAAACAGTATTTGGTGCAAAGCTTGATATATTTTTTTTGCCACTGAAAATGTTCAAAATCAATGATGTCTCTCTAAATATCAAGTTTTTAGATTTCTTAGATGAGATGGATGCATTCAGACAAATGCAGTAGTAAGCAGGTGGTTTTGCGTTAGAGTCCTGCCTAAGTACATCAGTAAAGTTTTTCCCGACAGTCCCTCGGAAGGCATTTAGCAATTAGTGTAAAATACCACATCAGGACAAAAATCCTGTTCAAATAGCAAATTCTGTACATGTTAGGGGCTGTTCATTTTATAATAATTTAGTATTCGAATAATTTAGTATTCGAATATTCAAAACTGGGTTTGACCGAATATTCAAATATTCGATACTCGGCGATTAAGTTTTTCACTGCATGCTGCGCCAGTAAAAAAAATTGCACGTAAAAGCACGCCGGTGTTTTACGTGTGGCGATCGATATTATGGTCCGTTCGATCAGCAAGTTTTGGCATGCCCCTGTCGTATCGAGGATTTTACGGACAGGAACAATAAACCTCCGTCCACAAAAAGTTACGACTGGCAAAAATGTGGCATTTGACACTGCTAAGCCTAGTAACTATTCTATTAAAAAAGCATCAGAGTCGTATCTGTACGTGCATATATATCTTTTCGAATATTCGAACCGGCAAAATGGTATTCGAATATTCGATTGACGATCGAATATTCGGTATATTCGGGACAGCTCTAGTATATGTTGTACACACTTCTTCTCGCCATCAGGGCAAGTAAAATTTTTGTTTACGTATATAGTGTTATATTAGTCTTATACATGTATTAGTGTTTAGTGTGGGACTTTCACTAACACTTTTAAAAGCAATTGATTATGATTATGTAATTAGAGAAAAATGGTGGTTATGTATGGGACTGCAATAGGACTGCATTCGAACCGGGTACCTGACCGCAAATGTCAGGAACCATTTAATGGAATCGAGTACCCATAACCGAATTAACATATTCCTTTGAAAAAGAAAGTTTCTGAATGTCATTTGTGGGCATTTTTGAAATGAAAAACAAAACAGACTTTAGTTTATGACGCTTGCGAAAATGCAATTTACACCGTAAAGCTATAGAGCTCACTGTACACACTTGCATCTTGCTGCATTGATGCACCGATGTGGTAGTATTAACGTGCGGACCTTTACTAACAATATGAACAGCAATTTCCCAGATTTAATTTTTGGGATTGGCTTTCTTTAACAGGTACCTGTCCTTTTTTTTCTTCAATCGGGATACCCGATTCCCGTACTACCCGTAAATGCACACCCCCAAAACTGCAAGGGGACTTTTTTTTGGACGTGCCCATCAATGAAAAAGCATCTATACATGTACACATATGAGAGCAATACTAATATCATTTGTCTCATGATGTATAGTCAACGATGTGGATGTCACAGTATACAAATATTTACTGCTTCGAGTGGAGTAGTAAAACTAGCCTCCCGAGGTGATCCATTGAGCATTCTATTTTCCCGAGGCGAGGGAAAATAGAATGCTCCATGGATCACCGAGGGAGGCTAGTTTTACCACACCACGAGATAAAAGCAGTAAATATTTGATTTATAACACCTCACCCACAGATTCTGCTTGATTTTAAAATGTTAACATTATTTAAATCTAATACAGTTATAAATGGAGTTCTATTTCAATACAAAATTAGTGGAAAATTTATTTGCTCTTTTCAAAACCACCCCTTAACGAAATGTTTGAACCCAGCTCTGTAGCGCTGGCACTTTATGCGTTACGCTCAAACCCGCATGCACCTGCACACAAATACCGCGCCATGGGTATAGTACTTTGGTTGCTAATTGTATAGTACTTTGGTTGCTACGGGTATAGTACTTTTGGCCGTGCACAGGAAAATAGCAAAAATAGAAAATGCCATGTGACTCGCTCTCAGCCAATCAAGACACAGAATCTGTGGATGAGGTGTTATAATAGATAAGTATTGCTCTCATTGTTGATTACCAAGTTGAATAACTTATTTCATCATATACACGTACTTCAATTTACCAGTCCTGTAATCCTCGTTTTGATAGAGCAGATTACATATTCCGTGCATCACAGACCAACCGACTGACCGAGAGATTAAGAGATCTTGAAGGCTACTTGCTGGAAGTTTGCCTGCAAAAACCCTGGAGGGACATACATGTACATCCATTCTGTCTCTCCAATTACACGGTGTGCAGTTTAAACAACTGTAAGACATGTCATCGTTGTGCCTGGTAAAAGGACATTAGGGGCCCAGTTAAATGCAAAAATCACATTTTTTGAAAATCGACTTTTAAGTTTTTGTGTTCTCATTTCTAAATTTAGAATCGCAAAAGGCTGAATTTTGTCCTATGCAATTTGCAGGTTCGAATATTGGAAAAAATACATGCACGTACAGATTCTATTTTAATAGGAAAGTGTCAAATGCCGCATATTTTGTAGACAGTAACTTTTTGTTTATTGTTTCCGGCCGTAAAACCCTTGACACTTATAAAATATTTACAGTAAAAATGCAGGCTGGATTTTGGTTTCTTGTTATCAGAACGTTATACATACATGTATCCGTAATGCTCCTGATAGAGGCAAAATGTCAATCGGGCGGTCCATGATATCAATCACTGCACGTAAAACACCGGCGTGGCATGCAGATGCAGCTGAATTTTTCAGAGAGAACTGCAAATACTTTCCAAATTTTTTATGAACATTAAGAAAAATAGCAAAAAAATCTGCAAAAATCTCTAAAAAGTACCAACAAACTGAAGCAAACAGCCATTTAAACTAAAACAAACCTAGAAATTGTAACAAATTACAATTTTCATCCAACACGGACACTCTCCCCGACATAACTGTCAGTCCCCACACGCTAGCCTCAATTCACCGAAAAGATTACTTGTACGTTCTAGAAGGTCCCCCTATATCGTTTCACACGCCACGATTCACACCACAAACCCCAATCACAGAAAATACAGCAGTGTGAGTGAACGGAATCATCGATTGAAGCCGCCTTGGGAAATGGAACATGCACCGTACTATAGGTCGCGACTCACTCGGATAGAGTTAAATGGCTTGTGACTGATTTGCAACAAATGCCCCAACATTACGCGCTGTTCACCCCGCACGCTTATTAGGCCCACAGTCAGACAGACGACAGCCGTAAATGAAAAATAATGCAAATGTGATTTGCAAAGCTTATACTTCGGATGGAATGTACATATTCATGGACAATTTACTGGGCAACATTTCTTTGCGATTTGAAATGCCGGGAAAAATCTCAGTCATATGAGTTTTTGGGATTTTTTATAATGCAAGTTTGTCCTAAACAAGGCTATAAGCCACTCGAGGTATGCGGCTACAACAAAAGAAAGAATCAAAGATACAAGAGGTAGGAATTAATATTCCTCTTGAAGCAGGAAAGATCATAAGATGAAGGGAGACATGCACTTTATTATAGGCAAAGAATTCCAGAGAGATACAAAACGAGGGGAAAAAAGCTATTGGAATAGCTTTTTCTTCTAGTGGGAACAGGTGGAAAGCCAAGTTTCTCCCTTAAACACCCTGATGTAATTAGGGCATTTTGGCTAGAACCCTGCCAGATGCATCAGATTGCATCCTTTGTCATATTGACTTGTGTGGAGAGTCCACTAAAGTGGAGCTGTCGGCACAGATGCACTGTGCTGCGTCTGGCAGGGTTAGGGTTCACATATAAATATCAGTACAACCGTAGATGTGCAAATAGCCGTACTAAATTTTGAGGTTTCTATAGGTTTGTGCACATTGTTCTTGCCAGGCATTAACCCTAACCCTCCAGGGGCCAATTTTATAGAGCTATTAAGCACAACAATTTGCTTAGCATGAAAATGTCTTGCTTAGTAAAAACAGGTTACCAGCCAAAGGTCCATGTAATTTTCATGCTAAGCAAACAACAGCTGAATACCAGTCAAAAGCAATATTCCACACATGGAAATCTGGTTGGTAATCCAGTTTTTATTAAGGAAGCATTTGCATGCTAAGCAAATATTTGTGCTTAACAGCTTTGTGAAATTGACCCCAGGGCATTTTGGCTAGAAACCCTGCCAGATGTATCAGATTGCATATTTTGTCACACTGACTTGTGTGCAGAGTGCAGCAAAGTGGAGCTGTCAGCACAGATGCACTGTGCTGCGTCTGGCATCTCCCGTTTGGGGATTTCACTAATTAGAGATTTTGATACTAAAATCAACAATTAAGAAATAAAATGTATGTTACTGATGACAGACACAGGGATTCTTGGCAAATGGTAAAGCTACAATGTAAGAACCAGTGAAGAAGAAAATCACAAATGAAAGCAGTGTTTTCTTCATTTGAAGGACCACGACAAAATAGATAGGCCGAGTGCAAACAATGAACCAATTTATTTCCACACTATTTTTGGATGATACTTCAAGCATGTAGCCGTTAAAGGTGGTATACATCATTTGCTTTTGCTGTAATTTTCAGAAATAAATGGATTTGGGGGTTAGCATTTTATAGCGTGCTAGCAAATATACAAACACTGACCTGTTTAAAGTTTTGTGTGCATAGAATGCAGGGAAAACAGAGAACACAAGTATATTCTACATGTAGTAGTTTAGTTCTCTGACCATATTTTAGACAAAACGGAGCAATTTATACAGTCAGGGAATTATCAGGTCGGGGAAAAGATATAAATTTCCACTTCTCTTGAAAACGGCAGCACACCAGGTGCCATGATTTCACAGGATGCTTGAGACTGTTTTTTACTTACAGTCTAGTGGAGTTTCATTTGCAAATATTGTATACAACCTTTAAACCCTGATGAGCTTCCTTTCGGAACAAAACCATAGAATTCCAAAGATGATACATTTGCAGGGTTTTAAGAATAAAACAGGCCTCAAAATAGTGCTAGCCTTGCGTACAAACTTAAGGGAAACCTCTCCGGGCCACCCAAACTTTCTACCTTGGTTGCCCGGTGGGCCACTGAAAAATTCATTAACCTACCCGTTAAAATCAGATCAAAATGCTTTCAGTACTAATAAATGCAGGTTTGCAATACATATGAGCAAAATGTAATGCCTTCTAAGTCATTTACAATGTCAAACAATCCACAAGGGAAACTGACTAGGTAAATTTCAATACATTTTCAAAGTGAACAAAGAAACTGGCAGGAGCGGGATTCGAACCTGCGACCTCTGGGTTTACCGTACCGGCGCTCTACCAACTGAGCTATCTTGCCCTATGTTGGCGGTCTCCCAAATTGTCAGTATCTTTGTTCGGGTGGGCGCTAGTCAGAAGTCATAAACCCAGAATGCCGTATAGCCAGGGATCACACCCAATTTTACGATACAACGTGGGAAGCGACATTGTGGGGATCACTCAATGAGGATACGACTTCTTAACTTATATTCTGTCAAACAATCCACAAGGGAAACTGACTAGGTAAATTTGAATACATTTTCAAAGTGAACAAAGAAACTGGCAGGAGCGGGATTCGAACCTGCGACCTCCGGGTTACCGTACTGGTGCTCTACCAACTGAGCTACATGTATCTTGCCCTATGTTGGCGGTCTCCCAAATTGTCAGTAGTTTTTACATTTACAATGTACTATATGTACCAGCCTTTTATTTTCTGAAATATCAACTGCATGACCGCCATTGACCGGTGTACAAAACAGATCGTAGTCCAAAAGAGAAAAATACATCAAAAATGAATAAAACCCACAATATATAACAGGCTTGTAAAAACTCTAAATGGGCTAGTAAAATCTGCTAGCCCAGTGGGCTAAGCCAGGTAAAAAAGTTAGCATAAGGCCTGTAAATATGGGAAATATCTGGCTTTGTGTTTTTTTTTCCTTTTTGACTAAACACTGCATAGCCTTGTTTCAAGCCTTGGGCCCCCCAAAAAGAGTAGTTCTGCTTCCGGTTACACTACCTACCCTATTTTAATGGCAACGATCCTAATTTATTTTTTGGGGGAAAAAACAAAACAAAAACAAACAAACATAAACAAACATAAATGCTGTAAATACTACCTTTAGATACCTATAATCAGCACAAAAAATGTGCCAAAAAACAAATTCCCTACCTACATGTACATTGTACCTACTCTATTTTCAAATGCCATGTAATTGGAAGCAAAACTATTATTTTTTTGGCCTTACTGTATGCAGTACACATACATAGATCTGCCCAAATATAACATGGTTTGTGAGTGGATAGTCGATATTAGCTCCCCGAGGTAGTGGGAGTTGATACAAATGAGTTCCCGAGGCAAAGTCGCATCGGGAATGAGTTTATCAACTTCCTATGTCAAGGAAAGCTAATACCGACGATCCTTCCGAATAAACCATATTATATTTGTTTTACTATACCTCAGCTGTCTTTTTGGTTGTCCAAAATTGTATAATTGCGTCGACACCAGTATCATTTCATTAGCCGTCCCGTGGCACAAAAACAATGCCTGCACTGTCCCGCTCATGTGCGTACGCTGTACAAGAAGCCTGCAGTGTGACCCCCGCCAATGTGCTAGTTCCCTACCCGCGGCCCTAACACGTATGTGCAATGTGCAGTAGACTAACACACATGTTATCCGTGCGCTACATTTAGCCTACTAGCATGCGCTTTTGGTGCGTGCACGACCCCATAGAGCTATATTAAATTAATGTAGCTCTATGGATGTCCGCATGTACGCACATGTAGTAATTAAGCAAATATATCCACTGGCACGTGATCCCCGTGATGATGAATTGACCAGTTAGAATATAAGCCAGTTCGGTATTTCAGCTGCGCATGTGCACAATAACATAGTTATCCCGAATGACCCGTGACCTAACACGTGATGAACGCGCAAGGTGGTCGCACAACGCGCACGTGTTAAATTCAATCAGAATAGGCGTTCGCGTAACATCGCGTGATATTACGTCGGCAATTTAACCTTTGAACTTGAACTTTGAGATACCAAACTGGCTTATTCAGCTCTCGGTCATGAATATGTAGGATTTGTTCATCAATAACCGCTCCAAAATTAGAAAATCAAACTGTCGTTTTTGTTTTTTTGTTTTGGTGGGGTTGATGGCAACATTTCAGGTTGCCAGCCCCACCATCCTTACAGTTTTCCTTGGCCCAGATCTAAAATAAAGGATAAACCTTCAACAGATACGTGACCAAAGAAATTGTACCAATTTTCAGACCGACATTGTGCAGACCCAGGCGGGGTAACTTCCACCATAGAGGAATTAGCCCCTTCTGCGCACTTCCGGGTTGAAAGCGAGAATGTCAGTGGCAAACAAAACAACGCTTTTATCAGCACATTCATTCATGCATGAATTAAATCAGGCCATAAAAGGAAGCGCAGGCGCACGATCGGCATAAAGTTGTTTACTGTGACATTGAGATCCTCGTTTTCAAACGCGGAAGTGCGCAGATCGGCGCTAAACCCGTCGTCATGGGATTCCTCTATTGGTGAGACCAACTTTAAATAGGATTGTTTTTTTGCAACTACAAATTGCAACAGCTCGTGTGTTAGCACAATCAAAATGCCATTACATGTGGAACACTGCTACTACCCTGATCAGATGCATAATTTACATCTACAGTTGGGTGATTTTGGAATGCGTCATTAATTTTGAAAAATCTTTACACATTCAGTTGAACCCTTGTGAGTTTAATGGGAGTTTGAGCATGGACCTCTTATCTGATAATCATCTGAGACTGGACTCCAATGACTATTATCAGCAGAAGAGTGACGAACCATTGAAAAGAATTTCCTCAGTGAAACAGGGAATCTGTGAAAACACAAAGAGGACTTGTCTACGAAGTGGACCAACACATTTTTTTTCAGACAGTAGATTTCTGGGTTTTAAAAAGGGATGATTTTTACAGTGGAAGTAATATAAATGTTCAGTAAACACCAATGGAAAAATGTTGCTTTTTCTATAGACATTTTAAATAACATTCTGTTTATATTGATGCTGGTATGCCAAGAACGGGCTGTGCAGCCAAGCGTGAACAACGGGCACCACACTGAATAGAGTGGTCATATTCATCGCACTTGGAACCCCCTTTTGCGTGAAATTGTCAATTTGTTTTTTTGCTATGTGTTGAGCAGCTGTGGGCCCAAATCACAAAACGAACAAAAAGACACAAAATGATACCCCCCCCCCCCCCAAAAATAAATTTAAAATGGTGTATAATTTTACTTTTAACTTCATAAACATCCAAAATATAGAACAGACAGTTCCTCGTACATTGTACCTTATACCGAAAGTATGACAATAAGATATCTCTTGAATATTTACAATGTGTAATATTAATAATGTATACAATGTACACACTTGCATGTCGAACCTGTTCCACTTAAGCATTTGTCAAATATCAATGTACATGTAACCTCGGTGGCATACAGCAACCCTAACCAATATATCTGTCCATTAATTCTGATCGTTTACGATGCTGGCATGGAGTGGGGATGGTTGGCAAAGCCAACTGGAGTACGTGTTTGATGCGACGTGTTCTTCCTTCATACCCCCCCCCCCCCCCCCCGCGTTTCCTACAGCAGATGATATCACCACGGATGCTTAGGCCTGAATGATATCACATTGATTGAGTTGCGGTCAAGATAAAGTACCCCGTCCAAATCTTTCTGATCACTGCAGGCGCCCGGCTGGCGTGGGGGGGGGGGGGGGGGGCAGAGAGGCCCTACTGCGGCCATTTTCCCTCAGATGCAGTTAGTGTGCGCAAGCATTGCCATGATTGGACGTCGACAACTAGGATATTTTCTTTTGTATGCAGCAGTGCTAATTGAGCTAATGGAGTGACTCGGACAGACGATTCAACCATGCTGACATTTGTGCGTACTCCTGTCGGTCATCCTTGTAAACTATAATCTGACAGGGTGAAAAATAATCTTCAATCACTTTAAACTGGCAATTATAATGCAACCAATTACCGCAGTAAGAGATCATGAGATGTAGTGAAGCTAGAAAACAATTCAGTGATAAAAACCTTCACAGTTGTCTGGGTCTAAAGCCGTGTCCGCATTGGACTTTTTGGGGTAAAACATACGGAGACTGCTGTCAACTTGTCCAAATTATAGGTAGTCTACACGATTGGTAATCCTCCAATTTTTTTTGTACTGAATTATTATGAAATACCTTACTAGACTGTAAGTTAATAGTAGTCTCAATTATCCTGTGAAATGATGGCACCAGGTGTGCTGTTGTTGTCAAGAAAAGTGGAAATTTATATCGTTTTCCAACGATTTCCAGCTGGAAATCGTTTGAAAATTGCCCTGTAGCCTTTAGTCAAGGAGCGCGTGGCTACCCGGACGAGTGGCGCGCCCCGGCCATGCTAGCATCGGGGCGCGTCACGCATCCAGGTAGCCACGCGCGCCTTGACAAAAGGCTATCATCCGCCCGACGATTGAAAACGAGCGCCGTTTTTCTCTAATTTGTTTCGCCATCCAACAACGCAAAACTTTGAACAGGTCAGTGGAACGATATTTCATATAAAATACTAACCCCCTAAATCCGCCCATTTCTGAAAATTGCAACAATGACCAATCATGTACACCACCTTTAAGTCCAGTGCGGACAGCCGGTAAACTTTCCAAATCGTCAAGTGTCGATCGTCGGTTGTCAGTTTATCCCTCCACAGAGGGAACTTTTACAGGGCCAACCGTGTAGCGGAAGAGTTATGTTTTTACATCGCTGAAAAGTCCAGTGCGGACAGCCGCTGTAATGTAAAACATGCATTTTGATCATGTGCTTTCCTTGTTTGACCACCACGTGGCCAAGGACTTTCCGCGAGCCGTGTAATCCAAGTGTGGACGCACGGAAGAATCACCACAATGGAATGTTAACAATCTCGCACCGTAACTTTTGACAATAGTTATAGTCCAATGCGAACACGGCTTATGCGGTTTGTTATAAAATAAAGGCTGTTTAGCATAGAGGGTCCCCTAGTTACACAGTGGGGACAAGTATCAATGTTGGCCAAACAGATTAAGTTTTTGGTTATTATGGAATTTCTGACCTACATGTTTGCTGTAACCATGGTAACAGTTGTGGTCACAAATTAATGTACACTTGGAGAGGAAATATTTGCGAGCAATTACATGTAACATCCCTTTAAATGATCTTGGAGAACTTCTGTTGCTAGCGACTTTTCTATTGTAAATTCTTAGTCTATCAATAAAATCATGTTTTAAAGCCCAAGTCCCCATACATATATGGTTCACAGTTTTGGGATGAATTTGGAGTTTGTTTGTAAACTTTGAACCACAACTCTAGCACTTCCCAAGATTTACTGGGGAAAAGAAGATGCTTGTTTTTCATTCCATGTTCTTGTATAAACTCATGAATTGCATTTTTTTTTTTATTCATCACTTTCTCCCTCAGCCCTCCCTTCCACTTTCAAAAATTATTTTAAAAATATATTTGAGTGCATGATCAAATACTGTAATTGAATACGCACAAATGACTAAGTGCAGGTTATGACAGTGAGTGAGTAATGGTAGTGGTTTTTAAGTGGAGTGTGTTTGCCTAAGCTAGACAAACAGAAATCAATGAAATGATGGAAATATTGACACAATGCCTGGTCAGCAGTGCAGTGTGAGCCAATGCTACATTGTGTATGCGTAGATGTAAACCCATTTTGAGAAAGCTGGTGGTTTATACAACATTTAGGCCCCCCCCCCCCCCCCCCAAAAAAAAACAAATTCTGCTTCCGATTTATACATGGCATTTGAAAATAGGGTACATGTAGGTAGGTAGGGAATATTATTATTATTATTTTTTGGGGCACTTTTTTGTGCTGATCATATGTACATGTAGGTGTCTACGTGTAGTCAAGGTTTAAATGTAGTGTACACGATTGGTAATTCTCCAATTTTTTTTTTACTGAATTATTACGAAATACCTCACTAGACTGTAAGTTAATAGTAGTCTCAATCATCCTGTGAAATGATGGTACCAGGTGTGCCGTCGTTGTCAAGAAAAGTGGAAATTTATATCGTTTTCCAACGATTTCCAGCTGGAAATCGTTGGAAAAATGCCCTGTAGCCGTTAGTCAAGGCACGTGTGGCTACCCGGACAAGTGGCGCGCCCCGGACATGGTGGCGCCATGGCATATCCGGGGGGCGTCACGCACCCAGATAGCCACGCGCGCCTTGAGTAAAGGCTATCATCTGCCCGACGGTTGAAAGCGAGCGCCGTTTTTCTCTCGGGTTTTTTCGCCATCCCAAAACGCAAAACTTTGAACAGATCAGTGGAACGATATTTCCTATAACATAACTAACCCCCAAATCCGCCCATTTTTGAAAATTGCAACAATGACCAATCATGTACACTGCCTTTAAAGGCAGTATTTACAGGCGTTTTTTTTTTTTTTTGGTTTACCTTTTTCCCGAAAAGAAATTAGGGTCCAGGGGATTAAAATAGTGTTAGGTACATGTAGGGTATAAACGGAAGCAAAACAATATTTGTTTTGCCTTACTTTTGCTGTAATTTTCAGAAATGGATGCAAATATTATTGCAATGACCTGTTTTAAGTTTTATGTTCATAGATGCGGGAAAAACCAACTACAAAATGCTGTTATTGTTGTCTGGTTCTTGTATTTCAAACAAAACAGAGCAATTTATAGACATCGGGAATTGTCAGGCCAGGGAACCAGACTAGCTGGCTTCAATTGCACCCGTTATCACGGATGTATTACCGAGTGCAATCAAAATGTGGTAAATGGGGCGCAGATTTTTTTTTTTTCCAACGATGGTTGCCGACCATCATTGGGAATTTATACAAAATCCCATTTTTCTTGAAAATGACAGCACACCAGGGGCCAATTTCATAAAGCTGTTAAGCACAAACATTTGCTTAGCATGAAAATGCTTCCTTGATAAAAACTGGATTACCAACCAGATTTCCATGTGTGGAATATTGCTTTTGATTGGTATTCAGCTGTTGTTTGCTTAGCATGAAAATCACATTGACTTTTGGCTGGTAACCTGTTTTTACTTAGCAAGACATTTTCATGCTAAGCTAATTTTTGTGCTTAACAGCTCTATGAAATTGGCCCCTGGTGTCATGATTTCACAGGATGCTTGGGAATTATTTACTGTTAAATAACAGTCCAAAATCCTCCAATTTTAATAGGAGTTAGGGTTAATAATAATTTGGTACATGTAGTTTGTTTTTTGGATGTTTGCAAACATTGTATTTATACATAAATGTAAAATATCTTCCTGTACATGTGAAACTGCAAATAGACTACTTTTTACAACAAAATTTAAATTCTCATGCACAAACAGTTTGGTCCATACCAAAGTCAAGCCAGCACGTGGTTTATGGACCATGTCCGACTAAATGTCCACAAAATTGACGTGTACACCATATTCTGGGACCAAATAAATACTGTTAAGAGAAGACTCGCCACTAAGTACAGGAGAAAATTCATGACAAAGTTGTGCTATTTCACAGCCACGTTGCACTAATGCCTGCCGCAGCCTGTGCATGCATCGAGATATCTATTGTTGCCTCCCTATTTAAAGTAAATCATGCTTCTGAAGTTAGCCAACTCTTGTCTATGCTCACTCTCTCTATGAAACAGACAAAAGTTCCACTAATAATGATTTATTCTTAATATAATATTTTACATTAAAAAATCTTAAAACGCCTTATCAAAAAAAAAAAAAAAAAACAGAAAAAAAAATCGCAACAACATAAACAGTAAATCAAAAGAGTAACACCTTTTAAAAAGAAATGTTTTAAGCTGAAATTACAAAAAATTCTACTTAACTTCTATGAAAATACCCTTCAACGCCTGTTCACTGCAAATTCCGTATTTATTACTGCAAGTCTGTTCCACAGATTAGGTGCATGAATGGTGGACTTACATATGAACTATTCAATCATTTGCTTGGCAACCGCATGGAATTGGGCCCAGTGTTCTCACACAGTGAGAAAACAGTGCTGCCGCACCAGACAGCAATTTTGGCACTATCACCTTTGAGGGTTTGACGTAAAACTGCACGGAGCTCCCCTGCATGCAGCTATTCAAATAGCTTACAATAAAAAAAATTAGAGCCATACAGAAGATAGGGTTCATAATAGGGCTGTGCATCCGAACCGGATACCCAAGAACCCGACTGCTAATGTTAGGAACCGGTTCCAGATTATGGAATCGAGGACCCGTAACCGAAATATCATATTACTTAGTAATTTCTCAGACAATGAAAAAGAGTTTTTGAATGTCATTTTGTGGGAATTTTCAATGAAAACCAGGGTACATGGAAAAACAAAACAGACTAACGTTTATGATGCTTGCAAAAATGCAGTTTACACCGTAAAGCTATAGAGCTCCCTGTACACACTTGCATCTTGCTGCATTGATGCACCGATGTGGTAGTATTAACGTGCGGACCTTTACAAACAATATGAACAGCAATTTCCCAGATTTAATTTTTGGGATTGCTTTCTTTAATTAGTACCCGGGAACCCGTGGTTTTTTTTCTAATCGGGTACCCGTTTCCCGTACTACCCGTAAATGCACACCCCTAGTTCGTAAACAAGGACAGCAGAAGGGGGGAAACGACAAGTAGGCACCTAATCCAATAATACGCATCTGACTCAATCTCTGGGCTCTGTAATCCAGCAGCCCGGTCGCCTGTCTCCCCAATTGTTGTCATACGACTTGGCCGGATATTTCCTCGGCATTTAAATTCCTGTTTGGATAAGATTCCACGTAATTAGGTCGGCTCAGTAACCAGGAAAGACGTGGACGGTCTGCGGTCATTCGTATTAAACGACCACCCGGGCCAATACGTAGACAGTCATTGATTAAACTGCAGATGTTTCCAGATCGTAATTTTTATTTGTGTGACGCGATGAGTTGCTGCTTTGGCCTACAAACAAGCCTCCGAAACAGTATTTCAAATCCTAATGTTTACACAGCATGTCAGGTCTCTGCTTTCAAGAAAAACAACCGACGTTAAAAGGTAATAATACAACATTTGCAAACATAAAAAAAAAAACTACTGAATTATTAGGAAATACCTCAGTCGACTGTAAGTAAATAGTAGTCCCAAGCCTCCTGTGAAATCATGGCACCTGGTGTGCTGTCATTTTCAAGAAAAGTGGAATTTTTGTATCAATTTCCAGGGATGGTGGAATTTTTCAACTTTATTAGTTAGTCAAATTTTGTTTAGCAGTTAGTTACACCTCCGTGAATGGGTGCAAGCCAGCTTATCTAGTTCCCAAAACTGATAATTCCCCAAATGTCAAAAAAATTGCTGTTTTGTCTGAAGTATGTAGGGTCATCATGGAACCAGACTACAAGAACAGCATTTTTTTCTCTTTGTTTTCCCAGCACCTATGCACACAAACTTTAAACAGGTCAGTGTTACAGTACATGTATTTGCTATAAAATACTAACCCCCAAATCCATTTATTTCTGAAACTTGCAGCAAAAGCAAATGCATACTTACCTTTAAATTTCCGAACAAAAATCTGCTTGCTCATACATCTGCTTGTACTTTCCAAAACTGACACTAAATCCAACCGAATATACATGTACCGCATTCTCATCAAACAGTATATAATGACAGATTTACAATATTGCCAAGGACCATATACAGATATACATGTACATGATGAGGGTCGGCTGTAGGTGGACTCTGAAGGAGTAATGCCAGATAAATGAAACTTGGCATGCATTTATTTAAACCTTCACAGTGTTTGTTTCCATGCCGTATTTGGTGGTTTGTAGACGACTTCGTACAAATAGACAAAATTTAGCATCAAAACGACCTCGGGCTTTCTTTGGAGGGGGTGAGGACGTATGTTTCCACTGCATGGATTGCCTCTTTGTCTCTGGCTCAAAGTGATCTACTCAGCACTCATCCTGGGCTAGGAAAAGTTCGATGAAATTTAGCTGGATCTGCTTCAAAAATCTCCCAAGTTATCCCTCGACATGACCAGCCTGGTGCACTTTTAATCAGGGGTCAGAAGAGACGGCACCCACCCAGCAGAAACCTTTGACATTCCAAGTCGTGTACTGAGAATGTTCTCAACTCTCTGACGGGAGATTCCAACAGCATGCAATCAGTTATCAAAAGGGTTGAAATAAATGCATTTTAAGTTTCATCGATCTGGCATTACTCCTACGAACTTTTGTTAGCTGACCCTCGTACATGAATTTTATTTATTTCTTATTTATCCTGGGTAGCCTGATCAGTGCAAATGCACTGTTCTCCCTCAGGGCCCAGTTTGAATTGAGAGAAGATGCCGAAGGAAATTTCAGTTTTAGTAGTGGGAGGAAAACCCCAGAACAATTATTCTTGGGGGGAAAACCCACGTAATCAGGTAGGGACTGAAAACCCAATCCACATAGTGCACCCGGTGGGAATCGAACCAGGGTCACCAGAGGTGGAAGGCGAGGAAAGAACCACTACACCAACCTGACCGCCTGACCGTAAGCACATGTACAGTATGTGTACTAACAAAAATTGTACGTGTAGCCTTTGAAAAAGATTCTACTATTATTAAAATGTCCGGCCCTAATCACTTTTATCATTGTTCAGGTCCTTCCAGTTAGTAGTCAGTAGTATATTACAATGAATTTCATCAAACAAACCACAAGGTGTTCCGGAGGTCGCAGGTTCGAATCCCAATTGCCAGTTTTCTTTGTTCACTTTGAAAACAATATATTTCATTCAAAAGAAACTCAACCAGGTAATAAGCAACTACACGTTACACAAAAACAGTGGCTGAATTTCAGCACATATATATTCTATTAATTTTATCCCTAGCTATATGGCATTGGGTTTATGACTTCAGGGAAAGATCGCTCAGTTGGTAGAGTGCCGGTACGGTATTCCGGAGGTCGCAGGTTCAAATCCCACTCCTGCCAGTTTTTTTTTGTTCACTTTCAAAATTCTATCAACACTTGCCTCATGGTCTTTTTTATGGAAATCGCCCAATACAAGGCTAAAAGCATCTACAGTAGGTAAAGGGCTGCAACAGAGGTGGTGGGGTTGGCCACATTTTAGGTTGCCAGCCCTACCACCCTTACAGTTTTCCTGGGACCAGATCTAAATAGAGGATAAAACTTCAATAGATACCAAATAAATTATAGCAATTTTCAGACCTATAGACCCAGGCAGGGTAACTTCCACCGTTGGTGAGACCAACTCACATCACATCCCCTTTGTTTTCTAATGATTAGATTAGTATGAAGTAGATGAACAACTTCATTAAACCATATTACCCTCCAGGGCATTTTGGCTAGAAACCCTGCCAGACGCATCAGATTGCATACTTTGTCACATTGACTTGTGTGCAGAGTGCAGCAAAGTGAAGCTGTCAGCACAGGTGCAGTGTGCTGCGTCTGGCAGGGTTAGGGTTATTAATGAGCATACACAATGACACTCATCACACGCCTAATCACATCTGACCTACAAAAACAAAAACCCGGTCACCAAGCTCCCTTATATCCGCCCATTTTATCCAAGCTATGGATGTAACGAGCGCAGACTCACACTTAAAATCGACTCCACATGAGTTCGGGATTAAGTTTCACAAGTCACCAGAAGGGAAGCGTCACTGAATGGGATAGCACAATCATTTTCCCAAACCAAATTCCCTAAAATCTTAAATTCCAAAACTGTACAAAACATTTTCAAATGCTTTACATGCACAATTATGATTTGTTTTGAAAGAGAAAATGAAGATGAAAAACAATTTGCCAGGATGTCAAACACATACACACTGTCTTTCAGAAAACTGCAAAGAAAGTCAACTCTAAAAAATACTTAACCCTCATCCACGGATGCCAGGCAGAATGTACCGTCTCTCCCCGGGAAAAGAGAGAGTGGTAATTTGCAAGCAAGGTGGCAAAAAGTTAATGTTGCTCGCCAGCCAGAAAATCAATATGGGCACAGCTGTAATGCACCTGAGGGGCACCAGTGACATGTTTTTCTCCCCCCCCCCCCCCTCCTACCGACGAGACGAGAGAGCAAGTCTTGATAAGCCCAGCCTCGGGCCAACCAAACCTCGCTTTTGTTAAGGAGGGTCCTCCGGGCGCACTGAACGGAGATCAAGTTCTTCATCGCTGTGTTTCCAATTTCACTTTGGCTTTTTATTTAATTTACATTGACCACGTCCCCGGGATGTTGAGAAGGTGAAGAGAAAACATGCATCCGCGCGCCACGGAAGCTGCTCCGTAGACACAAATCAAAATATACGGTTAATTTAAAGAATGTATGCCCAGGCAGAGTTTCCGCAAGCATGGAAAGTTTGAAGACTTTGCTCTTAAATGTAGCAAATTCAGTTGCTTTAATCGCGACTCTAGGAAATGAGCGACCTACACACATACATTTATATGTGAGGCGATCAAGCAAAATCAGTCGGAGCTCGGCAATCCTTGTTTTGAGATAGTGAAAAATGTAGTGGAAAAAAAAAAAAATCAAAAATAGAAGGGAAAAACATTATTTTTTCACATGAAAATATGACATGTATTATAAATGTGCTAAAATGACTCAATTAAAGTAATGAAATTTTTAACTTGATTTTCTCAGTTTCTTTCTTTTTAATGTGCCGGTGTTCAAATATTTCTAACTTTTTAACCAAAAGTCGTATTCACATGGGGTTTTCACTAATACGGAGCTTGAAGTACGCTACAAATAAATATGTAAAAATCCCAAAAATTTACCAGGGCCTACATGTACTTCAGACGGATTTTGCTTGATCGCATCACATATGTAACAAATCAGGGGTGAGATTGGCCGAATATGAAAAATCCACAAAATCTGCAGTGTTTGGGGGTCGCCGAGGACCCCAGAGCAACGTAGGGTCTAGGGTTTGTATTTGCCCAAAGGCACCCCTTAAAATCCCCGTTTCTATTGGTCTATACATCCACTTTTGCAGATTAAAACACCTTTAGGGTAACGCCTCAGGAAATTCCAGATTTCAAAAGAGATTCTTAAAAAATTCTGAAATCAGTAAAAATCCTGACCAAAAAATCCTGACAAATCTCACCCCTGACAAATGTCAAGACAGGTTCATACAAGTACCCGACACGAATGCAAAGCATATTTATGATGCCAATGCCAATGTACAGACTGACAAATGTTGAAAAATTTAGCACATTCCAAATCACGAATCTTCGCCACGGAATGTTTCATGACGTCAGTTGTGTGAAGCATGAACCGGCCTTTAGTGTGCATAACCGAACTGGGTCTCTCAATAGTGGACATTTTAATCTGTAAAATTAAATCAATTCTTCGGAAATTACCATTGCAGTGTAAGAGCTGACAATGTAGCAAGAAGCTGCATTGACGATCACTACATACCCTACAAAAAAAAGATCGGAGACCTTGCTATATTGTACACGTATCATTTGTGACCTGGCAGCACAAAATGAGCTTAAAAGTCGCACTTTGGTTTTTCTGTGTTTCAAGCTGAACAACTACATGTATATGTCACTGAAAAGTCCATTTTCAGATTCAAACATTTTTACATTTAAAAAGTCCTATTCTGCCATATCCCAACGTTTTAAAAACTAAATTCAATCTCGAAAAATATTATTTGGAGAGTGATTTCTTTTTTAACCATGTTACAGTAACACAAATATTGAGCTTCATTTTCTCAAAACAACGGGGTCAAGACTAACAACTTCAAAAGGTTCCAGCGGGGCCCAGAAATGAGATACAGCAACACACAATACATCAAATTAAAGCTTATTGCGTGTATTTTCAGGAAATACAAGAATCTCAATTTTCAACTTTTGCTACTTTCTACCCATTTCGTGATGCCATGACACATTTGTGCATTAACCCAACCCCCGAAAGTAATTTACTAGGAACCATACCCATCCTTGCAAATTTCAACACCATTATGGTAAACTGTGCACACAAATGTTGGACTGATTCTGGTGGTATGCCAAACTCAGTGTAAAAGACTATCCGTTTGGGGGTCCAGTAATCCTAACAGATTCCAACCAAACAGGCTGTTGGGTTTTGACGGGTTGAGTACTGTTAGGGTAAAGGTCTGCGCAGAACTCAATGAACAAACCACAGACCTCTCACGCCTTTACATATAAGTATAAAATGGCCATGCACAACCCAAGAGCCAAAGGAGGTATCTACTCTGTAATTGAATTAGTCCATCAGCAATGCCTGTTGGGCCGGACGAACTAACAACTTGGACTTAAGGTCATTCTCTTTCAAGAGGCTAAACATATATAATCAAATTCAAAGGTAAAAAATGGGGCATGGTATACTTTAATAAGGGTACTGACACCAATTGTCTTCTAAACTGGTTGAGCTCACTTCAAAAGTACCTGTCTATTTAAAACACATAGGGAGCAGAAACTGAACATTTAAATTAACATGAATTCAAATGAATTGGCAATCCAGGCAGGACTTGCATCAAATCTGTAAGTTTTTGTTCAAAAATATTATTTTACCAAACATTTAGAGCTAATTTAGGAAAAGATAGAGATTTGTTATCCACCACATACATGTAGATATACATTATGCAGTCCTAACTTTAAAAACATATATATATTTTCGAAGTGAACAAAGAAAACTGGCAGGAGCGGGATTCGAACCTGCGACCTCCTCTTATATCTAAGAATGTTTTTGTTTTGTCACTATTGCTGTGGAATTGCCCAGTGATTCAACATTTTAAAATGTATGCTCTGTTCCTCATCAGGATATCAAAGAGAGCATACTGTTCAAAAGTCACCGGTTCTTTTCGGAACCAAGTCATTCAAAGGAGAGATAAAAATGTCCACATATCTATCTTACTGTCACCCCACCATGTAAACCTTCAAATATTTGTTCTGGTTTTAGGACACCCATACATGCCTGTGCATTGTATTTATATAATAGTCTTTTTTTCAAATTATTCAACTGTAAAAAAAAATGCCGAGAGAAGAATTAGAATTACGACCTCTGGAACACTGTACAAGTGCTCTCCCACGTGAGCTGTCTCGTCCTGAGGTCTCTCAAATTATAATTTATAAATTTACTGTTTTTAATGATTGTGGAAAAGTCACAGAAATGATGTCATTTGTAAAATGACCTACGTATCGTGCATATATAGAACAATTACAGCTGATCTGTTCACATTTTATATAGCCATAAGGTCGCCCTCGTGGACCCATACGTGTGCGTGTTCCCAAAAGCATAATTTGCTGAAAATGAGACCATTTTTAACCCATTGAATACGGATGACAGCCATAACCGCGGTTCGAAAAAGACCACCTGGCCGGTTGTCGTCTATATGCACATTCCTGCACATATTCAATCCATTGTTTGCCTATTGTGGGCGCCAGGCTTGGCTGGCAAGCCCGTATTGCCATACCAGCACCCCATTAATAACAGCCAGACAGAATGGGGTTAATCTGGTTTAAGTTGACTTAAAGGTAGTATACATCATTTGCAAACCTCCAAAAAAGAATTACTGAATTATTACGAAATACCTTACTAGACTAAGTTAATAGCAGCCTCAAGCATCATGTGAAATCATGGCACCTGGTGTGCTGTCATTTTCAAGAAAAGTGGAAATTTATATCATTTTCCAACGATTGTCAGCCAACAATCGTTGGAAATAGTTCCCCGACCTATAAGTTGCTCCATTTTGTCTAAAGTATGGTCAGGGTACATAATTTTGTCTCTACGCAAACTAGTTTTCCCAGCATATATGCACACAAAACTTTAAACAGTTCAGTGTTACAGTATTTAAATACTAACCCTCAAATCCATGTATTTCTGAAAATTACAAAAAAAAGCAAATGGTGCATACTACCTTTAACTGAAAATAAATTTTCGAAGTGATTGACGAAAATTTATTTTGTTTAAAATGGAAAAAAGAACGTTTACTCGTATAATCATGGCTCCTCATTATTTGCAATACATCTACAGGTATTTGTGTACAATTTAGAGTCTTTTACACACTTTCCATTCTAAATTCTTCAATATCACCAAAAAACACAAAATAATTTCTAAAAGCTGACATTTCTTAAAAGTAAAACAAAAACAAAACAAATAAAAAATAACAGTTGAGAAATGATTGAAAACTTTGTAAAATTTCATAGAATTACAGTAAACTATTCAACAAGAAAAAATACTACAGGTGCTTTCCTCTTTTTTTATGCTCGGTTATTTGACAGAGCATGAATAAATAATATCATTTGACAATTAAGCTTACAGAATTGTCATTCAATTTTGAATTATTCACGGAAGCTTTGCGCCCTTGGGGGAATGTAATTTTGACGGTAGAATTCATCGTACAGGAGACATGTTGACATACTCATTTCCCTTCAAAAATTACTCTTGGTTCATAAAAGCTGAGTGAATATTACATTTCTGGTCTAAGCATCCATCTGGGTTGTACACAGCGGTGGGAGAAATCGGAGATTTCAAATCCGGTTATGCTAATTTTAATTCAAACGGATTAACGGTTACCTGATTTCACCTGAAGTGCCCATCTAGCTCATAGTCATTCCAACAAAAAGTGACGGGTGAGGTGCTACATGCATGTGGTTTAAGCCAATCCCAAAAATTTAATCTCGGAAATTGCTGTTCGTATTGTTCTTATAGGTCTGCACGTTAATACTACCACTGACCACTAGGGCTGTTGTCGACAGGCCTTTTGTCGACAATGTTGGCGACAATGGCAGTTTTCCGACATATCAACACAGATGACCCATTGTCGAAAAAAAAAAATTTAAATAAAAAAAAAAAAATCGCACGCGATTTGTGTGCGATAAAACACTGATTTTTGTCACAAGTTACACATAAACTAAACTGAGACCAAGCTTACTATAATGTTCTAGTACAACCCATGTTTTATGATGTGCTTTCTTGTCCAAAAGCGCTGACTTACTTGCGGTGTATTAGCTCATGAGTTTCCCTGTACACCACCATTTTCTTTACCTATCTTTCACTACACGAAACAGAAATTGAGTTCAACGCACGTCGCGATGGGCCAAGCGCACTTAGCTTATAGTTACATGTATATAGCTTCTGCAACATGATCCTCGCGCGCCTTGGCTCGTTGTCAAGTTGCAAAACAACTTCAGGTCACGACCATTGTTTACAGGGTTTGGTTTATTTTTTCTCAAATACAATGATTGCTAAATGTAGTTATTAGTTGTAAAAGTCGAGCAGACCGAGTAAAAACCTATATTATTCATTAGGGGTGTAACATACGATACCACTTTTTCTCGATACTTCAGTCACGAACTCACGATGCGATACATAATAACCTCCATCAAAACCAAAACACAAAAAGACCACCTTTTAAAAATTCCTCACAAACGACATTCAAAAACTTTCTTTTCATTGTCTGAGAAATTACTAAGTTAATTTGGTTACGGGTACTCAATTCCATAATCTGGAACCGGTCGGGTAATCGGGTACCTGGTTCGGATACACAGCCCTAGTTGGAGTATATGAACAAAGACTACATGTGGTATTACATGGACTAGCCTAAAGGCTTATCCATTATTGTAAAGTCAACAATGTTGGCTTAATTCAACAGGGAATCATAGCACGTGTAACCCTTGCGCAAGATTCTACATAAGTGTATAAGCCAGTTCGGTATTTCAACTGCACATGTGCGCAATGACATTGTATCCCGAATGACCCGCATGACCTAACTCGCACGTGTGAAATTCAATCTTAAACTATTTCTGTGATGTCACACTATTGAGAAAAGTGTAGATTATTTTCACGAATCCACAGCGAACTGTAGATTCATAACAAATCTACAGATACCGTGGATTTGTTAAGTTTTTTGTTAAATTTACGATTATCGTACTGCGGAAATGTAAAGGAAAACAAATTTAAAAGCGATCATGGTACGAATCAGTACCATCCTGAAATTGTTCTAATCGCCATTTAAAACGTTGTTTGAACAAAATACATCAAAATG
Organism: Hippasteria phrygiana; assembly: GCA_037893225.1. Classification (NCBI taxonomy): domain Eukaryota; kingdom Metazoa; phylum Echinodermata; class Asteroidea; order Valvatida; family Goniasteridae; genus Hippasteria; species Hippasteria phrygiana. The sequence goes on from JAZGUH010000375.1 coordinate 2,242,647, forward strand.
GAAAACACAAATAATCAAAAATGAAACAATATAATAGGAACCAAAACGAATCTACACTTATTCAAAAACATGGTGGGGTGAGACTCATTTGAATAATCCTTTGTTGTTTGGAAAATAGTTTAAGTCAGAGAATAGACTCGGAACTGTAGATTCGTGCTAAGAATGGACTCGGCTTCGCCTCGTCCATTCTTAGCACGAATCTACAGTTCCTCATCCATTCTCCTTAACAGAATGGGCGTTCGCGTAACATGGCATGATAATTATGTCAGCAATTTTATCCCAAATAACCTTTGACCTTTGAGATACCGAACTAGCTTATTAAACACTTTCTTCTCCCGTTTTGTCATATTTCAAGAGTACTTTAAAATGTTTCTTTGTTATTTTATTGAAACAGATGAAGTCACCAACAAGGTTGCAGCACATTTTACTCATCTTACTCCTACCAACTCTGATCAGTTCACGCTCCGACCGACCATGTCGGGACTGTTGCCAGCAGAAGGGTGATGCAGGCCCCATCGGCCCAACGGGTATGCCTGGTGTGGTAGGGCCTCAAGGTCTACCTGGGCGCGACGGCATGAACGGGCTGAATGGCCCCGCTGGCCTGCCTGGGCAACTGGGAGGGAAGGGCGAGAAGGGAACATCAGGAGAGATGAGCGGCATCCTCAAGCTGCTCAACCAACAGTCCCCCGAGGTTCTCTCCGACCTGCAAGATGTCCTGGAGATACTCAAGGCTGAGGACCGGCAGTTTACGGGCCCCGAGATGATGATGTCGTCCTCACCGCTGATTCACCCATGGGGCCACATCGAGATCACCGCTTTCACTGTGGTGCGCACTTTAGATCTACCCGGCCATGGGGAATCGGTTAAAGACATCACGTACGACCGGGTGATCACCAACATCGGGAACCGCTTCAACTTTGAGACGGGCCACTTTGTCTGCCCAACCAATGGCACCTACTTCTTCACCTTCAGCGTCGCCCACGACCGCGACACCATGGTTGAGCTCGTTAAGAACGGGGAACGCATTGTGGCGATTCACGGGGACGCCGCGCAGAAGCTTCGCACGATGTACACCAACAGCGCGGTTGTGGAGCTGGTCGAGAGAGACGAGGTCTGGACACGCCTGTCGAGGAGCCACAGCCTCAGCGGCGACACACAGTACCTGACAACATTCACAGGGTATCTGCTGTATCCCGCTTCTGCCACCAAAAGGCCAACCATAGGATGACCCATAAGGCAGCATTCAGATGCATACATGTACATACATGTAGTCACTGGCAATAGTAATTTGAAATTAGAGGGGCTGATAAGTGATAACACTGAACAGTAACACCTTTTTACCCAGTTATTGTCTCAAATGAAAAAAACCTGACCTTTATCTCAAAATTGTCCACCTGCCTTGCCTAAAGCCCTATTCATGTACCTGATTTAACCCTTTCATGCCCAAAATATTTTTCTTACACTGAATTTTATGTTATAGATTGGGCTGGGACTTTATTAAGTCCCATCAGGACGTATGCAAATTATGCTTTACAAATATGGTGACAGTATGTCAGTGGTGAGATTTGAGGAAAACGAAAGATCCATGAAACGCTCGGAGGCATTTCATTTGTAGGGCATTGTTGAAAAACGCATAAGAAAACCTAATTTTCTACCAAAAGATTCGGTTCAAAATATATTTAAAAAACTAGGGTCATGGGAATTAAAAGATGACTGTTTCAGGTTGCAGAGGTCATTTTGGAATGATCAAAACAATATAAGGACTAAAAAAATCTTCCAGAAATCTGGAATACGTTTCACCAAAAATCCTGAGACGGGAAAAATCCTGAGAGATCTCACCCCCAACACGTGTAAAAGAAGTTCCAGCAAGTTGGCTTGCATTGACACAGCAACAAACTGAACGGATGGATTCAAACTTTGACAGTTTTGCTTGGTCAGATCTACATCAAAACAAATATTAAAATACTATGCATAGATACATAAACTGTTTTCATTTTTTGACAATTCCATTCAGAATTCTGCTTTTTAACAGAACTGCGTTGAAAAATACATTTGGTCTTCATGAGGCCAAAAAAGAAATAGTTGTGTTGCCCTCCGCGACCGACCCTAAAAGTTACAAAAGTCAGGTCACATTTTAAAAAAAAATATTTTAAGAAATTTCCAAATGAACAAGTTTTATTTAAATACAGGTACAATGGCACAATCATGCATTTCGCCGTGAATCTTACTATTAAATAAGCCTACCTTTTGCCTCCCGACTTCCGAGTTAAACGACATGTAGTATTGTTTTCAAGGATCGTAAAAACAATTTCAAAATCGATCGACCAACCCTCCCTCCGATTTTTCCCATTAAAGGGCAACACAATTTTGTTTTTGGCCTAATGTATGTCATGTAGTTAATGGCAACCGAAAATAGCTAAACATTTCAGTCAGTCAATTTCTTGAAGAAGCTGATGAGATTTACTTCCATCAAAGAAAACAATCGAAGACTGGTGATTATGTTCGGGAATTATATTTTGTGAAGAATTCCTTTCATATTTCTCATGTTTTGTATCTCTTCAGTTAAAAACTTTAGCGTTTGCTTCAAAATTTGAACTCCAATTACATGTAAAAAGGGGAATTTCATCTTTTCCCTTTCAATGAAAAACCATTGGGCCTGCTGCATATTGAGCCATATGATTCTTTTTCTGGTTTCAAACGAATACAGCGTTTAGTAGGAAAAACCTCTACAAATTGAGTGAGTCTTTATCCAATTGCAAGTAGACGATTAAAGCAATTTAAAAAAAATAAAAAATTAAAGATCTAATTTCAGCATTTAGATTCCTGTAAACATGTAACGAAAGAGGCTGCTTTCCAACAATCGTTTCAACTTTGTTCTTTGAAGTGCACATGAAAGAAAGTGACATGTTACAACCACACAGTATGGCCAACACCCGAGCCGGCAAAATTTTGAAAAACTCCCAGCCCTCAAACAATGTCAACAAGAACTTAGGAGAGCGTCTTTCCTGAATAAATGAATAGGGAAAGACACTGATAGTGTACTAAGGATCCGGCCCAGAGTGGATATTCTAAAATTGCTCCTTATATTTCCAAGAGTCCTCTTGACCTCGTAAGATTGTCTAATATTGTAATCTGATGCCGGAGCACTTACTTCAATTCACTCACAGAGAGACAACAAGACTCGTGTAGTACAAAGGTGTAGAGGACTTTCTTCAGGCTAGGCTTGATTTTGTCCAGAGCCAATATGGATTATATTCTTTTCCGTGTAATAAGATTCAAGTTTCACCGACAGACCAACATTCAAAATGCTTTCAAAGTCCAGATTAAAGCATCTGGGGTTGGGGTCTTTGTTCTTGTACATTAATGCTCCACGAAATATTCTAGTGCAAGAGTTAGACTTTGTATTACTTATGATGTATTTATGATGTTCATTCTACTTGTTTACTTTTTTTAACGATGATTATTTCTTACAACAACTCAACTCAGTTGCAGAAAAGCCCTTTAGTGGCCGTCGACACGTATACCCGGAAACACACATTTTACGAAAAATATATCACTTTGAAATTCAGTGATTTCATTCATTTATAAATACTCAAGGTGGACTGTTCTTGCACATTTTTAAAAAACTGGACATGTTTTACTATGCATGAGTACTGGGAGAATCTGGAGTTGAAGTTTATCAGTATTTGAGGACGGTGATGATTTTTTGCCTAAATGTAACAAAAGTGGATTTCTGGCAAAACTACACACTATGGCAATCATAATCACAAACCTTCGACATTTAGTCTTTTAATTCATGCTGTAAACGTAGGCTCCAGTAATTAATTATGGAAATAGAATCCTTAATAAAAAGTAACCTTGATAATAGAAAAAGAAGGAATCACGTGTACATTTTTTAACTACACAGATACTTTCTTATTCATTTTGACATGTTCATGTACTTGTATTTCGTCAGTTTGAAGATAAAGAATTTCTGGTAGATAAAGAATTTCTGGTAGATACACCGAGGCCATATTTTCAACTCCATTCGGTATAAGCTTTTCCCCAACTGTTTTTGCTCTAATTTGTGGTATTTATAACCCTCTTGAATATGCACAACAGCCATGGCTGCAGGTTAAAAAAGAACACCTGGCCGGTTGTCATCTATACCCGCATTCCTGCACGTACTCAATCCATTCACATTTCAACTATATTGTTCTTGAATGGAAGTGTAACAAATGGATGGAGCCTTTTCGAACGAAGCTTTCATTCACACGAAATGGGGGCTCCAAGTGCGATGAATAGAGCCACTCTATTCAGTGTTGTGCATATTGTTTACATTTAGCTGCACAGGCGGGGCCCAATTTCATGGCTCTGCTTACAGTTAGCGAAAAATCCCTGCTTACTGTAGCAGAAAATTCTGTGCTAACAGCAAGCGTATTTCACGCGTTAGCGGGAAATTTTGGCTCCTGAGCATGCGTACATCCCGTAACTAAGGATTCTGTGCTTACAGGGTTAGCGCAGAATTTTTCCGCTAGTGCTGTTAGCGCAAAATGGTGATCGTAAGCGCGGAAAGCTGTGGTTAGCAGAGCCATGAAATTGGGCCCTGTTCTTGGCATACCAGCACCCCATCAATGACAGCCAGACTTAAAGCCTCTTTAAATACCTTTCAGTAGATAAGTTTGTCTGCTAAGCACTTATTGTTCATTTATTAGGTTAGTAGACTACAATACTTGTACAATACAATGCTTGAAACAATAAACGTGTTCTGTATTGCTAACTCGTCCTGCACAACTTCCAACTTTAATTCATTGTAACCAAGGAACTGTGGCTTGATCACTGTCAATTCTCTTGTTATCTACATTGTGGGTCAATTGATCTGCATCAAACTGCACGTGTAGTTTAAATACCGAAAAAGCTTGCAGCTATCATTAACCCTAACAGTCCTGAATCCTCCAATTTCAATATGATTTTCCACACACCCTAGGGAGTTAGGTTTAAACCAAGCAAGCTTGTAGGTAATGTACTAATAGTTTAATAATAATAATTATAATAATATGAATAATAATAAATAAATATTACCAGGGTCACATGGAAATATTGCCTTAGACGCATACACAATTTTTTCAACTTTTACAAGCCCTTACCCCACTTTCCCTTATTCCCAAAATTCATGGATTTTGGTATATTTATGTTTCGGACCAATATCTATCGATATAACCTATTTGTGACGGTAACATTTTGCCTCTAAAAAATAGGAACTGTGGAATTAGGGAGACACTGAAATGTCTCTCTAATTCCACTTGTCTCCCTAAGGTATACAAAAATTACGACAAAGTGTCCCCTTAAGGGTACTTTGGAAGGAATAACAGCTTTAATTTATAGATGGTAGCCATGTCACCTATAAGATGATTTTCAGTGTGCCATATTTGTGCTGCGGGCCCAGAGGCACCAGGATTTTTTACGTGCACTAATCCTATAGAGGACGTGGGACCTTCAGCTTAACGTCCCATCCGAAGGACATGACCCTTTTAAGATGAATACAGGCTTCTCATACCCGGGACCAATGCACTGATGATTGCCAGGCATGCTAATGCAAGCAATACACGGCGTGGTCTCCCATCCAAGTACAGCCTGCAGACAACATTGCATAACTCTTTCAGTGTGATTAACTCGCAGCTGCGACTTAACAACTCGCGGCCACGACTTATTTATCTCACGGCTGTGACTTAGTTATCTCGCAGCCACGAGATAAATAAGTCACAGCCGCGAGATAAATAAGTCGCGGCCGTGAGATAAATAAGAGGCGGTCACGAGTTTATCACACTGAAAATGAACTTGCCACCTCGAAAGAGAGAGACATCCTGAAAGAGCTAGATGAGCTACCATGAAAGATAGATACACCACCACGAAAAAGAAACGCACTGCTGTGAAAGAGGAATAGGTACCCGGCACTAATGGGCTTCCATACATATGTCAACCGAGGACCAACAAAAAAACAACTTACAGGACAACAATGATTTCATTGTTGTTTCTTTACCCGTTACCTCAGTAGTATACAAGTACGAACATGTTCGTGTTTACTGATAGCAGTGTGCTGTCTAGGAAATTGCAGGATTTCCTCCGTAATCCCAATGACCCTCAAGGTCAGGCAGGTTGGGTTTTGTTTTGCCTTCCCCCTGAATTCATGCAATGTGTCTTGATGTCAGCAAGTTTCGGGAAACGCATCAAGTTATTGATGCCCGGAGAGAAAAAAAAACAGCTCCTTCCAGTTGGAGCTGTTGTGGTGTTGACAAATTCATCAAAGGCCTTTCGCTTCAAATATGCACTAAATGAGCCAGCTGATCCCTGAAGGCTCGTCTGTTGAGTGGTTACATTCCTGCACTTGAGTTTATGGGTAACATTCCCATCCAGCCAGACTGTGAAGCTCCCCCAATAGGCTGCTAAAAACCACTGAGCATGCAATGCTATTGGTTAAAGAGAAAATTCTTGTTTTTACACTAGAAAGTAAGGCTGTGCATCCGAACCGGCCACCCGAGTACCCGACGGCTCAAAATTATGGAATCGAGTACCGGTAACCGAATTAACATATTACTTAGTAATTTCTCAGACAATGAAAGAGAACGTTTTTGAATGTCATTTGTGGGGAATTTTCGAAATGAAAACCAGGAGGGGGGGGCATGGAAAAACAAAACAGATTAACCCTAACCCTGCCAGACGCAGCACAGTGCAGCTTGACCTTGCTGCACTCTGCACACAAGTCAATGTGACAAAGTATGCCATCTGATGCGTCTGGCAGGGTTTCTAGCCAAAATACCCTGGAGGGCAACGTCTATGACGTTTGCGAAAATGCGATTTAATAATAATAATTGTCTTATATAGCACCAAATCCGTCAAAACGACGCCCAAGGCGCTTTACATTCATTAGAATAAAAGTGACTAAAAACCTCAATTCCATAGTTACAAAAATTACACAAGGATTTTACATTAAAAGTTCAGGTCAAACAAATTAAAATAGAGAGTTCGTTATTAAATTCGTACAGCGTAAAGCTTTAGAGCTCACTATACACACTTCCATCTTGCTGCATTGATGCACCGATGTGATAGCATTATCGTGCAGACTTTTACGAACAATATAAGCAGCAATCTCCCAGATTGAATTTTTAGATTGGTTTTCTTTATTGGGTACCTGGATATCCAGCTACACTTGCTTGTTTTCAATTCCGTACTACCTGTAAATTCACACCTCTACTAGAATGACCTTACATTGTTGAGAGCATGAGACAGCAAATCAAATTTGCTGAGTGAAATTCGCTCTTGAACACATACTGCTCTTGAACGCGTACTCAAGTCATTCTATAAATTTGGGGTCCAAAAGTGTTACATGTTTTAGTGTCCCTGTTACACCTGACCTGTGTAATTTCCAAGGCTGCAGTCGAGTCCATCATAAGTCCCTGCAAGTCCATCACAAACCCTCCAGTCCTAATTCCAGTCACAAGCTATTCAAATGAGCTTTGACAAAGGCATTCCTTTGTCATTGTTCATCCAGTTACTTGTGACTGGCTTTATGAAAGGACTTGTGAAAGGACTTGTGAAAGGACTTGTGAAAGGACTTGTGAAAGGACTTGTGAAAGGACTTGTGAAAGGACTTGTGAAAGGACTTGTGAAAGGACTTGTGAAAGGACTTGTGAAAGGACTTGCAGGGACTCGACTACAGCCCTGGTAATTTCCCATCAAGTATCATTAAAATTGACTTCACACTATTTTTTACTTGTTTGGCAGGTACTTTGCTTTACATAATCACTCTTGGAGATAGACTGCATTAAAGAATGTTTCCTGAATTGCAAAATCTTATACATGTCAGATTTAACAGGGACATCAAAATTGGACCCCAAACTTTTTATGGAATGAACCACCTTTACATTATGATCCGCTCATCATTCCAAACCATAAAGAAACAATGTAAGATCTTTATACAAATCCGCATACGATACTTCAGAGTAAAATACTTAGGGGCACCGATATTAAGCCACAATGACCTACCTTATATAGAATCTGAAGTTCCGACAGAATTTGCTTTTGAACGTCAGGCGTGATATCAACAGATATAACCTGGGAACAAAACAGAAAATTAAAGTCAAACAAAAAATACAAATAATTTCAAAAATCTTTGTTCAAATTATATTCATAAATTCCGAAGACAGTTCTATTGGACAAGTGGGTGGTTTTAAACGGCCAATAAAACACCAACCGGTTTTAAACACTTTTTGCTGCAACAAACGTGGCCCCTAAACCAGGATATCCAGCATGAGCTTGCAAGTCCATTTATATCAGATGCCGTGCTCGCAATGCATGTCATGCTGCACTTGCACAAAATAAACGGCTGTTTGATGTGCCAACTTAGTGGGGAAAAAAAACAGATTATCAAAATAAGTTGTTTTTAAAGTTCAAAATTGTAAAGTTAAATTCAGTTGCAGAATTGTGGTTTGTGTGTGTTCATTGAAAATATAATTTTCGGGATCACCAATGGCAATAATAATTTGCTGCTTAGTCTGGTCCGGGTTGTTTGCATTATCTTATTACTGATAAAAAAGAGACAGAAACAAGGTAGTTTCACTGAGGGCCCCTTAACATGGATAGAGGAAAAAAGCAAAACAAAATTGCAGAACGGCAAAGTTTACTTACGACAAATTTCGGGGATTTTTGCTGAATTTAGGGATTTTTTACTGCATTATACAAACAGGGTCATTATCAGCGTCCAAGCCCCAAGGCGGTTCTAAACGTACTTGTTTAAAACGGGCCCAGCACATATTTATTCCCTTTACCCCTTGAGTACGGTATTTTACAGGAGACGTCGGGGTGCCGCGGCGGCTCTGGCAGCCAAGCGAACCGCTACAATGTGTTTGTGCAGTCAAGCGTAACATATACACAATAATCCAACAATGGATTGAAACTACACAAACAGCGGCCAATGGCGTCATCCGGCCTGGTGGCACTGTTTAATCCAACAATAGATTGAAACTGCACAAACAGCGGCCAATGGCGTCATCCGGCCTGGTGGCACTGTCTTTTTGCGCCATATTCCGTCATCCGTACGCAAGGGGTTAATTGTAATGGCTCTATGTGTACTTTAAACAACATAACTTTGGGAGTGTCTGGGCAAAAAAAAAAAAATTCAACAGTACTCCCATTTCTGTTCATATTCCCTTGTTTGATGGCTAGCTGGACACTTTTGTGTCCATATTTTTCCAGCTGTTTGATTTAGTTTAGTTTAGTTTAGTTCAATTCAATTAAATTCAAAGCAATACTCATTTCCCTACCTCTGAAAACAGTGCTACACATGCAGCAGTATTAAAAGAGAGGCCATCAAGAAATAAAGACAATGAGGCAATTTACAAATCAAACGAAATTTGGAAGCAATGAGGCATTTTCTTGAACCGAAAATTTGTGCAAAAATAGTTCTAAAACACAACACAAGAAAAAAATCAAAACGTAAATTTTTTAAAAATTTAACGGGACAAAATTGAAAACAATGGACAACAGTAACACTAGACTAGACAAAGGGAAATATTTAAGAAGATAATGCATGTTTGGAGTTGAAATGTGCAAACAGGTCAGAGTTCTAGACTTATTGGCCGAGTTCGGGCGGTCTGTTCTTAACACGAGTTCCCTGTTCTTGCACCTTAACGGCGGGAACATTGCACTCAGAACAAGATCACACACCACCTACCAGTCAGGGGTTTACAAGAACATGACGTAATTTGACGAGACGTAGAAGACGACTAAACTATGGCGGATGATCCGACGAAGCATAAAAAGTCGGCGGACAGCTGCCTAAAATTTCCTTCCAAACGTTTTGAAAATAAAGCTTTTTCTGAACAAACTAGGGGAAAAATATTGTGCTTCCGTTAAATTATTTTGCATCTAAAATTCAGGTATTTGAAACGAATGCTTGAATAACGTACATGGGCGCAGCCATTACATTTTGCGTGGTTACCAGCGATAGATGGTGCTCGTGCAATGCCATGGGGCTATCAGACGTTCTTGGGCGTTCGAGTGGCCGGAACACAAACGAAGACACAAGTTGTTCTTGAGCAAACAAGAACAACTCGCCCGAACTCAGCCATCGATGCAAATTTACACCAGCAAACCAGAAAAAAATATCACAATAGAAACAAAACAGGTGGGATTATGTAGTAGTCACACATACCTTGATTGCCATTATGTTGTTAGTAGCAATATGCCTCGCTCTGCAGTGGAAATATCAATGGAAGGCTTTTACAGTACAACTACATTCAAATCATGTGCTTTAGAAATTCAATGCATTATCAATGGATACAGACAGACAGACAGACAGACAGACAGACAGACAGCCCGACAGCCCAACAGACAGACAGACAGACAGACAAACAAACAAAATTGCTTGTTCAACACCACAACAATATACAACGGTCCAATAGCCCATATAGCATAATAATGCATTCAGCAACTTGACATCTTGAATTACTGTGGACGGCCATAGCCGCGGTTTGAAAAAGACCACCTTGCCGGTTGCCTTCTACAAGCACATTCCTGCGCATACTCAGTCCATTCATGTTTCACTTTCCTTTTTTAAATGGGAGTGTAATGAATAGATGGGGATTTTTCAAACAAAGCTTTCATTCATACAAAAGGTGGGGCTGAAAGGGTGATGAATAGGACCACTCTATTCAGTGTAGTGCCTATTATTTGCGTTTACACTTGGCTGCACAGCCCATTCTTGGCATACCCTCCCCCTTTCAATAACAGCTGGCAGAGATGTAGTCGAGTCCATCACAAGTCCCTGCAAGTCCCTGCAAGTCCCTGCTAGTCCATCACAAGCCCTTCAGTCCTAATCCCAATCACAAGCTATTCAAATGAGCTTTGACAAAGGCATTCCTTTGTCACTGTTCATCCAGTTACTTGTGACCGGCTTTATGAAAGGACTTCAGACTGGGCTTGAGAAAGTACTTGTAAAAGGACTTGCAGGGACTCGACTCCAACTCCGACAGCCGGACATAAGGGGTTAACTCACTTTTTCCCCGCAGTGCCAAATTCTGTATTACATTCTGTTTTCAATACGACAACATCTACAGTAATTATATAATGAGGTTTATTTTATAAGTCCAGTTATTTTAGACACAGAAATTACAAAAATGCTATGTGAATATATTTACCGGTGTGCCTTCATATAATATGCCATTTCAATAAAGTTGGAGAGAATGAACAATTTGAAACTTTTTACATACATTTTGTGCAATTTTAATATTAAATTTTTTTTTTAACAAAAACAATTCATTCTTGTCACATACACTACAAAAAAAACTTCGGTTCTCCGATGCATAATTTTCATTCTTCGTAGGAATTTTTTCTCATTGCGAAAAAGGAGCACTTTTGAATGATCCTCAACTTACTTGTACACTGTGCCGCTGTGGCCGTGACCAAGGACTTGCAAATGCTGTATGTCCTCTTGTGATATCTGAAATAAATACCAGACAGGAAAATGCGCAGGCTGCATCAAAAGATATTCAGGGCCGAAATTTTTGTGGAAAATGAAAGATCCACGAAACATCTGCAGGCACTTGATTTGTACGGCACTGCTGATAAACGCATAAGAAAACTGCACTTTCTACCAAAGGATACGGTTCAAAATTCCAAAAATAGGGTTATAGACTGTTTTAGGTTGCAGAGGTCTGAATATAAACAATTTCAGGATCAAAAAAATCTTCTGGAAACCTGGAGGACTTATCACCAAAAATCCTGAAATCAGAAAAAATACGGAAGGTCTCACAGCCCTGGATATTTACTTTAAAATAAGCATTGGTGATAGAGTGCATGGTTGGGATGCCTGCACTATAAACAGGAAGCCGTGGGTTCGAGTCCTGCCGAGTAAACCCATGATTTACTTTTTCCTCGTTGGCTCTCGGAAAGCACTGAGCAGATGAATTCTAGTGAATCTAAATCAGGAACGGCAGCTATTTATCTCTATGGGTCATGTCACACGAGGCAATTCACAGGCAATTAGTTTCAGGCAATCTCCAAGTAGAAAAACTTTCATAATTAAATTTTCACATAATTTTCTTAGGAATGTCGATACCCAGGCATTCCTGTAGCCAGGGCCGTTTGTTGCCTCAAAGTTGCTTGTAAAAATGGACTTTAAACCTACATCGGCCAATGGGAAACTTTTGATGAGACGCTGGTGGCAGCAGACATAACGTCTTTATTGCTAGTTCTCTGCATACGTGCACAGGTGCACACTAATATTCCTCTTGAAGTAGGAAAGATCGTAAGATGAGGGGAAAACATGCACCAGGCAAAGAATTCCATAGAGATACAGAACGAGGGAAGAAGCTATTGACATACATAGCTTTTCGTTTGTACACCTAGAGTATCTTTGGCATTTTTAGAGTTCTATCAACTTGATCTTGGAAACCTGTTGTAGATGTTGGAGGTTAACCCTAACGTCCTAGGCATTCATTTGGGGTAAGTAGAATATACTACAAAGTACTACATAATATCCCAGTTTAGTAAGAGTACTGCATACTACAGTTTACTATTAGTACAACTAGAAGTATTTTGTAGCTTTAGTCGAGGTTAGGGTTTAAGTGTACATTAATCTTAAAGGTAATAAACAACATTTGCAAACATCAAAAACAAAACAACTGAATTATTATGAATACCTTACTCATTGACTGTAATAATACATGCAGTCTCAAGCATCCTGTGAAATCATGGCACCTGGTATGCTGTCATTTTCACGAAAAGTAGATTTTTGGTATCAATTTCTAGCGGTCGGCCGACAATCATTGGAAATAGTCTAGTTCCTGACCTGATAGTTCCCCGACATCTATAAATTGATCTGTTTTGTCTGAAGTAAGGTTAGGGAACCAGACTACAAGAACAGCATTTTTTCCCCTGTTTTCTGTTTTCCCCTGTTTTCTGTTTTCCCGTCATCTATGCACACAAAACAGGTCAGTGTTACAGTATTTGCTATAAAATACTAACCCCGAAATCCATTCATTTCTGAAAACTACAGCAAAAGCAAATATTGTATAGTACCTTTAAACTAATTATCTGCTTTCTACTATGTACACAAATGTGCAGACTGTTGAGTACACATTTTTTTTGGCACATCAAAGTCAAGCCTATGGCATCGTAAGCACGCAAAGCATGCGACCGATTTAACTTCATGCACATCCAAATTAACGTGCATAATGAACTAATTCTTACAGAGTGCCCATACCATACCACAATTATTTACTGCAGGGTCATTCTATAAATTTGGCATCCAAAAGTGTAACCTGCATTTTCCTAATCAACGTGTGCTTAGCACAATTTTGTGCTTAAAACCAGATTCGTGAAAGTGGTTTCTGAAGGGTTAAAAATGGAAACGAAAAAACAAGACAAAATCTTACCTTCCCTGAGGCCATTATCTCCCGCAGTTCAGCATCTTGCCGTCTGTAAGGATTACAGGTGCCATTATTGTATAAATAAAACAAGTGCATCCTTTGTCTACTAATTGACCTAAGGCGATAGAATTCCATGAATGTAGCTTGTGGGACTTTGTCCAATCACTTAAATTATAATTTGACATGGTACAATCGGAGACATTAAAAAAATAATAATAATAAATAAACCCATGATACGGAATTAGAAGAGAAATTTTTGGGTTTGTTTTGTTTTGTTTTTTGTTTTTGCTCTTTCCTGATGTAGTGTATGAAGCACTGGTTGGATTCAAATCGGCCAGCCGACCCCGGCATGCTCGGTGGTCGAGTGGTTAAGACATCTGTACTAGTAAGCAGGAGGTCATGGGTTCGAGTCCTACCCGAGTAAGCCTGTGAATCTTTTCCCACAGGCTTTTGGAAAGCACATGAGCATACAGTGCTTCATACACTACATCGGGAAAGAGCCCAAAATATATATATATATATATATATATTTATGAAATAAATTCAGGATATGAGTTAAATCAACTTTGGCATATTTATTTCTGGACAGACTGTTTCGTGCCGTGTGGCACTCATCAGCAGAATGACTTAGAATATCATGTAGCATTTTCGTACGTATCAAATTATGCGCGCGTTGCGCGTTGCGCGTTTCACAACGAACGAAGCGTGTCAAATGGTACGTCATTGCACTTAGTGCGCACGCTATGTCACTGAACTTAGTACGCACCTGTCCCGGTGTCTACACTTAGAGATGATTTCGCTTCTCTTATTTAGTGTACCTAGGTTAGGTTTGCATATGATTATGTATTTCTCCGCTATACACAAATTGCATCTCTTATTTACATTAGAGTATGGTAGCGCTCTTTGGATGATGTCCCATTTGATTTCAAAGTCCTTTTCTTCATCCTTCAGGGTCCATACGTATTTACTTAGTTCGGTTTGTGCTCTCTTGTTCTCGCACCTGAACGACTGTTTGTGGTTCGCAAGTCTCGCCTTGAATGTTGTGGAGGTTAGCCCGACGTACGACTCTTTTTTGCCTTCACTCATGAGTGTTCAACGAGACCCCACAGAAAATAGAAAAAATCAAGAAGGAAATATGCCAGGTATTCCGAGAAAATGACTTGAAGATAACGGTAGAAGCCAACAAGACAACCATAAACTTCTTGGACGTCACACTAGACCTGCGAACGGGAGGATACAAGCCGTACATGAAGCCAGGAAACGCGCCCGTCTATGTACATGCCAAGTCAAACCATCCACCCGCCGTAACCAAGCAGATACCAGAGGGAATCAACAAACGCCTGTCGAATATCTCTTCATCCAAGGATGCATTCGAGGAAGCTGCCCCAACATACCAAGAGGCTCTACAGAAAAGCGGCTACAAATACCAGTTATCATACAAACCGAGTGAAAAGAAAAGAAAGAAGACCAGAAAACGAGAAGTCACATGGTACAACCCTCCATACAACCAAAATGTACGATCCAACATTGGAAAGAAATTCCTCCAAATCATCGATAAATGCTTCCCCAAAGAACATAAACTCCACAAGATACTGAACCGGAATACGGTTAAATTGTCGTACAGCTGTATGCCAAACGTCAAAGCAACAATCCAGTCGATCAATAAGCGGAAAATAGAACAAGAGGAGGACACCGAAGCAAAGACGTGCAACTGCCCCCGCAATAAAGAATGCCCACTAAACGGAGAGTGCCTAAGCAAGAACATCATCTACCGGGCCACCGTCATGAGTGAAGGCAAAAAAGAGTCGTACGTCGGGCTAACCTCCACAACATTCAAGGCGAGACTTGCCAACCACAAACAGTCGTTCAGGTGCGAGAACAAGAGAGCACAAACCGAACTAAGTAAATACGTATGGACCCTGAAGGACGAAGAAAAGGACTTTGAAATCAAATGGGACATCATCCAAAGAGCGCTACCATACTCTAATGTAAATAAGAGATGCAATTTGTGTATAGCGGAGAAATACATAATCATTTGCAAACCTAACCTAGGTACACTAAATAAGAGAAGCGAAATCATCTCTAAGTGTAGACACCGGGACAGGTGCGTACTAAGTTCAGTGACATAGCGTGCGCACTAAGTGCAATGACGTACCATTTGACACGCTTCGTTCGTTGTGAAACGCGCAACGCGCAACGCGCGCATAATTTGATACGTACGAAAATGCTACATGATATTCTAAGTCATTCTGCTGATGAGTGCCACACGGCACAAAACAGTCTGTCCAGAAATAAATATGCCAAAGTTGATTTAACTCATATCCTGAATTTATTTCATAAATATAGCTCTACAGAGATGTATCGAGCACTTTGGATTGTGATAAATGCCAATTTCTCTGTAGAGCTATATTTATGAAATAAATTCAGGATATGAGTTAAATCAACTTTGGCATATTTATTTCTGGACAGACTGTTTCGTGCCATGTGGCACTCATCAGCAGATATATATATAAATAAATTACAAAAAAAAAAATTAAAACAAATAAATAAAAAATCTCTTCTAATTTACACCATCCCAAGGCAAATTCCATCTTTCGCGAAAAAGTTTTAAGGTAGTATACAACATTTGCTTTTGCCGTAATTTTAGGAAACGAACGATTTGGGGTTTTATATTTTATAGCAAATACTGTAACATTGACCTGTAAGTTTTGTGTGTATAGATGCTGGGGGGAAAACAAAAATGCTGTTCTTGTAGTCTGGTTCCCTGACCCAACTTCAGACAAAACAAAGCAATTTATAGACGTCAGGGAACTATCAGGTCAGGGAACTATCAGGTCAGGGAACTATCAGGTCAGGGAACTATCAGGTCAGGGAACTATCAGGTCTGGGAACTAGACAATTACCAAGGATGGTCGGCCGACCATTGCTGGAAGTTGAAACAAAAAGTCAACTTTTCTTGAAAATGAGATTACACCAGGTGCCATGATTTCACAGGATGCTTGAGACTATTACGTACTTACAGTCAAGTACGGTATTTCATAACAATTCAGTCATTTTGTTTCTTGATGTTTGCAAATGTTGTATATTACCTTTAAATCCAAACATGTCAACAACAACAACAAAAATTCAGCAGCTAAGTTTTCAGTGCCACTTTACCGCAGGAAAAGTGAACATTGACACCTGATCTAAACATTATGTGTTAACAATAACTTTTGTCCTGGCCAACAGTACAAATATAGTGCAAACGAGACATGCAACTTACCCACAGTGGAGACTAATCCCGCTGTCTGCTCCTTTGGGTACGTTCCCAGTGGGACTTGTGTTCACCTATAGTTAACAAAAGCAGACAATAAAAAAATTAAAATGCCACGTTATGAGAGGCTCATTAACTCACGTCAGTCTCTCGGTCTGTTCAAATACGTGACCCTCTGGAGCAAAATGAGGAATATTCCTGAAGTCATGTTTGATAAGAAAAAATCTTATTTTCAAAGTAAACAAAGAAACTGGCAGGCGAGTATCAAATATTCCAAGATTTGGTCAAACCCAGTTTCGAATAATCGAATACTAACTTATTCGAAAATGAACAGCCCTACCAAATATTTGACTTACCGTTAATCCATGAATGTTTCTCCTCCCAGTTTTGATGGCTATTTGAAGAAGAATACAAAAGAAAAAAGCTTTAAACTATGAATCTCACATCTGGCCGGCTTGGCTTATAAATTGTACGCCAGTCTAATTTCATGTCACAGGCCCAAGTCAAATAAGCTTGCGGTTGTTTTGTAATAGGCTTTCAAAAACACAACAAGCATGCATTCAGATTTGTTAATCGAGTCATCACAAGTCACTTCACAATTCTGGTCTCAAGCCATGTAACAAGCTATTCAAACACACGATGTAACAAGCTATTCAAACACACGATATAACAAAAGCATTTCTTTGTCATTGTAGCTTGTGATCTGACTTGTGATCTGACTTGTGATCTGACTTGTGATCTGACTTGTGATCTGACTTGTGATCTGACTTGTGATCTGACTTGTGATCTGACTTGTGATCTGACTTGTGATCTGACTTGATTACAACGCTGCATGCAGTGCTAATAATGCACTGCATATTGCTACCCCCGTCAGAGCTGCCAGCCTTTTCAAACGTATTTCAGTATTCGGAAAGCAAAAATGCAAAATGTTGCCTATAAAACCCGTATTTTTTTATGAAATTTAAACTTCACCTGAAAACCAGACTTTTTTTCTGAGCTCATGCTATGCGTGAACGCCATGTGTCTGGTGAGTTAAACCCACTCATCACTGGATGGACAATCTCCTTATTTTTTTATTTTCAAAGCTAAAGTTGCATCCGTTCGGTTCTGACCGCAATAATGAACCAGTACACATGCAGTACATGTATAATAGCATAATATGCATGAAAAAACATTATTATGGTAATATTTCACAACATCTGTATTTATAAACCAAAATTCATGCTTCCGTATTTTTTGCGAATTTCCATAATAAATAAAAAAAATCCACACTGGTTGGCAGCTCTGCCTCGTATAATTTTATTTCAAATACAACTATTGAAAAATATTAGTTTAGTTTAGGGCTGTCCTGAATATAGCGAATATTCGAATAGCTTATTGCCGGCTCGAATATTCGAAAAAAATATATATCCACGTACTGATATGACTATGATGCTATTTTAATAGAAAAGTTATAGCACTTAGCAGTGTCAATTGCCGCATTTTTTGTGGACAGAGGTTTATGGTTCCTGACCGTAAAAACCCTTGACACTTCTAAAATAATTATTGCAAAAACTCGTGCTGGAGTTTGGTTTCTTGTTATCAGAACATTATACTGGTAATGATCTTGATACAATGCAAACAAAAATGTCCATCGGGTGGTCTCTAATATCGATCGCCGCATGTAAAACGGCGCCGTGCTTTGCATGCAACTTTTTACTGGCATGCAGTTGCAGCAGATGCCTAAAAGACTTGATCGGCGAGTATCGAATATTAGTCTCGAATAATCAAAAACTAAATTATTTGAAAATGAACAGCCCTAGTTTTAATAGTTCAATTTAATTCAACAACTGAAATACATTCATGTACAGTGCTTATAATTAAACTTCAATTACAAATGATAGATATAAAAAGCAAAAAGGTAAATATTGAAATAGAGGCACATCCTGTTAACCCCTTGCGTACGGATGACGGAATATGGCGCAAAAAAAATACAGTGCCACCAGGCCGGATGACACAATTAGCCGCTGTTTGTGCAGTTTCAATCCATTGTTGGATTAAACAGTGCCACCAGGCCGGATGACGCCATTTGGCCGCTGTTTGTGCAGTTTCAATCCATTGTTGGATTATTGTGTATAGGTTACGCTTGACTGCACAAACACATTGTAGCAGTTCGCTTGGCTGCCAGAGCCGCCGCGGCACCCCGACGTCTCCCGTAAAATACCGTACTCAAGGGGTTAAGTGCAGTTTGAGAATACATACATGTACATTTTGGACAAAACCTAAAACCAGGACAAGACAGAGACAAAGATGAACGAATAAGACAACAAGGGGCCAATTTCACAGAGCTACTCAGCACAAAAATTTGCTTACCACCAAAAATTCCTTCCTTAGTTAAAACGGGTTACCAGCCAGAAGGCCATGGGATTTTCATGCTAAGTAAACAACAGTTGAATGCCACCCACAAGCAATAAACTTAACATCAAAATTTGGGTAAGTAATCCTGTATTTACCCAGGAAGACTTTTCATGCTAAGCAAATTTTTGTGCTAAGCATCAACGTGAAATTAGCCCCAGGTTTGATGAAAGTCATAACAAGAGTCCATTTAAACATTGCTATGCTGCTTAACCTCTTCAGTCCGACCGTCATTGATAGGGGGGGGGGGGGCTGGTATGCCAAGAACAGGCTGTGCAGCCAAGCGTAAACACAAACAATAAGCACCACACTAAACATAGTGGTTCTATTCATCGCAATTGGAGCCCCAACCCCTTTCGTGTGAATGAAAGCTTTGTTTGAAAAATCTCCACTTTATTTACTACACTCCCATTCAAGAACAATATAGCTGAAACCTGAATGGATTGAATACGCGCAGGAATGCGCGTATAGATGACAACCGGCCAGGTGGTCTTTTTCAAACCGCGGTTATGGCCGTCGTCTGTATTCAAGGGGTTAAAGCAAATAAAATATAGTTTTGCTTTAAATTTGAAAAATGTCACATTGCTGCAAGCACCGATACAGGTACTCACCCCTTGGGTATATGACCAGTGGAGGCGCCATCACATTTGCTCTCTCGCTCTCCATAACGACAGACATATACTGGAAACCAGATTAGAAAAATTCTGATTACCGACACTGCAGAATACCAGGCAGCAAACCATGTACACACGTAAGCTTTCCAAAATATCACATGGTCCAAAGGGGAAATTGTAGAAAATAAATATATCGGCGGAGCCAAGTTGGCATTTCGTCGGCCACCGACAATACCGTTGGAACCGCAAGGTTTACGTTCTAAATGTGTACAACTGAAAACATTTCATTTCCTATGACATTCTCCGTGCGACGCCCTCCGGGATAATGGCGAGCCAGACTGCCACTGGCTATCTTAGCAGATGTCTTCCCACACAGAACTGGATCAAATTAGAACGAAGGGATTGAGTTTTCCAAAAATGTTATTTAAAGGTTACTTTTAAAGGGTGTGCATTTATGGGTAGTACGAAAATCGGGTATTTTCACTACACATACATGTACGCTTCATTTACATACTTGTACACTTCAAAGTTGTTCCTTGAATTATTTCTACATTGTATTCTATTCTACAATCTGTTGATGTTTACAAAGGTCCCACTCATGAATAATCATTTCAATTTGGTTCACAGCTTGGGGATAAATGGAAATTTGTTTACAGGACGGTGTATTATAACTTTGGACCGCAACTGTACATAATGTAGGTGGTTTCGACTACAGCACAACCTTTGTGATTGGGAGTTCGGACTCAACCTACGTGGCACATGTCTTGGGACTTGGACGTGGGCTCGTATTCAAAGTTTGATGACTTGAATACAAGCGTGTAAATACTCAAGGATTTAAAGACACTGCATCCCTTACCCCTAACTCCCTAAGCTAATTTGCACAATTGCGCAACTCTACCTACGCCACAATTTATTGCGTAAGTGGCGCAAGATCTGTGACATTTTTAAAATCGATTTCACGAAAGTTACGCAGTGCGTAAGTTGCTGACTTGCGCCACAAATTACGGCGTAACTTACGCGCTCGTTTTAGGTGGCTTAAGTTTTCCGCACAAACACCGAAATTATGACTTAGCTAGCTGAGGGTGAGCATAGTAGAGCCGTTA
Organism: Hippasteria phrygiana; assembly: GCA_037893225.1. Classification (NCBI taxonomy): domain Eukaryota; kingdom Metazoa; phylum Echinodermata; class Asteroidea; order Valvatida; family Goniasteridae; genus Hippasteria; species Hippasteria phrygiana. The sequence continues at coordinate 2,263,417 of JAZGUH010000375.1, forward strand.
GTTGCTCAAATCATTTATTAAATTCACTAGATTATTTCAGAGAGTAATGAAATTATCATCCGCTCTGGGTTTACCTGTGAGATATTTCCGAAAGTTGCCATCTCAATTTTTTTTTCGGAGCGAAGTTAAAAAATGAAAAGTTTCAAAATGGCGCCCACAGTTCAATTTCACGACTGTTCCATGTATTCTTATTGTTGTACTCATACAGTCGTCGTAAAAGCGGCATTCAGCCTCGTCCGCGATGTATAAAATAAATATAACATTGCACAGCTTCGCATTTTTATAGCGCAAGTCCTACGCCATGACATAAGTTACGCACAATTTCGTGAAATCGGCTGCTGCTGTTGGAGTTTGTAAGGTTTGGGGTACATATATAGGGCTAGGGTTAAACGCATTCCCATATCATGTTTCACAGACTTACATATGCCATCATGGCCTGCAACTCATCGTTGCTACGCACAGTAATGCGGTCACCGTCCTCATCTTCATCTACAAGTAATCATCAATGAGAAACAAATTAACCCTAACATTCCAAACATCCTCCAAAAAATTCCTCTTTGCCAAATGGAGGAATTTGGTGGATTAAGGATCTTTGGAAGTTGAAGCATCGGGGGATTTTGCAGGATTGGGGGCATTAGAGGATTTTTGCCTCTGGAGGAAAATGGAGGATCCAGGTCATAAGGCCCAATCAGGTGCTGGATGATTTCGGAGGATGGATTTTGCAAGATTCAGGCAGTGGTCCCCAGTAACAAACATTGTAGGATTTTGAAATCGGAGGATATTGGAGGATTCAGGTTACATGTAGGAAAAACGATGTAGGGATTTGGGGTTAATAATTAAATTTCCACTTTGTAAGATCGGTGGTGCACCCAGGATTTGTTGGGCAGGGGATATACATTGTTTTGCTTTTTTGGGTGGGGGGGTGGAGGTGCTTGTAAGTTTGTGGACACTACGGAAATAATGTGCACAATGTAAGATTTGAAGGTTCGCATGGTGAAGATAGCAATACGATGTGGCAAATCTTTTGAGAATTTGTGGGGTTCTGAAAATAACGGGGGGAACTCGAGGTTTCCAACATTACTCTTCCCGACATCAGCAGACCCAGGGATGCCAATTCGTCACCAACACCACGAACTGACACTCTCTAGCGCGTGAGTGCCCGCACGCGCGCGTATTTTACAGAACCGAGTAATTTTCGTTTTCACGAACTGACACCCAAGTACAGCAGCGCGCGCTAACCAGTAACCACATTTTAATTTTCACGAACTGAAACCACCATTCTTAATTTCACGAGTTTAGAGGTTTTAAGTTCAATGTTTCTGTAACCCCACAAGTATACAGATGGGGTATATTCGTGTCAAAGCTTTTAAAGCGTTTTTCTTGGAATAGTATTTCCGCTACATGCTTGCGTGTCAATTCGTGAAAATGATAATTCTTCTCTAGCGAGTCAGTGCCTGATGTGCGCGTGCACACCTGGGTGTCAGTTCGTGAAACAAAAATTTACTCAGTACGCGGTTTCGCAAAATGACCATCAGGTGCGCGTGAGTGTCAGTTCGTGAAAACGGTGACGAATTGTGCAGGGAGTTATATATGTAGTGTGCACAATGTGTACAATGTATTCCATATTTCAGAAATATGCTAATTGTCACTTCATACATTGCACAGCTAAAAAGGAGGGAAAAGGGCAACTTCTTAAAGGAGGCTTGGCTTGTTTTTTAGCCTTCCCCTAGGCCCCGCCCCCATCAAAATAAAGCAGGCCAGTAATTGTACTAGAGCTTTGACTTGACTCACTGCCGTTTGTAATGGCCACACCCCTGTTATGTATGACCCAGAATTTTGAGCAGTACTTTTTGTTCATCTCAGACTCTGCACATTCTTTGTTGAATTATAACTACAATGTAATGTGATTGGGCAATATTTCACATTCATTAAATACCTGATAAATATGTGCTGGAGTGCTGGGCTGGTTTTAAACAAGTACGTTTAAAAGCGGCCCAGCACATATTTATATTCTCTTAATCAAGTCAGGTCAACTGAATACTACCTCTGAAACTTTACTCACAATAATGCTGTGCTAAAAATGTTGAAAATTTGTTCCTGTAAACTTACATTCAAAGGCAGTCGTGGCCCCATCCTGCAAGACTTGTGCTATGACATCCTGCGGTGGGAAAACATAGAAACTGTAAGCAAATCTTACTGCAGAAGAGATGCACCTTTTAAGCAGACCCAGGTGAAAAAGTAGGAAAATACATGTAGTAGGATCAGAATTCATAATAAAAATGCTTTTTGCCAAAGATTTCACTACAAGCTAGAGGTTTTTAACTACATGTATACGGGACATTTTTAAATTTTATCTGAACTGCAGGATCACCCAACTGGAATATTTAACAATTGTTGACTGCTGTGGTGTAGGATAGTGCTGTTTATAATTTGACCAAATATTCGATACCGGTACGGCGCCGATCAAGTTTTTCACGGGTCAGCTGCAATTGAATGCCATGCCGGTCAGTGTTCGATTTAGACGGGTGCACGCATGCACTGGTGCATGTACTTTTTCCTCTGTGCACGTAAACCTCTGGTACAACGTGCACGCTGTGCATGTACGCTTTTAGGCCTGTACCTGCTGGTATATTTCCCCATGTTGAACAACGTATCACAACGCGCACCCGATTTATTGCACGCAACGATGACATGATGTGTGCGTGCCTGCATATTACCATCGTTGTAGTCTTGGTCAAGTGCAAACAACCGCAACCGATCTGCTACCGTATTATTCCCAATGTACAATGTACGTACACGCAGCTAACATTGACTTGAGAAAAGACTCGTTAACCCGGCCCCCGCGACCTGGGGTTAGAGCAATTGATCAATAAAGCCAACCCCAAAAGCGCATCTGCGCGTGCGCGTTGCTTTGTTGCTAGTCTTGGTCAAGTGCAAGCAACCGCACTGAATGCCACCGTCTTATTCCCAGTGTACAATGCATGTACACGCATCTAACACGAAGCGAAAGTCGTCTTGAGAAACGACAAACGCGTGCGGCACATGCATTGTGCACAAGACATGCAAGACAATGTTTTTGACAGCTCACGTGTGATTTGGGCGTCCATGGTATAAATTATCAGCTGTAGTGTCGAAATAGAAACAAACGCTGAAGGTAAATGTCGTAGTACTCCAACTACTCAACAAGTAAAGCCTTGTCATCAACCCGGCCCCCGATCCTTCCTGCCCCGATTGCCAGCGCGGCCCCGGCCCTGATATTAAATTTTAGCGGAACCGAGCTCAGTCCCGGTTTGTCCGATCCCGGTGGGCCCGATCTCATGATGCTGTACACGTGGTGATTTCTATCAGGTATTTAAAAAGAAAAATTATTCCTCCGTTCTTCCGGTAAGGAAAAGGTGACGTCATCACGATAATATCGCGATATTTTTGGGCCGATATTTCGGTATCAAAATATCGAACAGCCTTCTGACACCGTGGAACATGATACTACAGTAGTAACGTAACTTCGGCTTCGCCTTCGTCTTCTCGCGATCGTGTCAGAGATTGCTAATTACCACTGATGAAATAAACAAACAGCGAATACCAATTGTACAAAAACACATTTTATTTACAAAGCAAAACAATACCCTTAACAGCACTATACATGTAATAGCTACATTTGAACATTTGCAGGAATACACATATTTTAAAACAACAAATATGTCTACCTATTGTTCTTTTGGGTTATGACTTGTGTGCACACTTTTTTGTGCATGTAAAATTTATTTTGTGCATGTAACTTTTTCGGTCTACATGCACCATTGCATGCGATTTTTATTTTCTAAATCGACCCCTGATGCCGGTAAAAAGATGCACGCAAAGCACGCCAGTGTTTTATGTGCACAATTACTGGGTTTTTGCAACAAATTACTTATAAGTATTAGAAGTTTTCGGATGGGAACAATTACCCTTAATCCACAAAAAAATACCTTCGACAAAAATGTGGCATTTGACACTGCTAAGTGCCGTACCTTTTCTATTGAAATAGCATCAGAGTCGTATCTTTACTTGCATACATTTTTCTCGAATATTCGAACCGGCAAAAAGGTATTCGAATATTTGGTTGAGGATCGAATATTTGAATATTCGGTATATTCGGGACAGCCCTAAATGTGGGATATGACGTTTTTAAATAACACTCGAGGGACGCAAAGTGCCCGAGGCAAAGCCATCACTTGGACCTCGTGCACAAAGTCTATGGGCCATGATGAAAAAAGTCAAAGTATTTTCAAAGAAAAAGTTGAAATTTTTTCCTCCTAAATTCGTGTTTCTTCATAAATCATAAGATTTACACCTTTTGGTAGTTTTTAAGTCATATTAAGGGAAAATAAGTGATGGCCGGATATGGAACTCTTTCCGAGTCCAATCTGGGCTAGCCAATATACAAACAATATTAACCCCTTACGTACGGATGACGGAATATGGCGCAAAACAAACAGTGCCACCAGGCCAGATGACGCCATTGGCCGCTGTTTGTGCAGTTTCAATCCATTGTTGGATTAAACACTGCCACCAGGCCGGATGACGCCATTGGCCGCCATTTGTGCAGTTTCAATATATTGTTGGATTATTGTGTATAGGTTACACTTGACTGCACAAACACATTGTAGCGGTTTGCTTGGCTGCCAGAGCCGCCGCGGCACCCAGACGTCTCCCGTAAAATACCGTACTCAAGGGGTTAACACAAATACAAGGATATTTTACAGAAATAAATCTATATACGGTTACATTTTCAGCTTTCCAGTGTTGGGACGGGATGGGTGAAAAACCAGCAAAAAACCCTTCCGGGAAAAAACATGGGGAAATTCCCATCTGGCTCCACAAGTTTAACGTTATAACTCCGTAGATCAGCGCAAATGCTATGGCTTTATCTCCGATTTAAATGCACCCAAGGCCAAGGAGTCAGTGGTTCTTAATTGTGTTTAAAAAGAACAGGCCCACAGATCCACCCACCAATAATGCCCTTATAAAAGTACTAACTAGTGATACAGATAATTCGCTCACCAAGACATCTTGAAACGAGACGTGCGGTGACTGAACTGTCCAGTCGACATTTTCCCCGTGATTCGCTATGCGTATAACGGCTGGCTGAGATGTCATTATTTGAAGAACGCTTGCCTATAAAAAACGCTTCTCTCAAGAAAATACTGACACGGAATGTACATGCCGTACATAGGCCCCTATACAGTGCTCTTCATGCGCATACACGAATTTTTATGGGAAAATGTGTTAGAAGTATCTTTCTTAATCGTGAAATTCTACACTATGCACTTATTGACCGATTGTACAGGAGAACGGTATCTGCTACAACATTGTTTGCATCGAACTCCTGACGATCAAGGAACCAGACTATCCCTAAGTTTGCAGAAAGTTGAGAATGAACGTTGGTGGCGCGCTCGGCATTCGCGGCCAGCTAGCTGGATCGGCACACGGCCGTGCCGATTTCTAAACAGTTTTCACTATGGATAATAAATCAATGGGGAAGGGGAGGCGGAACGGGGTTAAGTTCCACCCCACCCCCCCCCCCCCCCCCCCCGGGGCATTTTATCAATTTTGTCCTTTTGATGTTTTCAGAAATTGCAAGCGCAGCCTTGGTGCTTACATGGAGGAAGGAATATTCCTTCCTCCATGGTGCTTATGACCTCCCTCCGTCGAGGAAAACATTGCAAATGTGCCCTCGTCCGGAGACTCCGGACCCAAATCTTATACGCCACTGGTATTATTACTAAATAAAGGCCTATCACAGGTAAAACTACCATAACTTCCAGTGGGATGGATGTTACTCCAAGAACCGCCCAGCAGGAGGGAACTTACATATTGTCTATTTCATTTGTTATCACCATGGAGGAAGGAACACAAACGTTTGTGTTCCTTCCTCCATGTTATCACTAAACGCACAGTAATTAAAACAGATATCGCCGAGATAAGTATCAATCCTCGGTAGTATAGTGGTAAGTATCTCTGACTGTCACTCATGAGACCGGGGTTCGATTCTCCGCTGGGGAGGATAGATTTTTTTATTTTTTATTATGGTATCTTACGAAACTTTGTTGAAATTCAATTGAATCCCTAACTGTTTTCCATTTTTCTCTTTGTTCAGCACAGACAGTGTTTACTTCGCATGAGAGCCTCGCCTTCAAACCCGGAAGTGTGCAGGTCGGTGTTATATTCGTCAATTGCGGACTGTCATTCAGTAAACGATTTTTTATATCCTGTTAATCCCGTCTCCGCACTTCCGGGTTGAACTAGCGAGGATCTCGTTGCTGAACAACTTAAATGTATAGATACACGATTGGTAATCCTCCAATTTCTTTTTTACTGAATTATTACGAAATACCATACAAGACTGTAAGTTAATAGTAGTCTCAATCATCCTGTGAAATTATGGCACCAGGTGTACTGTCGTTGTCAAGAAAAGTGGAAATATATATCGTTTTCCCAACGATTTCCAGCTGGAAATCGTTGGAAATCTGCTCTGTAGCCGTTAGTCAAGGCGCGCGTGGCACCCGGACGAGTGGCGCGCCCCGAACATATTGGCATTCGCCTTGACTAAAGGCTATCATCCGCCCGACGGTTGAAAACGAGCGCCGTTTTTCTCTTGTTTTTTTCCGCCATCCAACAACGCAAAACTTTGAACAGGTCACGTCAGTGGAACGATATTTCCTATAAAATACTAACCCCCAAATCCGCCCATTCCTGAAAATTACAACAATGACCAATCATGTACACTAAGCACGGTGTCACCAACTTAATTCATGAGTTACGTCATTGCGTTTAGCATAGTCTGTTGTTTACTGAGCACCGAGAGCCTCGCTTTCAAACCCGGAATTGCGCAGATCGGTGCTATTTTCGTAAATTCTGAATCCGCACATCCTGACGTAGTCTTGGTTCCAAGACGTCCTTCGCGTGGTGCGAACACTGATCTCTATATAAACTGATAGCTCATTGGGCATTGCACACTGTGCAAGCAACTGAAGCCAGTGGTCGCCATATTACCACTCTCAATTTACCACTGATCGCTACGTAAGGAGAACGAGGATGAAAGGAGACCCTGGGGACAAGGTTTGAAAACCTGTTGTATTGAGAGTGATAACATGGCGGACGGTGGCTTCAACTCGAACAGCCGATGCGCTATCCAGTTTACATAGAGATCATTGGGTGCGAAGCAGCGCGAACATGTCAATGTACAGCGCCCTCTACACAAGCACACCAAGGCTGTGCGAGCTGTATCGCAAAATAGCCTAAAGTAGAAGCAAGAAATTGTCCACTTGAAGGTCTATCCTGTAATCTTCATGTCAAAGATGCTGATAAGGAATTGCTTTGGCCTTATTTTGGTGAATTTTACCAACGTTTCCATCCCCTTTAAGCACATATTACCTTGGTCATATACTAAACACGGTAACCGTCAACGACCGTCAAACGTTTTAGCGACCAAAATAGCTTGACATAGTAAATCTAATGTAAACAATCATCATTATAACCTTTGCAGACCTTTAATAAAGGGACACATTGCTTTGGATTTTGCGATTTGGGCTATAAAACAAATGGATATGATTGGGAAGCTTTTTTTAAAGTAGAATATAAAGATTCACATAACTATCCCTTCAAATTGCGTGTTCTTTGTTTAATTTCGTGACAAATATCGTCCACCATTTTGTAGAACCAAATTTTTGACTCCACAAAATGGCGGACCATGTTCACCAGTCGTATTTCCAGTCGCAGCTGGTTGAAGTACGCTCTGTTGATCCATTTTGATGTACTATGTGGCACGGCGCGCAGCACTGGTGATCATATGATGCACGATATGGGGCAGAGGGAACCCTCCCCCCCCCCCCCCCCCCCTCTTTTGTGTTGGTCATTGTGTTCCCGGAATCTCAGGAATTCTTTTCAGATCTCTAGGGGGGATGTGTAAGGTAACAATAGTCTGGAGAGTGTATAGGATATAGGGACAAAAGGGGGGTACCCCTCTGCCCCATATCGTGCTGGGTATACTGGTGATATGTGTCGCGAGGTAGAGAATGGTACCTGGCGATCATCTGATAGGTTTACAAGGCCACTGGCTGCGGTGCCAGCCTAAAGACTCTTACAGCGTATTTTGCGCATTATTTAGACGGTGTTTCGCGGGTCAGATGTCAGGGATTAGAGGCCATTTTTTTTTTTTTTAATCACTACTCACTAACTACAACAAATTATACGTGTTATTTTGCATTAACAACTCTTATAAAAGATAAGGAACATTTCCAAACAGCAAAATTTCATGACATTTGAAGGCAATGTGTCCCTTTAACTTTGAGCGTGTTCGATTACTCACACGCGCTTACTCGTGCCTCTGAAATCGGGGAAAGTTGCACATGCGCAGTACGTTAGAGTAAACGAACGATCTCGGGTCACTCGAGTGACGTCAACGCGGCTGGTGCACTGATCTCTATGTAAACTGGATAACGCATCGGCTGTTCAAGTTGAGGCCACCGTCCGCCATAAGGCTGTGCATGTTGAGTGTAGCGGTCTAAATCCAGATTGAGACTTTAAAAGATTATTAAAATTCATATAGGCATACAATTGGTTAAAGACTGCGCGTTCAATTATTTTTGATAGAACTGGAAGTACTGAGATTGGTCTGTAGTTGCCAAGTTCATTTTTATCTCCTCCTTTATGTTTGGGAGTAACTTTTGCCTTTTTCCAGATTAGGAAACGTACCCAGCGCAATAGATAAATATATAATATGGGTCACCGTTTTCGTTATCGTCTTCGTTATCGTGGCCAGTGTGACCGGCCCTTAAGCGCGTGGTAAGTAATCGAACGCGGTCTTTATGTTAAAAAAAGTACGCAAAAACTATTGCACTTGAAGCACTTGGTAGGAGCCATCTAACTGCATACAACGCATGTGCAGAATGTAACATTATTGGTTGTCGGGCAGCTGGCATGGCTCATACACAGAAAATAAAATGAATGTTTGTGTCATCTTCTTATCACAGAGTACACAAACATGATTTTAAGAACACAAAATACAGATATTTTCCCTGGAAGACTTTGTTAAATTTCCTGGCAGATTTACCTCATACATAAAACATAACCCACGAATTCACCCATTGGACTACTAGCAGACACAAGCAAGATGATAGCCGCTATTATAGTACCGCGTAAAAAATGATAATTTTTCGCCTGATCTTAAAGGTGCTAATGATTAATTACTTTACAGTAGATGCTCCATATGACCGGATCCTACGACATTTGTTCACCTGTTAGTTTTTGCTTGCATTGGAAAGAGCATACAGGGCTCCTCGTTTTGATCTATCATGCAGTTTGACATCCTGATGAAATATTTTTGGACAGTGTGTGAAAACTTTGACAGTTCCTATTGATTTCCACTGTATAAGTTAGTTTAGGGGGCCTATAACTCAAAAGTAACTCTGGCGACTTGTGACTTATTTTGTTGGGTTGGGTCACATTATTAAGATTTTTGGGATGATGAACATGACTTATTTTCAGTTGTTGACGGTTGTTGACGGTTGTTGACGGTTGTTGGCGGTTGTTGGCGGTTGTTGACGGTTGTTGGCGGTTGTTGGCGGTTGTTGGCGGTCGTTGACGGTCGTTGACGATTAGTACTGTTGCGAACCTAGAATCTAGCGCCCTCTGGGTAATTTACACCGTCCACGGGGTACACAACTCTTGTTGTCTTTTTTATAGTTCACTTATTTTACATTTCCCTTATTTTACCCATGTATTGTAAATTGACAGTTTGCACATTTATTCCCAGGGTCTCTTACCAAGCATGCAGTGATTTATATGCGCGGCTGACCACACCTCCCCTCGCCCCAGCGAACTAGGTTCCTTTCCCAGCATACCCACGGGTCCAGATTTCAGTCCCGTACTTAATTTGAGGGAATAGAATGTCACCCTTGAGTAGTATAGGAAACTCCGATTCAGCAACAACTCCTTTTCTCTCCCTCTCTCCCCTTCCCTTCCCCTTCCCTTCCCCTTCCCCTTCTCCTTCCTCTCTCGCTCGCCCGCTATCTCAGTCAAATTTAAAAACTATTTTCGTTAAATCGAGTCGTATAGTTGTCCAGCAAAATTCGCAAAAAAAATCAGAATTTTGATATATATTATTTCTTAAATTATGTCGTATACCTACCCGGCAGATTTTAAAAATCATAAAAAAAGGAAAATCCCCCCCAAAATTTCGGGTGTCAAAAAATATTTCCTTTGTTATAGGCCTAAGCCAACATTTTTTGACATTTTTTTATATTTAAAAATATTTTATTATATTGCCATAATAAAAATGGAAACACAACCTTCAATCTATGGATACACTAGATGGTCTTTAAAAAATCCACAACAATTTGTAGAACAACGAGACATTTCAGTCTCACAACAAGCCAACCATAAACTGCAGGCTTTACGAGGCAATTCAAATTGGAATTTACCCCGACTACGTAGTGTAGTAGAAGAGTACCATATAGGCCTACCGTTGCCTCAGCAAGCGAGGTATACTAAACAAGACTACATTCAAGCTATACGAACACTTGACGCGTTGCGGGGAGAAGAATTAACGTGTTACATACAAGAAAACAACATAGTAGTGCCGCAGCAACTCAACTATAATCGACAAGACTACATTCGAGCTATAAAAAAAGAAGAAAATAAATTTAAAAATTTAAGAATAAAATAAAAAATAAAAGTCTCGAGCAAATCGTGCACGATAAAAATATCCAAGTCATTTCTACGGGTAGAAATGGTAAAACGCTGAAAAAAGATTACATCGAAGCTATAAAAAGATTTAAATCTCCATATATTTTTCGAGAATCAGATTTTCAAGAGACGAGAAGATTTGCAAACAGTTATAGAAATTTGGAACTTATACCTAATCTGTTTACCGATGATCCGGAACAATTTTACAATACTCGCGTGTCAATGATTAAAAGAAAAATTACTGCTGAATTTGGAGAAATAAAACCGATGAAACTTCAGATTGCTATGAAAGTTAATTATAAAAAAATAACGTCGGATGGTAAGACTGTAACATCGACGGCAACTCATTTTAGTTATTAAAATCGCGTCTTAAACGAGAGCGATATACAAACAACTCTCAGACGACAAATTGAAACGATACTATCTACGATAGAAAAATACACGAATAAAGGAAGTGGTTGGATCATAGATAAAATACTAGCGTTTTACATCAACATAAACAGAGTTAACCCTATGATAGGTGCTTCTTACGTAGAACTACCCGAATTTATCGAAAAAAAACACGCAACCGTCAACATCAAAAACGAAGATCAAGAGTGGTGTATAAGAGCCGCTTTGGGTATATACACAGATAAAGTTAAAAACCAAATAGAAACAAACCCAAATTACAAATTTAACGGAAATAGAACTGCTATTTATAGAACTGATGATGGATTAAATTTTAAAGATGTAGACTTTCCCACACCCATACATCAGATACCGAGAATAGAAAGACAAAACAATATAAGTATAAACGTGTTTGGATACGAAGAGTGGATATATCCATTATAACCCAGATGCTCCAACTTGCGTTAATTTGCTGTTATTTAACGGTCATTATTGCCTTGGTGGAGGATGGGCCACCCAAGCTGGACACACTCCTGTGGATGTGATACTTTGAGGTAGAGAAAGCCTTCTGCAAATTAAATATTTATGTATTGTGGCGGAGGTCGGGCCTCCTAAGTTAAACACACCATTGTGAGTGTGACACTTTGAGACAGAGATAAGGCCTCTGATAATGAAATAGTTAGGTACCATATGGTTAGGAAGAAGGGGCTCTAAATTTGAAAGCCATTGCGAGTGTGATATTATGAGACAGAGAAAATGGCCTCTGAAAATGAAATTGTAGTTAGTGGAAGTTTGGCCTACAAACTTACACACACCATTCCGAGTGTGGTACTTTAAGGCAGAGGAAAGCCCTCTGAAAATGTAATTTTCATGTATGGTGGAGGACGGCCCTCCCCAGTTTAACATACCATTGTGTGTCTATTTTAACAGGTGACAGGCCTCTGAGAATGACATTTTATGCAGCATGGTGGAGAACGGGCCTCCCATCAGGAGTGTTATTTCTTTGATAGAGGCCAAGCCTCTGAAATAAATAAAAGGGAAAACCCAAAAAAAAATTGGAACATTATCATATGGAAGAAGTGCCTCCCAGTTTAACATATTTTTAGATAAAGGACGGTCCTCTCAGAATGGAAATTTTATGCGCCAAGGGGAAGCACCAATATGAAGGACGGTCCTCCCCAGTTTTTCACCACGAGCGTGAAATTTGATGTGCCATGCATGGCTTATCATTAGTGATACGGAGTATGAGCTGAAAAAGGTTCACTGGTTTGCATGCCTATAAATTATGTGACAGAGTTCTGGGCCCTTGGTTGCCCTTGCGATTTGGGAACCATTATGAAATAAGAGAGCGAGCCTCTGAATCCCAGTGACACGATTTTCTTTGCGTGTCGCGGCGCACAGAGGTCTTTAAGTTTGGAGTTTAAAGTTTGCCGGCACGCTCTACTGATGGAGCAGTAATTTGAGCTGGAGAACAAAGAGACGGACCCCTTAATCCGTCCCGAGCAAATACACACAATGGAAGACGGTTCCCCAGACAATGAATTAACACATCACTGCTAACGCATAACAGCGGACAGTGGCGATAATTAGATGGTATGGACTAAAGATCTCAGCTCATTGTGTTCAGTAAGGCTAAGGCCTATATGGTCGCCTGTTATATCAAAATTTACCAGGTAAATGAATTAAAAGGGGAAAGAGAAAATAAAGTGGCGGCAACCAAGCTTTACCAGTAAAGCGCCAGAATTAGGAAACGGGCCGATACATGATCAAATCACCAATAATCATGATAATAATTAAGGATAGTCAAAGTTGCGATCATTTTTCAACTTGGTATTCCAAGCTCTTTTGATCCTAAAACACAGGGCCCGATTAAAATGTTGTTTTGACTGTCATTTCTCATCACGAGTTGTCAAGTTCCGCTCACACGAAATTTGGACTCAAAGTGCTGAATTAGTTTGCCATACCAAAGGATGTGACATACAGGGCCGCCGCGAGAAGGCTTCAGCATGACCCCAAGTTCCGCTCAAAGCGTGTTGACATACTAAACATGTTCAAAGCATTGACTGCTACTGTTTGGCCAATGAACATTGATGTTTATAAACGCAGTGTTTGGTTTCTGAACGCATTTGCCAACGCACAGTTCAATTGCAAAAAATAAAACAGTATTGAAGCTGGCTTGTCGAAAGGAGTGTGGGCGGATGTAGTGATCTGTTCTGGTCAGTGTTCTAGTATTGGTTGCATCACATTTGCCTGTTGCATCACATTTGCCCAATTTAGGCATGCGTTGTGTTGGGAATTTTAACGTTGCGCCATTTGAGCGTTAACAATGATTATAATGTAAATGCGTCAAGTGTTCACCGGTTTTACAGTGTGGAACCTGCGTGCTGTCTCTAGTAGCCTACCTGAATTCTGCTATAGACATTTTGTTCACAGGTCTTTGAGGGGGCTACCTTTTCATGCTGCGAATTTGCTGTTAAATGAAGTGGAAAAAGCGGAAAAATTTGCACCCGCCAAGTTATCATTTTAATGCTTCGCACATAGGGAAGCGAACCCTGTGCTCAGGCAATCACCGCTCGAGGGACAGGATGAAAGCAAATTAAGACGTACTTTCAATTCGCGTGGTGCGGTTTTTCCTTTATTAACGAAATTGCCGATACGAATAGGAATTACGCCGGTATCTATGCCGCGTTGGTCTCGGTGCCTCTGGCCTGGGCGCGCAGGCAAGGTGAATAATGCATGTTATAGGTCGGTGCGCGTCGCCAAAATCTCACGAGATCAGTAAAACACATAACAGTGTTAGCCTGTTGCGAATAGGGATTGAAACAATCCGCAACAGGGCAACAAATTCAAGTAATTGAAATCGATCTCAATCATTATAATCATGTCCGCCGGCGAGGCTCTGGATTTGGAACCTCTGGTATAGCATGGAAGTTGCTTTATTTTGCGATCAGAGTGGGGCAGCACAGGTCGAGGTACCAGAATCGGGCAAGATGATCCCCCGATAGTTTGTTTCACTCGCTTGGCACACCGTGTGGTTGTATTTGTTCCCATCTAAATCGCCAGTTCCTACCCTCCTGCATGCCATCCGTATTGTATCGTGCTCATTGTTTGCTCGTGATACCGCAGCAGTTTGCAGATTTGTTTGAAAAACATCCTCTCGATCAAGCTGACATTCCGATAACGACAAGCGCTCCTCATCACCAGGTGGAGCTGACCGGCGGCGAAATGTCCATTGTGAGGTACAGCATTTGTCGATTTTATCGCCGCGTTTTGCAGCAAGAAGACGATTTGGAATCTTCCTGCGCACATGCTGCATATTGGTTTTAGTGCGACTTTTTTAAAGAGAGCGTTCGCAATGAACCGACGGTCTTGATGGTGAACATTTCAAGAAATAACATGCGTTGCCGGATGAGACGCGGGTGAGACGCGGGTGAGACGCGTGTGAGACGCGGGTGGGGTGCGGGTGGGGTGCGGGTGGGGTACGGGTGAGGTACGGGTGAGGTACGGGTGATGAGGTACGGGTGGTATTTGGGCGTCGAATAGCAGGAAAAGGGAGTGGTTTCGCTGTCTTAGTTCGGAGCGAAGAATCTCTCCCCAGTCCTTAAACCTAGTAGACTCTGGAGCCCGAACAAAGCAGTGGTGCAAATAGAGTACAATTCCGAGAGGCACCCGTTGAACCCCGAGGCGCGCGCAGTGCCGCTGGCCGATATACGCAAACCGTCGTTCATGTCATGTTTAAAGAGCAACTAAAACGCCCAATTTGTTTTTGACTTTTTGGACTTTTCCGACAGTTTAAATACTCTTTTAACTGATGGAGATTAGTTTGCAGACGAGAAGATTTTTTTATTTAAAAAAGGGTTGTTATTCTGAACCATTTATCCTGTTACGCGAAAGTCATTATGTATATAAATATATGTACGTGACCCCGTGACGTCCACGTATAGAGTCGGTTGATGCTACAGCCAAACACTATGCATGTACGTACGTGGAGTTGATGCTGCTGGAAGAGTTTTGGTCGACATAACTCCTCCGTTTTCCCGTCTATTTTGTCTAATTTTGATATTATTTCAGTATGAGCATGGTTCTGAGATAATCATTATGCCTCGATCGTGTGTAGTTGGGGGTTGCACGAGGAACAGCGACAAAAACTCTGACCTAACCTTCCTGCGATTCCCAGTGCTGAATGGAGTTCAAAGGCGACAGTGGGTCCGCTTTGTAGACAATACAAGATCTGATTTTCGGCTGTCGAAATGGTCGAAAATATGTGCACCTTTTTGTGCAAAACATTTCGCCAAAGATGTATTAATGATAGTGTTAGTATGAAAACTCAGCTGGGTTTGAAGGCACAATTCCGTTTGAAGGCTGGAACCATTCCAACTCTAAAGGCACCGAGCTGATTCCAATCCTGTCCCGGACTCACGCGCACCAGACCACGACGACGTTTCCTGCGGTTGCCGGCTAGAGCAGCCAGAGCCCCTGTCCACGCTCGCTTGACTCAACATGCATTGTACACGTATACGGTACCGTAATAGGCTGCGTGCGATTGAGTGTAGTACATTATAACAGAAATTGTGTGTATAGTTCTGAGAAGGTTCGGGTCCTTATGAGGGCTGCATAGCAAAGTCGCCAGACTAGAGTATAGCATCAGCTCACACACAACTCACCGCGCAGGTCTCAATAAAAGCCGACTGCAAACAAAGGAAAGTATGACTCATAACTAGCTTTTCAGCAAGAACAAGCCTACAACCCCAATTCTAAATGTGTCTCACAAAGATGTCAACGCTTTAAAATATGTTTACCGTAGTGTTACACCTGAATCATGTGCAAAAAGCACAGCAAGTAATACTAGCCTTAGACAAAAAAATACGTACAGACTCTACGTAAAACATTGTCGTATAATACAGTGACGTCATATGTTTCTACACGATACGTCATCACTCGCGCGATACGGCACGCAGTTGACCTCGGCCTTTTCTAAATCGAGTCAAAGTGGCTCAGAAGGAAAAGGCTCAAAAACAATGTTTTTTCTTCAGAATCATGGAACTTGTTACATTAGTTTCGGGGAGGCATAAACTATCAGATAAGTCCAAACAGTCACAAAAAAATTGGCGTTTTAGTTGGTCTTTAAAGGAAACATGATTTAGGATTTATATTGCATTATTCCTGCTTAAAACAATAAAGTATTATCTTGACAATGATATTTTGTGTCCAGAGACAATTATTTCCCAGATTAAATATGAGAAAAACATTTTTGAAAATGTTTGTCCAAGCTACTCCGCCCCCTGAGTGGGACCCTCATTAACATAAGTGTGTGACGTAGATCGAGGTACATTACCCATTCATCACGGGTATGCATTGTGTGTACATTGTAGTTTTGTACGGCGAAAATTCTTCGTCCAAAATCTAAGCAAAATATAGTGTTTTTCGGCTATGCCGACAAGGTGTGTGGCTGCTGGGTGCAGCAAAACAACGACGGGTGGAGTAAGCCTTCATTTAATTCCAACTGAAGCGAAATATCGGAGAATTTGGACGGCGAAAGTGAAGGTGACAAGAGCAAAGAGGTCCGGCCCAGCAGCTTTTCAGCGTTATGTAGCGACCACTTTGAGCCGTCGTGTTTCGATACTGGTATTTTCAAATCCTTTGGGATGACCATTAAAAATATGCTCAAGTCCACTGCCATCCCAACAAAGTTCCCAAATGTGAGTAAGATAAAGGCGAAAGCAGTTAAACGGCCCATTCCCCGAGGAGCCTTCGCTAAAAGGGAGAAAATCAGGGTAAGTTCAATGTTAGTTGTTGTTGCAACTTACGAAATTGCACGTGTAGACCTAGCGTGTGTATAAGGGCCGAGTCCAGACTATCGAGTAGATCCATGAACAGCGCCCTCAATTTGAGTCTCAACAAATTTCAAAAATGGGGGTCAATTTTTGAGCGGAAAATAATCACACTCAAACTTCGCTTGAACCAGTTTGGCTTTTAATTCACATTTAATACATATAAATGAATTTATTTATGAAATAAAATGTGATCCGGTCATTTTGAGAAGCATGGTTCCTTTAAGAATCCACTACCATAATAGTATTAATACGGAGCTCGTTTGTGCCTGCTCCGGGTTGCACGAAAAATGTTTTGGTTATTGGTTCGGATTAATTATTACCGTGACTATGAAATGATGGTTACATTGGTGTTACAATTAGACATATACATCCCTTGCGTTTTATTATTTTTAAACCAGGTTTGTATGTGATATTGAATTTCACAACTTTGCTGTACAGTGCGTCTCCAAAAAATGCAAACAAAATATCACGGGATGTCAAGTAGAATGTGTAACCGGCTCAAAATTCCAGCTGTTTTCAAGGGTATAAAAAACAATACAAGAAGGTATTTCAAAATGTCTTATTTCTTTTCCAGGAAGAGTAAGGACACTGCTTTGCAGCGATATAAATCACCCAAGTGATATTGCTTTGCAGTTTGGCTGAATGGCCTTTTGAAAATTCCCCCAAAATCAGTTTTCGCAGCCCCCAAAATAGCCCAAAATGGCCAATAACACATAACCGCCAGTTACCATGGCAACGGGCAAAATATGGATTTAAAAAGTCTATTTTGGTTACTTACTCCCGAAGTACTTTCATCCTACAAAGTATTTAAAAACAGATTGTTTGACCGTTGACACTTATATATGAAGTATTTACACGAAATGACTCTTAATTACTTCACATACGGAGCTAGGTGGTGCGCGAATATGCATTACGCGCGAATATAGCTGATGGGAAATGCATGGTGTAAAATGCTGTGAACGGGCCGGACAAATTTAGTTTGGCGAACATCAAGGATTACATTGGGATGTTGACGAGAACAGTTCAGAACGGACATTTTCGAAAAAGGACGACTTCATCCCTGGCCCTTTGTCCTTATGTTATTCATAAATATCGTCCCATCAGCTATATTCGCGCGTAATGAATATTCGCGCACCACCTAGTATGTGAAGTAATAATTAGTAACTAAATATGGTTCCACGCGGTACTCGTAGAATGTGACGCAATGACCTTTGCGCTCTGCGCGAATGGGCCACATCGATTTCGGCACCACGGCCGGCCGGGGCCGGAGCCGGCCGGAGGCAGTGCGTTTGAGGATGACGAGATTCGTACGCGTTGTGCCTGATGATGACGCCCGCCGGCGCCTTGGAAGTGTATTTTCTGCCAGGTAGCAACACTGGAAGAATAGAGGTATAGTCAACAAAGGCTCTATTTTGTTCACGTGAGTGAAATTTCGTTGTGGAGCTTTTAGGTACGCGAAAATAGAGGAATTTCACATTAGCCCCTTCTGTGTTGAAAGCGAGAATGTCAGTGGCAAACAAAACAACGCTTTTCAGCACATTCATTCATGCATGAATTAATCAGGCCATAAAATAGAAGGCAGCATAAAGTCGTTTACTGGGACATTGAGATCCTCGTTTTCAAATGCGGAAGTGCTCAGATTGGCGCTAAACTCGTCGTTGTGGGATTCCTTTATTGCCAACGTGGATATCCAAGACAAGTTATTTTTAGCCATCGCATCGTGATCGTGGCACCACCTTTCTCCATTTGTCAAGTAATTAATTAGTAACTAAATATGGTTCGACGCAGCCCATAACGTAGAATGTGATGCAATGACCTTTGCGTTTTGTGCGAATGGGCTACATCGATTTCGACACGTCCGGAGGCAGTGCGTTCAGTGCGCGAAAATCGCCAACATGTGGATGAGCCAG